>PVNU02001790.1:0-350000 GCA_003013855.2 Liriodendron chinense | reverse complement strand
TGTTTCCTATGGTATGGTTCACCTGATAATTGGATCTTCTTCTTTTTTGGGATAATAACCTAAAATGATCTGAAAAAAACGGATGGACGGAGTGGATACAGAATACATACATCAAGGTGGGACCCACGTTAAGGAACGCACCGTCGTGGGTGAGTCCGGGGTCTCACCTAATCCGCTCGCGGAGATACGGTGCTGAAAATAGAAAAGGCGGTAAAGTGGCTGAGTAGGTGAGTCAGCTCCGAAGAAACACGTGACGGAATTGAACATGTACATGGCATGCAACTTTAGAGGAATTTACCAAAATATCCCTTTTGTGTTTTTTATAGTACTGGGTAAACTCAGTTGGGCCCACTGTGAATGTATTTGGTATATCTACACCGTCCATACGTTTTCCTCCCTCATTTTAGGGGTTGATCCCAAAATTGAAGCATATCCAAAACTCAAGTGGACCATACCACAGGAAACAGTGGGTATAATGATTTCCACCGTTGAAAGCTTCCTAGGTTCCGTAGTGACGTTTATTTGTCATCCAACCTGTTCATAAGATCACACAGACATGGATGAAGAGAAAACACAAATATAAGCTTGATCCAAAACTTCTGTCGTCCCAAAGAATTTTTCAACAGTACAAGTTCAATACACACTGTTTCCTATGGTGTGGTGCACTTTAGCTTTGTATATATGCTTCATTTTTTTCCTAAATAGATAAAATTATCTAATAAAATGGATGGACAGAGGGGATAAAATATATACATCACGGTGGACCCCACAGAGTTTTCTCAGTACGTAATCCGTTCCTCATTGGACGGCCGGTGGTTAGGTACTGTGTACGTAGACAGACGGGTCCGATCCGACACTTGCCTGAGCTCGGCTCAAGCCCGAAATATATTAGTCGGGCTGAGGCCCTACCCAACCTGGCTCCAAAAATTGACAAAATCTCTATTTTCCATTTAACTTTTTCTAATCTAGAACAAGTGGGACCGGATTTCCTGCTAAAGCCTTTCATAAGAAGTTCCTGCGCTGGGATACTAGGTGGGGCCCACGGTGATGTTTGTTTGAAATCCGCCCCGTACGTCCATTTTACAACCTCATTTTAGGACATGCGGTCAAAAATGAGGCCGTTTGAATACTCAAGTGGGCCACACAAGGGGAAACAGTGGGGATTCAGTGACCACCGTTGAAACATTCATATGGCCACAAGTTTTGTATTAGGCAAAGTTTTTTTTTTTCTTTATGTTTCACTTCATCCAAGTGGTAATGACCTTGTAAACGGTTAGGATGGCATATAAACATCATCAAGGTGGAGCCCAGAAAGGTTTCAATGGTAGGCATTTCTTTTCCTAATTTTCCCTCTCATGTGGCCCACTTGAGTATTGGATCCACCTCATTTTTTGCTGCATATCTTAAAATGAGGTTGTAAAACAAATGAACGGAGTGGATTTCTCACAAACATCACAGTGGGCCCCTCCTAGCATCCCAATGGAAAAACTTACTGCAAAAGCTTTAGTAGAAAATCCACGTCGGATCAAGTGAGCCACACAAGTTCAAAGAAATAGACGTTTAAAGGAATGAACAGTCTTTAAGATATTGCTTAACCAAGTAGTAGAATTACATATTGGTAGAAAATAATACATGTTAAAGTAAGGTTGGGTCTGTTTGGGCTTAATCAGGTTAAAGTAACTTGAGCCCATAGCCTGGCCCAAAATTTGATCAAGCCATACATGGACCAAGCCCACAACATAGGCCAGGCTAATAGGTCCAAACCTGCCTCAAAGTCATGTCAGGTGGGCTCCATATATTGCCACCTTTAAACCTAGATAATTGATGGAAAACTCTTTGTAGCTCCCTATGTAACACTATAAGTTATATGAAAGACTAATTAATTGGAGCTGATTGAATATACAGATTCAAACTAGGTTGGATGCATCATCAACAAAAACTCCATATTAGGATATGTTTTTATTGATTTCGAATTGGTCACACGTGTTATGCATATGTGCTTATGTGTGCCAGATATGCTTGGCTCAACTCAAATCAAACACCTTTTGAATTAGATACTAAAATATTTGACTTAAGACCAAATCTAGGGAGATCAACTTGATTACTCGGCCACTAATTGCGTAGAAACAAGCGATTTACAAAGGAAGGGGTTTATCCTTCTAATGAGTTCGTTTTGCCTTTCGATAAATGACTTTCAATTAAGCTCGTGATTTGTTTTACACCATTCAATAATAATAAAATATAATTAAAAAGAATAAAATTAGACCAAAGCCGATTAATTAAATAAATGAATTTTAACTACACTTATATAGAAAAGAGAATAATAAAAAAAAATGATAAGAAACGATAACCCGTTTATAGTGAGAAAGTCATGGAAAACGATCATTTGTTCGTGGCAAGAAGATTATTGGGCATGAAAGCTAGATAGTCTACTCGGTTGGCTTTGTGGCTGGACAATCATTGAAAATGACAATACATTTATTGTGAGCTGAGCTTCATTATGCGGGGCAATCATGGATCGTGGGAATGGATAGATGTTTATTCATCACTCAACTGACTTCATTATTGGACAATCGTTGTGACAACTATCTAGTTGTTGCCCAGGACAAGGCTCCATGGCAAGATAGTTGATGTGGGCGGACTTTCGACAGTCGTTTTTCGTATGGTTGGGTTTCATGATGAGATAATCATTGAAAGTGATAGTCCATTCATTACACCAACTAGCTAAGCTTCATGGGCAAGTTGGTCATTAATTAAATGATCGACCATTCAGTACTCAGCCACATTACTTCGTGGTGAGAAGGTCGGTGAGGTAACAATATATTCGTTACTTTGGGTCCTCACTTCATAATGAGATAGTCGTGAGAACAACTATTTGTTTGTTGATTAGATCCTGACTTTACGGGCAAGATTGTCATAGTCAAATCGCCGCTCGACTAGGCTTTATGGCGAGGTTGTCGTAGTTAAACAGCAGCCCATTTGTAACTTGGTTGAACGTCATAGCATGATAGTCGAGTTGAATCTCTAGGCATGTGGCCAAATGGTCCCGTTGGCCATCCGTTTAAGATCTAGAGATCTTCCTAAGTCTGACGACATGATCATGGACATGAGGTGCCTAATTACCTTATTCTAATCTACTTAATCTAGGCTGCAGCATTGCTTAAGCTTGACATTGGGGCAATTAGATTAATGAATAATGAGTGTTTGTGGTGGACAAATGATAGGAGCAATATGCTAAAAAGAGCATTGTTGTGTTGTATTAGAGTGGCATGGGTTCCGAGCTCTTCATTCTCTACTAAATTTATAAATATATAAGGTAGTTTGCTTGAGACGCATATTAGATTCAGTCTTTGGAATCTTTTCTTAATTGATTGACCAATTAGCAGACGTAGCCGAGTACACTTTTAACTCAGGATGAGTTTGCAATATTTTCTTCCAATCAACCAATCATTAAGTGAGGACAATTCTTAACTAATTATATTTCTATCTTTCGATAATCACTCATAATTTTCGATAATCAGCTTGCTTCTTAATACACATCACTATCATGTGTCATTGATGATCACCACCTGAATTAATTGTGTTCATCAGAACTCTTCACTTATAGCTCCATGTGTGTGTTGTCACTCATCTTCTGCCATGTGTTATGAGCGTATGGCCTCTCCCGTGTTGCCATGTATTGTATAATAGCTTTTATTCAAGTGCATGTCTTGTGGCAGCAATGTTCTTTGTACTTCTCAATCTCCTCCTGCTGGTCGCATTGGTCATGAAGATCTCATTTTGATCTTCAGTATAGTGATACTCCCATGACTCAGATTACTAGTCGTCAAATCTGGGGCAGTCAAATCGAGTGTAAACATTTTTCATGTTAATTAGAATTTGCTTTTATGAAAGAGCATAACACAGATGTTTACAACTTTATCCATCATAAAAGCAAAGGTTATATCACCTACCATTAAGTCATACGTTAGGCGTTACAGTATATTTTTCTTAATCAGAGTTAATCTAATTTAAAGAATATTGACTTAAAAGTTCCTTATCGTCAAGTGAAGATTTAAAATCGCTAAAGTGTCTGTGGATTACTATGAACCCACCAAGGCATTACCTCCTGATTTCAAATCCGATTGGCATTTGCCAATGCGAACCGAACCCAAGGACCTTGACAACCAGACCCAAACTTGGGTTGGGTCAATCAGGTCCGGGATGGCCCAAACCCAAGTTGCAGCCGTAGGCCCATCTATGACTTTTGTGGATACGCTTTGGGCCTAAAACAGATATCTCAATTAATAGAAGTAGCCCAGCCCAGGCTGGTGCGGTCCATACCGCCACGCCATTGCTGCAGAGATAGTATGCTGGACACGATTAGAACCATTCATTCAGTAGGCCCGGTGGCAAATGGGCCAGTCCAAAAATCACTTTGGACAACTAATCATCTCATGGGTTGTCTACAGACAAACTAAAGGCAAAAGTCAGCAGAAACTCACATAGAAAATGCATCATTAAGGTGCAAAATTCCATGCCTCTGGAAAAGTAGAGATGAGGCACGTGCAATGTACATAGAGAAAGGAAGACAGATTTGGGAGAGGGTTTTTGGGGTTTTGCTAGGGTTATCCCCAGATTGCATTTTAAATGATGATTTGAAACATTCATGTTATGGATTCTACCCTACGCAGGCCATTGTGGGAAACATTTGTCATTGTGTATGAAGATGAATATTTTTAAATCCAAGATTCAGAGATCAGGATAATCAATGAAGCATGTTTATAAAATTATAGCTTCTATATGGTGGTATTGAGAAAATGAACGGTTCAGATCAATATAAGTATGCAATCTGAGGGTGTAAACCAGCCACCAGACCATGTCAAAAGCGATTCTTTAGAATCATAAGTAGGGCTGTACATCAAGCCGAGTCGAGTCGAGGTGGGCCAAGCTTGGCTTGACTCATCTGTGCTCTCCTCGAGTTCGAACTCGAGCTCACCCCCGAGCTTACCATTGGAGCTTTCCTTGTTTGCTAAAACTTTCAAGGCGAGCTCAAGGTGAGCTAGTGGATCGAGTCGAGCCGAGCTTACCTCGAGTCGAGTCGAGTCGAGCTTGCTCCCACCTCAATTTATTATATTTTTTGCTACAAACTACAAATTAAAAGTCAACAAAATTAAGTTCAAGAAGTCACACATGTATTAGGGGAGATTGAGCTTGAATCGAGTCGAGTTGAGTGACCCAGTGGTTGAACTTGACTCGATTTCTAACTCGAGCTCCTAAATGAAGCTTGGCTTGACTTGTTCTATTGAGTCAAGATGAGCCAAGGCGAGTTTTTTTCGAGTCGAGTCGATTGAGTTTCCCGAGCTGACTCGGCTCATGACCAGCCCTAATCATAAGTAATCAATGATGGTCCCTAACAAATAGATGGATCAATTTGTTGGAATGAACCTATTTTTGTGTAAATGATCTTGACCTTTAATGTTTAAGGGCATTGATTAAATGTTTAATATTAGTTAGATCAGTGTGATGTTTTCACAATCGCCCATGAAATTTGCATTGGACCTGATGAACACTCTAGATCAATGGATTGGACTGTCCATCCCAATGCAACTAGGAACACTATAATTTATAGTATTCTGGGAGCCCCAGAGCATTTCTTAAAATAAAAATATAATTTAAAATAAATAAATAAATAAATAAATAACACTGCAGAATAGTATTCATGGTCAAATGTGAAAAACTCAATGTATATGTCATGGATTTTGGGCCCAGCCAATTTATTGCTCAGGCCTGCCATGACATCTATAAAAGTTTAAGCCAGAACTGGTGGTGAGTCAGGCCCAAGAAATCAATGGCCCGTCGCCAGCACCCCAAAAACCAACGGTCCAGCCCAGCACATCACCAGCCTCAGGTGTTGTTTGGTAAACTGAAAAATTAAGTCTGAAAATTAATTTAAGTACTGAAAGCTTAAAGTGCTGAATTTAAGTACTTATAAGAACTGAAAAATCTGTTTGGTAATTTATCTGAAAACTACCATTGAAATCTTATCATGGCCACAAAAGTTTTGAATCAAGCTAATATTTGTGTTTTCCCGTAATCCAGGTCTTTGTTTTCTGATGAACAGGGTTGGTGGTAAATAAACATCATGGTGGGCCCTAGTAAGGTTTCAATGGTGGGCATCATTGTCCCCGTTGCTTTCAATGGTGTGGTCCACCTGAGGTTTGGACCTATCTCATTTTTGGGCTCATGCCTTAAAATCATCTCTCCAAATGGATAAACTATGTAGATATAATACATACATTATGTTGGGGCTTATAGAATTTGGTGACTTCAAGTGTTTGCGTGGGATGGTTTCATGGATGGGAAAGTAAACAAAGAAGAGTAATCTTGCCATTTTTAAATGTTAATAGGGATACTTTTGTCAATTTTTATTTAAAAATTTAAAGAGAAACCACTTACCGCATTCAGCTATAAGCTTTAAATCAAGTTGGCATGACTTAAAATAATCCACTTAATTTAAGTGATTTTTTCAATTAAGCACTTAAATTTTTTTAGTTACCAAATGGTCTGAATTACTAAAATCACTGAAAATATCATTTTTCAGTGATAAGTCGTGGAATTAAGTTTTACCAAACGCACCCTCAGTACCTGCATTATATCAGCGCGCTGTCAGCATAACATTAGATGATTGATTCATAACTACCGTTAAGAAACGAAGTATATGATAAACAAAATGTGCAAATTCCATTAGGGCTGTGAACAGGGCGTGCCTAGGGCTGTCTTTGGCCCAATTTTGAACTGATCAGGGCTGGCCTATTCAAAAATTTGAGTTTGCTTGGCCCAAGCCAGGACCATTGACAAGCCTTGTTCAACACATCATCCCTCATTATCAAAGGAATTGCCGAAACAAGTTGCCCCAAATTAACATAAAAATGAGAATGTTCCCAAAACTATTTGAATAGTGCGTACAAAAAACTTTTCACAATATACACAGGTTTTCGATTCTGATCAGTGGGGCAGTCCATACCATTGATCAGCTGCATCCACACTGGGACCGAGAATGCCCCAAAATCTCCTAGGCTGGAAGATCAAAGTAACCAATCCTCAGCCTTTCTTCAGTTGAATGTGGACCATTATTGAATTTTTCTTCTCAACCAACTGTAGACAACAATGTTTTCTGCTAACATTGATTCACATTTTTGTTTTTTTTTTTATGCATATGTATTTTAGTCTTTGGTTACAAGGGCGTTTTTGTAATTTGGTAGAAATCTCTAGGAATGGGTAAAATTGTCATTTTCTAATATTTAGAATTGTCTAGAGAAGAAAATGTATAAAATTCATATGATCAATTGACCATAGAGACTAATTAGTAATTGCCCTAAAATGTGCCTAGAAAGTTCCCTAGGATCTACATATAGGTAAAGGGTGTTGTTTGCATTGTGTGTGTGAAAAATTGTACTCATAAGCTTGAGTTGTAGAACCTGTTTGTCCTTCCCAATTTCTCTCGAGTGTGTTCTTCATGCAATTAGGCGTGGGCTTTTGTTGTTCTTCTCGAGTCTTGGCGTGTAGTTCTAGTGCATCTAGCTACACTTTGGTAGTTGGACAACTCTCATCACGGTAACAGAGCTATCTTGCTAGATCGGTGGGGTTTTTTGCTTTGTGGTGGAGCACTTCTTTTTCCTCGCAGGGAGTAGAGACTCGAGTCGAAGAATGCAACTTTTGGCAATTTGATTTGGGTCGTCAAAGCTAAACACTAATTCCAGGTCGAATCAATTCGGTGTAGAGAAGCTCAACAACTACAACTATCAAAATTGGAGATAGTGTATGAAGGCTTACCTTCAAAGGCAATATCTATGGGAGATCATTGCCGGAACAGACACAGGACCGGACAACACTGGAAAATATGGAGCCAAGAGAAAATGGAAAATATGATGTGGGAAAGCTCTCTTTGCTCTCCGGGGATCAATCCAAAGAGAGAGTTGATCGATCATATTCGGGACATTGAGTTGCTGAAGGGACTACAGGAGATGCTTGAAAAGTTCTTCGCTCGGAGAAATACAGTAAGACTTCAAATGCTAGAGAATGAGCTAGCCTTCATCTCTCAAGGTAACATTATAATTGCTCAATACTTTTTAAATTCAAAAGTAATTGTGCCGAAATTTCAGAATTGGATCTGGATGAACCCTTGAGTTAAGGAAGACTAAAGCGGTGTTAACCCGAGGGCTTCAAAAGGAATACATTGCTTTGTCACATTTCTTCAAAGGTGGGCAACACAACCATCAATTGTTGAGTTTGAAAATCTTTTATCAAACCAAGAAACTTTGGCATTACATATGGCCCAAGTTTTGCTTTCTGGAAAAGAATATGCTTTATTTTCCAGAAAGCAAAAGAAAAGTTGTAATTCGGATTGTAAAAAAGAAAAAAATTCATGGAGGACAAAAGAACTTTCAATGACATGTTTGAGGAACTCAAAATTGGGAAAAAAAAAAAAAAAAACTCAATGGCCCAAGAATTTCCAGTGCTTCAAATGTGAAAAAAAAAATTGGGCATATGAAGAAGGATTGTAGATCCAAGATGTCGAATGGCGACATCAAAGTATGAAGGTGAAGAAAAAGACGGTGGTCCACCACGAGGATTGGGAAACTTGTCTTGTCACCACCGTGGCCCATGTGAAGGATCACACATGAATCTCCGGTTATCACTTCAATTGAAGAAAGGTGTACTGAGGTTGCTTTTGCAACCATCAACTACAAAAGAGGTTGGATAATCGACTCCCGTTGTTCTCATCATCTAACTGGAGATGGCTCGTTGTTTTTTCAGTTTTGCGAGTACAATGGAAATGATGCAATCATGACAGCTGACAACTCGAAATATCCCATGGAAAATGAAGGCTATGTTAAAATCAAGCCTGGACTGTTATTAGTAAATGCTCTAAAATGTTCCTAGAAAGTTCCCTAGATCTATATATAGGTAAAGGGTGTTGCTTAAATTGTGTGTGACAGAAATTGTGCTCATAAGCTTCAGTTGTAGAGCTTGTTGTTGCGAGTGAATAAAACCCTTCTTCTCAATTTCTCTCAAGTGTGTTCTTCTTGCAATTTGGTGGGGATTTTCATTGTTCTTTGACGGTCCTAAGTGTGTAGTTCTAATGCATCTAGCTACACTGGGAGTTGGATAACTCTCATCAAACAAATTGAATAGGTGAGATAATCCTCTCAAGCAGATTTTTCGGGTCATAGTGCACCCAGGACCCACTGAACAACGTTTGGATTAGACAACCATGGGCTCCACTTGTCAGAAATGAAAACCTATGTATACTATGCAATCAAAATGCGTTCAAGAAAAATGGGATATGTTCCCGAAAATGGTCAATAGAGGAATTGCATGGTACGTGGACCATGTCTTTGCACAGTACATACAGGTTTTCAATTCTGACAAGTGATGCATCACCGTGAACGGAGCATGCCTCAAAAATCTTCTAAATTGTAAGATCCCAAGCGGGCCAATTTGGGCCTCTTCTGGTATGGATTGTTATTGAATTTCTCAACCGTCTACTACAGGCCACAAATTGGAAGGTTAAGATTGTCTTGACATTTGACAAGAAGATTTTTTGGATCAGTCAATCCACAGCCGGACCCAACAGACCAATGTCTAGATCAGAGAACCATGGGCTCCACTTGTCAGAACTGAAAACTTGTGTACCAGTGCAAACACATGGGTTACTGCCCCCACATGCAGGGGAAAATACATAGAAACTTCTACAGTAAGCATAGACACATACCTACTAAACTGCCAGGGCCTGCTGCTCTTCATGCCAAGTTACGTCTTTGTATGCTATATCCCCTCCAAAAATGTCTAGTGCACTCCCGACCGTGACATCTACACGACCCATGCCTGCCACCTTTATCTTCTCTAAGTCCTTCATTGTAGTCACCCCACCAGCGTAAGTCACCGGGATCTGGGACCAAACCAAATCATCAAAACAAAGGCAAATATCTTTCAAGTGCAATAAGTAATACAACCGCCTTGAGAATGGCATAAACATGAGAGATGGAAGGGGGTGTGGCACCCATGCAAACATAGCATTAGGGTGAGTTCTGGGTGGGCAATTCGCCATATGGACCCCACAATGAACATACCCTGGTCCAAGAGGCCATTCAACTAATCAAGAAGGCCACATGCACGTGAAAAATGGATAGCAAGAAACAAGAATGACGAAATGAGTATATTTAACATGTGTGGATCCCCTGATGAGTGGACCAGCCTACTTTATTGTCTTGGGCATGTTCACAGTGGGCCTCCACCTGATAGAAGATATGGATCTTACACACATGTCGCATTAACACAAGGGTTAAAATTGGTGTATATTGGGCATTGTATTTCCATGAATGATACCTGATACGTATCGGACATACACCTTGTTTCTGCACAGATACAGTCCCATGCAAAACAAGTGAATAAACATTTCTAAAAAGCCCCACCTCTCTCACATGTGATTTTAACAGGTGACCCGGGAGGTTATTGGTGAGACTTGCCCATATTATTGGGCACCAAGACCAATACATATTGGCTCTGGACGATGCTTTAAATCTTTTGTTCACATGTGTTGTGCAAGTAATACCCTCCATCTCATGCACATAAGTCCCATTTGATTCCTCATGTTGTAATACATGTCCACATAAATACATGCAAGCAAGAGCAATAAAGCAATCGCGAACTATAGTGAAACTCTATTGGCAGAAGGGCCGTCAACAGGTATCTGGACCTGCAGTTAGTCGATGGACACGACCTGACATTAACAGGTCTGGGTCCAATTTTTTTGTCCCGTAGCAATCTGGTCGGGTTTGCGTCCAGTAGAAAAACCAGATCTAGTCAGGTTGGGGTCTGCCATCCGAGACCCAATTAAAAATCAGGTCGGGTCCAAGTCTACCATTTGGGACCAAATTATAATCGGGTCGGCGGGGTCTAGTTAATTTTAATAGTAATATTATATTTAAATTATATTAATTATTCTAGTAACGGAACGAGGTTTTCCATTCCATATCACCGTGCATGCGTCAAAACTATCACATGAGCGTGTCATCTAATCCATCCATTCAAATGGGCTGACAATGTGAATGTCCACATTTGATAATGCCACAGCCTGAACCCGACTCGAAACCAAGATCCAAAGACCCAATGGGTACCAGGGTGTTCCACAACAGTAACGGTGGCCGTAATGGCCACCACTGTTACTGTTACGATATGGGCCGTAACGGCCATTACGGCCCTTCTTTATTTTCTAAAAAAAACTATTACAAGACCATTACGGCCTGTTTTATTTTTTAAGCGGCCGTTGCGGCCATTTCGACCCCGTAACGTGTAACAATTATGACCTTTTCCATTACGTATAGGCCGATACCGCTGATATGTAACCGTTTTGGAATACCTTAATGGGTACCCAACAGGCACCTGAAACCCAATTCGATCCAAGTCCAGGTCCTAAAAAACAAGACCCAAGCCTAAAGAGACCTGACCCAGCAAGACACTGTTCCAATTAAATTAGGTCTAGGAACACTAGAAACCAACCCAAACCTAACCATTGAAAGCCCCAATTAGGTCCTAGCTTATAAGATGAGGCTTGGTGAACTCCATGTGTGCGTGTGTATTATATATATAACCGCACCCCAGTGGTACTGTTACTGCCTTAAGCTTCAGGTGGTACCGAGCAAATGTGGGGCCTACATGACGTATTCAGTACGTCTAACCCGTCAATCAAATGTGTCACCTCATGTTGACCCTGGGCCCCGGGTCTAAAAAATAAGCCCGGTCCAACACTTGGGCCACAGCACAGGTGTAACGCCCCGAAATTTCGACTCTCGTGGACAACACGATGGGTCGAGCTTCCGGGTGTTAATTCATGTGTGTCAGGTTTACGTTTCCACACACTTACCTGTAATTTCATACATTCATGGCATACATAGCATAACGACGGAAATTTAAGTTCTTATTCCATAAATATTCTATTCTAAGTTCTAAATCAATGTAATAAAACATATTTAACCAAATATTTCCACTTATTATCTCCATGAGAGACTTATTACATGTTCAAAAGAAAAAATAAATAAATCTACTCTACAAAGATAATAGACATAATCCATCTTCAAGCCGCTTCGGTTTCATCGTCCGTCACTTGCTGCCACGAGCCTTCGAGCACCTCATCGTAGTGTTCGATTCTCTTACTGGATCTTCACCTGGATTATCTGAGATGTGGTTGGATAGCGTTAAACGCTATCATAGTGGAGAATATCCCTTTAAAACAATCATGATAATAATGGCACAGAGTAAACGCAAGCAAGATATTCTCATTTAATCAAATCAAAACAATTCAATAAAAAAAATCTTGATTAATGCAATGCATGACATGGATGCTCTGGTTAAGGTACCCTGACCAAATGAGACGGGATCACTCCACTCTTCTCACCAGCCACTAGTCACCAGAGGTTCTAGCTAGGACGGGATCACTCCACTCTTCCCATGCACCAAAACCCAACTAGTGAAACGGGCCCATGCACACTTTCACTAGATAGCGAGAGAGAAATGGGCCCATGCACACTTTCTCTAACGCCCGAGGAGCTGACCCACCAAGATGGGTCCAGTGAATGCATGATTAGTTTCACCTTTAATTAAGTCAGTTTAGCATTCAGCCCATTAAATGATGTTCACGACTAATGATCACTCCTTACCCCAATCAATTTAAGAGTCCCCACATTCATCAATTCCATACTTCCATGGATCCATCACAGGTAACGAATCAATAAAAATCCCTTGGCACGTAAACAACAATACGCACACGGTAGTGCCAAACTTAACATCCTGGCATATGAAATCAACAACACATACATGGTAATGCCAATACCAAATCCTCAATGTCAAGGCACATTTATTCAATAAGACACACGGTAATGCCGACTTTCTCAATAAGGCATATTCATCCAAAATCTCCACATGGTAATACCAACGTAACAAGGCCTCGCATGACTTCTTCTCTTACATCAACGGTTACATCAGTATGGGGCCAAGGAGTTTTCATTAACGTAACGTCCATATGCAATATCTCAAAGCAAACAATATATCAATCATCATAAGCACGTGACAACGTAAATCGAACATGGTTTCCATATGAGCATGTACATCATAACAATTCCTTTTCCAACTACTTAAGCATAGTTCATATATCAAAATTCAATATACACAATAAGGAACATCATATAATTCATAATTACATGAAAAGATTTCAATAGGCACGATTTCAGGAAGTCACATAACAAAATCCTAATTTATAAGCATAAATCAACATATAATTTAATATTATCGTGGATGGGCTTAAAGGAAATGCCCACCTTATGATAGTGGATGGGTTGAGACGTTGCTAGGGTTGCGAAATCAAACTTGGATTCATACCTACATAGTTAAATGGGAAAAATATGAGATTAGGGTGCAGATATGTATGTTTTTCATTGCCACAACAAACTAGGGTTAGATCTACACCTAGGGTTAGGGTTTAGATTAGATCTAGGAAACAAAAATCAAGGTTAGATGGTTTTACCTCTTCAATGGTGGCTAAACTCGGAATCTCATCCGAGTCGACTCGGCTCGACTCGGTTTCTTCTCCTTTCTCTCTTGTCCTCTTCCTTCATTCCTCTTTCTTCTTTCTTCTTCTTCTACAGATCTGGAACGGAGTTCCCGTGGCAACACACGGGGTGAAACCCCCCCCACGAACTCTCTCTTCTCAAACGTCCCTCTCTCTTTCTACCCAATCTCTCTCTCTCTCTCTCTCTCTCTCTCTCTCTCTCTCTCTCTCTCTCCTCGTTCTCTTTCTCTCTCTCACGGCCTCTCTATCTCTCTCTTTGGTGTTTCTGGAAGGAGGGAAAGAAGACGGATGGAGGGTTTATAACTTACCTAAGTCGGTGAGAAGAGATTCGGTTTTGGAGTTGGCACCGCCTGGCACACACCCCGTCTGATTTTTTTACACTTTATTGACTGGGGACCGTAGGAAGGCTTGGTGGGGTCTACAAGGAGCTATGGGTGAAGTTTGGAGTGCCCATGCGAAGCGGTGGGCCCGATCTTGATAAGTCTTCAGTTGAACGGTGGTTTGGATCGGATTGCACAAGTGACAGATGACGATAAAACGTTGAATGACGAGGTTTAGGTGGGGCGCTGTCACGATGGACGGAGTGGATTTGGCAATGGGGTCCACTTTGGTGGACGGTGTGGGGTGCACGGACGGCAGCGCCCATCCGCTGTTACAAGGAAGCACGAAGAAGAAGGAGACTCGTAATTGAGAAGGGAACCTTTTCTCTTAGATAACGTGCATCGCATGTACATGGGTAATTTTTGGCTTCCCTCACAAGTGGGGTCCATTACAAGTAGATCTAGATAACTTAATCCATCCAATAGGTCGGCATCATCATTTTAGCCACTGAAAACAAAGTTGAGGCAGATTCGAGATAGGGTGGCCCACTTATGGACCGATTTCTAATTAGGGCATTTGTAGGATGATCGGAGGGTTGAAATTCGACGTGTACGGGTAAAATGTGTCCAAAAGCTCATATACGAAGTTTTGCATGAAAGTGATTGTCAGAAATCATAATACTAAAAAAATGGTGCGTTAACTTAAATTTAACTAATGGCATTTTCGTAATTAACTAAAAACAGTGAGATTTTTGAAATCTGATTTTTGTACAACGTTTATGGGATTGTTCTAACCAACTTTTGTAAAGGGTCCCCTATCAGATCTCCTACGGATGGTCCGTTATTTTCAAAATAAGGTAAACGCTCGATATAAAATCAAAATAAAATTTTTAAAATTCCGAAATAAATCTCAAAAATCCGGGGTGTTACAACAGGGAACAAGATGAGTGGGAATGCCCACTGACCTTTCTCCAATGAAGATATTTAGTCATCACTCACCATTAAGAGAAAAGGCATTGTAGGCATTTGGTATATTAGCAACGAGAGATGCCATGGTCATTAGAGAAGAAAAGGGCCCACAGGACATTTGGAAACCTTTTGTAGTAAAGGTGAGGGTTAACTTCAGAAATGCTGGAGAAGTTAAAAATCACACTAAGATATAGAGTATTACGTACAGGTGGGCACCGGCCGAGCAATGCGATGAGGTCTTTGTCAATTCCTAACCTGAAATAAGTATGTAATGAAATCAATAAACGAAGAACTAATTGCACTGTAGGTGTTTAAGTATGGTGTTAGAATTTGAGATGTAGACTAAGTGTACTAAGAATGTTATATACATGCTCACCAAAAGCTTTGCTTACTCAGACTTTTTTTTTTTTTTTTGGGGGGGGGGGGGGGGGGGGGGGGAAAGAGGTTCTCCTCTTCTACACCACTATGTAATGATCCAAACCATTCATTTAGAAGGTTTCATGAGAAAAAGTAAAATAAAAAAATAAAACAAGAACAGCACACCAGAACTTGCATGCTTAACAAGAATGATAAATCAGCGGGAAAACAATCAAGGAGATTTTAACTATGATGAAGATTACAAGTAAAAGATTTTCTCTAAAAACCAAAAACCTAGGATCAAACCTTGTATGTGTTCCCAAAGCCTATGACCTAGCAAAAGACAGACATTCCTAGTCAAACCTAAAAAGCCCAAGACGAAAGTTTCACTTAAACAAAATAACTATGTGATTTTACATGACATAAATACACCTATCTTAATTTTACATGACATAAATACACCTATCTGATGCTCCATGGGAAACACTTGGGCGGCACTTCGCAAGCCCCCAGGCCCACCTCATTGTCGCAGGAGAAAATAGGAATGTAACATAGAACTCAAGACACGTAATAGAAGGTCTCAATGTTTATAGAATATTTGGAAAGAATCTCACTGATCAGAGTCCAAACAAAAGTGCATCAAAAACTACTTTTAGAGTTTCACAAACTTAAATTGCGTCAGGGGGCCGGGATACCCTATGCTACATACGAAAGTTTAGAGCGGAGCTTAAAACTATGGCAAAATCCTAGGGGGGGGGGGGGGGGGGGGGGGGTGATAAGGACCTTTTTAAATTCTTTAAAAACTCTTGCCTAATTAAACTAACTAGCAATCACAAACTAATTAAATCAAGAACACTTAACTTCCAAGCTTAAGTGGGTCCAATCACAAAGGCTAGAAAATATATGCAATTTAAACAAACTAGCATAAGCACATAGATTATAAGATATATGACTATCAAGTTACTAATTTATATGCAATGTCTGGACTACAGAGATATACTAATTAAGAACCTAGTCTGGAAGTGAAACTACAACATGTGTATGAGAATCTACCTATCATGCATAGCATACATTTCATTCAAGCATTCATATGATTTAATAATTAAATAACAATGTTAGAATACCAATGTGCCCAAATGACAATCTCAAAGACAAGCATGTGTAATGGTTCGGTTTCCCTACTCCACTCCCGGTTACCATTTCCAACCCATGAGAACACCGGATTTCACTAGAAAAGTGCACTAACACAAACCATAGTTAATAACTTGCCTTTGTATAAACATGAGATATCCAACGAGTGAGAATTTCTTTCCATGTGGCAACTTGTAATGACCCGAAATTTCGACTCTCATGGATAACATGATGAGTCGAGTTCTCAGGTGTTAACTTGAACATGCTAAGGACATAATCCCCACATATTTCATTCATTCACATATGGTTTGTATTCTTATGGCATTCATAGGATAAATGACGAAAATTAAACTCTTATTCCATATGATTTTTATTCTAGGTTCTCAATCATAAAGCTCTTAAACCAAACAATAAAGTTCAAGTATCTGTCATCTCATAGAGCGCTTATTACATCTTTAACAAAAATCAAACTAAATTTAGAACATAAAGCAATAAAATATAAATCTCGTAAGCCAAAGCAGCTTCATCATCTGCCATTTGCTGCCACGAACCCTCGTATTCTTTGCCTTGAAGCTCGGACTCTTCTAATGAAATGTTATGTGCGTCAACTGGGTTAGTGTTTTAAAACACTATCCTGAGAGGGAGTGGGTTGCTCACAATCAACTCAGTGAGGGCATTTCCACCAGGATTATCACAACAATCGCATAATCATCTCACAAATAATTCAAAGCAAAACATCTATTATAACTATTGATTAATATAATGCATGATACGCATGCTCTGATGAAAGGACCCTTAACTAGGTGACGACGGTCACTACCATTACAACCTCACACTAGCCACTAGTCACCAAAGGATGCGAAGGTGGTCACTACCATTAAAGTCTTCACACTAAGGAAACTTTACTAATGGGCAGTGGCATATACCATCCAACCTCCATTAGTTTGCGTACTCTGGGTGGCAGTCACTACCATTACAACCTCCATTGTTACGCTCGAGGGATGAATGCATGAATTTGTTCCAGCCTTTAATTAGTGGCTTAACATCCAGTTGGTTTAACAATGCCCACACACCAAATATAGGTCATCACCTCAACCCATCCCACGGTTCACCACACCTCTAGTATAGCTGTCCATCTGTGATGGCCAATCATGAAGAGACGTACATATCCTAACCATGAGGCTACACATGATTTCAATTTCACATTCATCTATACATGAATCCTCCATAAGTACACAATCCAACCAATGGATCCTTCATAAATCAATCATAAACAATATACAAGCTTATCTAACATCGACGCATCAACCTAAACCACATGGGTTTCCACACTTCCCATCACATTCTCAACACATGGGAAGAGGGGCTTCCTTATGAGGTGGCATTCAAATAACATAGGTCTATTATCACACATCACATGGGCGTGTCATGCTCATCATCAATCCAAATACATCACGTCCATAGCTTTACACAGATTCATCATAAATATGATATTGTTCACAAATTCATAGTTATCTTATCATACACACGATATTCACATAATAATAATAAAAAAGTCTAGCAACATATCACCATGAATTCCTCATATTAATCATCATAAAATCATCCACAAACATCACCATAATTAGGCTAAATCAAACCACATCATATAAGGTTCATGTGGGCCAACCTAGTAAGCACACCTTGTAGAATCGGCGGGTTGGCTCGTCTCCACAAGTTAACTCGCTAATCTACATGAATCCATAAATTTCCACCACGTAGGATACCAATCTACGGTACATTAGTGCACACACCAAACCTAGATGGGGTATCCATCATCAATTCAACATAGTTTAGGAACCCTACATCATGTAGTTAGGTTTTATGCCCCATCATAGTTCATCACATCATCATCCATCATTCAAACATGAAATCACACCATCAACATAAAATTTTCAGCCATGAATTTCAATTAAACAAAAAATAAACAAAGAGAAACAAGAAATTCATAATCAACACCAACAAAATTTAGATTTAGGAGAAAAGTAACCAGAGATTGTATATAAGACTAATGGGACTCCTCACTTTGGCCTTTTAGATGAAAATCCTAGGTAGAATCAACAGTGGAGAAGGCTTCTACGCACCACGGCCTCACACGAACGGCGCCACACGAGCTAAGGTCGAGGGGGAAGAAGATGGGATGGGCGTCCTCTCTCTCTCTCTCTCTCTCTCTCTCTCTCTCTCTCTCTAAGAGGGTTAGGACATGAGAGGGTGGGCGTCCACCCCTTTTATAGGTGTGGTGGGCGTCCACACTATCCCACTCTTGTTGGGTTTCTCAAAAACTTCTACTTCAGGCCATCTTTCTCAAGTTTCACTCCGTTCATCGCGTTCCTCTCGTCAAGTAGGGTCAGAATATGTACTTTTCTTGGCAATCCATAACTTAGGTAGACCGATATTTGAAGAAGGCTTGGTGGGTGTCAAAACGAACTTGATCTCTATTTAAGGGTCCACGCATGATGATCGGGATCCAAAATTAGTGAAAATGTATAGTCATGATAGGCAAGCGATTGGACAAAGTTTGGTAGTTAATTAATGATGGGAAAGGTCCGGATTTGAAATTCCATCTGTCGCGAATAAAGGAAGGGTTTGGCTTTAGGATTTGACAGTGTAAGATCATAGATCGGGGTTTAAATTTGGTATAACTCCATAGTCATATCGATATGAGACCAAGGTGTCATCCAAATTTGGGTTATAATTGACGGTGGGAACATAATTAACTTAGGAAGCAAGTAATTTGATATCAATTTAAGGTGGATTTTGGGATTAGTTTCCTGATCACGCAACAATTAACCTATAGAAGAGTAATTCTTTGAATTGGGCTAAGATCTTTGGCATCTAAGACATTCACTAGATGGAGAATGAGTGACTATGGGTAATGGTCAAGTTTTCTCTCACAGTGGCCATTAAAATTAAGTGTTAAGGAACTGATTTGCTAATTGGGCCACTTCTACTATGATCTAAGGTCTGAAATTCGACGTGTATGGTTAATTTATGATAGATAGGTATGGTATAAAATTTCACATCAATCAAATCATGGGAACCATGTGAACTAGAAATCAAGGATCTAGGTTAAGGTGAGCAATTCACATTTTTTGGCACTCAAAATTTCATCTTTATACACCTCGGATGATTACACAAATCTTAGGATAAGGGTTTACCACTAAGAGAGAGAGAAGAAGAAGAAGAAGGAGAAGGAGAGAGAGAGAGAGAGAGAGAGAGAGAGAGAGAGAGAAGACGTCCAAGGAGAGGAAGCCCATCCCATCTTCTTCCCCCTTGACCTTAGCTCGTGTGGCGCTGTTCGTGTGAGGTCGTAGTGCGTAGAAGCCTTCTCCACCATTGATTCTACTTAGGATTTTCATCTAAGGCTAAGGTGATGAGTCCCATTAGTTTTATATACAATCTATGGTTAGTTTTCTCATAAATTTAAATTTTGTTGGTGTTGATTATGAATTTCTTGTTTTTCTTTATTTATTTTCTGTTTAATTGAAATTCATGGCTGAAAATTTTATGTAGATGATGTGATTTCATGTTTGAATGATGGATGATGATGTGATGAACCATGATGGGGCATAAAACCTAACTACATGATGTAGGGGTTTTAAACTATGTTTAATTGATAATGGATACCCCACCTAGGTTGGGCATGTGCACTAATAAACCGTAGATTGGTGTCCCACGTGGTGGGAATTCATGAATTCATGTAGATCAATGAGTTAACTCGTGGAGAAAAGCCAACCAGTTGATTCTACAAAATGCGCGCACTAGGTTGGCCCACATGAACCCTATATGATGTGATTTGGTTTAGCCTAATTATCGTGATGTTTGTGGATGATTTTATGATGATTAACATAGGGAATTCATGGTGATATGTTGCTAGACTTTTTTGTTATTATTATGTGAATATCATGTGTATGATGAGATAACCATGAATTACTAAACAATACCGTATTTATGATGAATCTGTGTAAAACTATGGACGTTCCATGATCTATTTGGATTGATGATGGGCATGTCACGCCCATGTGATGTGTGATAATGAACCTATGTTATTTAAATGCCACCTCATAAGGAAGCCCCCATTCCCCTGTGTTGAGAATGTGATGGAAAGTGTGGAAACCCATGTAGTTCAAGTTGATGTATCGATGTAAGATAACCTTGTATATGGGTTATGATTGATTTATGAAGGATCCATTAAATAGTTAGATTGTTTACTTATAAAGGATCCATGTATAGATGAATGTGAAATTGAAACCATGTGTAGCCTCATGGCTAGGATATGTATACCCCTCCATGATTGGTTGTCACAGATGGATAGTTATACTAGAGGTGTGGTGAATCGTGGGATGGGTTAAGGTGGTGACCTATATATGGTGTGTGGGCATTGTTAAACCAACTGGACGTTAAGCTACTAATTAAAGGATGGAACAAATTTATGCATTCACTTATTTACTGCTCGGGCGTTACAATGGAGGCTGGATGTTAAGCTACTAATTAAATGATGAAACAAATTCATGCATTCACTTGTTCACCCCTCGAGCGTAACAAGGGAGGTTGTAATGGTAGTGACCGCTGCCCAGAGTACCAAAAATCAACAAGTATTAAATGGACGATTATTAAATGGATGGTAGCAAATCAAATAGTTAGTGTACGTAGGTTAAATAAGATGGTTTTAATAGTATCTACTCAGTGTAAAATTTTTATTATTCTCCTTCCATAGTTGGTTTAGCGATTAAAAGTCTCAATTTCGACTACAAATGTAGCATGTGATGTGTGTGATTGAGGAGTCACCACCATTTTTTAAATGGTGCAAAACTAACATGAGAGTATAGATTTTCACTGCAATCTGCCACGGCAACTGTAGCATATGACGTATGCAATTGAAGAGTCGCTCATTATTTTTTAAATGGTGCAAAACCTAACATGAAATTATTTTTTAAATGGTGCAAAAACTAACATGAAGTGGAATGAATAAAATCATATTGCTTTTAGGTAGAGAGTGTTGGCTAAGATCTTGTGATAGTTTTGCACCGTTTGAAAGATGGTGGTGTCTCAAGCTATTCTATTCAACAAGGTATATATCAATCTAGACTATAGAAATTGTGGGCCCTATTGTGGGTGAAGCATATACCTAAAATCACATTGATCAAGCAATTCTATCCATCCAATTAATTACAGGTATCAAATGGACAATGACAAATCAAATAATTAGTGTAGGGAAAATAAGACGGCTTTAATAGTATCTATTCAATGAGAAATTTTTTTACTATTCTCTATCCATAATTGGCTCAGAGATTAATATAGTCTCAATTTCCACTGCATGTTGTACCATGTTATGTGTGCAATTGAAGAGTCACCAACATTTTTTAAATGGTGGAAGACTACCAACGGAGGACAAACAGGGAGGATAGGGTAAAAAAGCCAGGCTCAAATAAACAAGTCTAGCCCACACTGGGCCTCTTCACTGTTGGTTTTTTTCAAAATAAAAGAAGATTTTTTTTTAAATGAAAATGTGGAAGGAGGGTTGTGGCTTTTGGGATTGTTGGTAACCACTCATTTGAGAATGGCTGTGACTCTTGGTAATGAGGCATCTCTTAAATTTGAATTCAAAGTAAAAAGATACCATTAATGGTAAAAGGATGCCATTAATGAAGAGACACCACCTTGAAGAGACATGTATGTATGAAAGGGCATGTGCCTTTTCAGGAAAATAAGTCTTTAATATCCCTTGAGACTCTATATAAACCCATCTTTGGGTCAATCGGCCAAATCACAATAATAAATCTAAAATTTCTTCTTTTTCTTCATTTTCGTTTTTGGGTAGTGTAGACACCCCACCCCAATCCGACAAGCTTATTAGAATTGAATGGTTCAAATGGAACCAAATCCTGATCCATACCCTTGACTTTAATTAAAGCCTTGATCCATACCCTTAACCCTAGTCCAAACCCTAATCCAAACCCTAACCCTAAACTCATGTCCAAACACAGTTGAAAGTTTGAGCCCGGTCCAGACCCGTTTCAAGCCCAAAACTAGGCCCGTTGGCTTTTAGGACCACAGTAAAGCAAAACCCACTGAACCAAAGGCAATACACAACTCCTGGAGCGTGCCTACAAAAATTGGGGACAATCCATGATACCAACGGTGGATTGACCACCGCCGGACACGTGTCACGTCCGCTGTCAGGGCTGCTAGGCTCTCGCACATGTGGAGCACCACCCTGGCAATGACCACACATGCCTCCTATGAATGAACACCAGTACCCTCTTTCTTTCCCAAAAATTACCATTTTACCTCTCAAACGAAACTCCAAACCTAACTCCCAAGCCTAACCAATCCTCCCTAGGCTTGGAGTGATTTCAACCTATAAATACCCCCCTCCCCCTCTCATTTCAACAACAACAAAGAGACCAAAAACCAAGTGAGTGAGAGAGAGAGCCTCTTCACCCTTAGCCACTTAGCAAAGTCATCCCTCCACCAAGGAGAGTGAGAGTGAGGGAGTAGGTCTAGCCTGGGTCTGGTCTAATCCAGCCCTAGCCGTAGCCTCTTGAGCCAATCACTTTCTAATCCAAGCCACTCAAGATGACCCTTGTGATACTACCGTCCATCTAGCCATCCAATCTCTTGATCAACTTCATCTAATCAAGCATTAGCATTGTGCAAAATCCACTCCCTTCTCAACCCCCCTACTCATCCCAACCATCCATAGTGTATAGCATTTGCATCATTATCAACTTGGGGCTTATTACCTGTGGCTTGCCGATTAAATCGGATCCTGCCCATTAGAAACCCTAGTTAATATACATTACATTTAGTGCATCATTCCAACACCATGTTAGTACGAACGTATGCTCTGCGGCTTGCCAATTTGGTCGGAACCTGCCCACCAGAAATTCGTACTAACTGACACTTACACTGCATGGCATTCATTGTTTCACTATCAATGTGCAAGAACAAGAACTAATCCTCAGAATTTTTTTAATCCTATGAAGTAGAGACCATATATCTGTACAGGCAAAGTGGGTGCCTAACACCTTCCCTCTTTGTAACCACGGTCCTTACCTTAAATCTCTGAACGCAAATCAATGAGTCATTCTTATGATTAGCAATTTTCGGATTCTTTCACTTAAGCATTTCTACAGGGTCTAGCCGACTGTAGATTTGAGGTAACAGGCTAGTGGCGACTCCAGTTTTATAATATCATCTTCAAACACGCAGCAAGAGCAAAAGCCCTCACAAGAGGCAGACCAATGGAAGCTACGATTTGCCCCCATACGAATCTAGTGTTCACAGGTAGGTTTTGTAAATATGTAGTTTTTCAGGCAGTAAACTGCAAATCATTTTTCAGGCAGTAAACTGCAAACAGTTTTTAGGGGGTAAATTGTAACAGTACAAAAATCAGGGGTGTATACTGCAGAAGTGTGTTCAGGGTGCGGTTTTTCGATTTTGCAGCCAAAGCCCACATTTCTCCGGTCTTGGAGAAGATGCTTATTGTATCCTAGAGGCGGATTTGTTAAAATCCTTTTACAAACTAGTTTAATCACCAGTAGGGTGCGAATGTCGCCTTAAAGATAGCAACATTAAAACGCACATTAAGCCTATCTTTAACCAAGTTTTTCTCTTTTTTCCACCTCAACTATAACATTCGCTCTATAAAAGGACCCCTTGGTTCATTCTCATCAATCACCTCCTTCTTTCAGCCCATCTCTTCATCTGAAAACCCACATTCAGAAAATCTTCCCTTCAACCTTCTCAATCTCAAAAAATGGTGTTTCACAAAAGAAACCCTTCCAGAGCAACAACCCCAGCATTCTGCTTCATCTTCCTTATACTCTCTTTTCGGTCTGTTCAAGCAACTAGACATTTGGAAGGACCACCGACTCATGGCGTCAAATTCCCATCTCTCGTGAGAGCCATCTCTCCACCTTCGCAGCCTTCAGATTGCACTTACGGCCCGAAGCCAGGTACCGACTGCCATATCAATGGGAAGATTTCTGCAGGGAATTATCAACCATTTCCACCCTCAACTTCCATCCACGTGACAACTCCTGGCACAGATTGACTCTGTCGTGATCGATCCCAGTTACGAAGGAGATTGACTTCTGCATGAATTTCCATCTATGATGTTTTGTTTTTGTTTCTACGCTATCTATGATTTGGTTTATGATCTTCCAATGAATCAAATCTGCGACATTTTCTAGCTAGTGAACAGGGTGGTCCACAATATCAACGCTTTGGATTGCATGCTAAACCACGGGAACCCACTTTTTAGCTTCATGTGTGCTGTTGGTGTTTTTTATTTTTAGTTTTGCCTTTAAGGCTTTAACTTTCTATTTGTTGGGCCTTCTATTGGAGGGTTAGGATTTTTCCATCTGGCAGATATTTTGGGTACGTAGCAGATTAGGTGTTACCCAGGCAAAGGTGTCTCCCTGACCGTGGGGCCCACCTTGATGTATGTGTGGTATATCCACGCCGTCTATCAGTTTTCCAGCTCACTTTAGGCAATGGTCCCAAAAATAAAGCAGAGCCAGATCTCTTTAAGTACTGGACTACATAGTGGATATTGAATTTCAACCATTAAAAATTTCTTGGGGGCCAACGAAGTTGATATTAGTGTTTTCCCTTCATCCATAACTGTGTGACCTTATCAACCGGTTGGGTGGCAAACAAACATTATGGTGGACCCTAGGAAGTTTTTAATAGTGGGTGTTCAATGACCACTGTTTCCTATGGTGTGCGGCCCACTTGAGATTTGGATCTGCTTGAATTTTTCGACCATGCCCTTAAATATGCTGGAAAAACTAACGGGAGGTGGGCCCCATGGTCAGGGAAACATCCACTCTGGTGTTACCCGGGTAACACCTAATACACTCTTGATTTTTAGTTCATATGACATCCACAGTGGGGGCCCATAATATCAATGGTTCAGATAACTCAACCATGGGCCCCACTTGTACAAACATACAATAGTACAAATACAAACCTTCTGCCCGAGCGTTGAACAATACCCTTTTCTTCAAGGATTTCTACTTTCCGGACCCTTTCTACTTTCTGTGGATGAATTATATAAACGGCTGGCATCATTGCGTGGAGCCCATAACTCAGTAATCCAGACCATTGATTTGCCGACTACCACCAAAATTCTAAAAGAGGTTGGAAGATCCCAGCAAGCAATTTTAAGTTGAATGTGGACGTACCATTGTTGTACTTCTCTTCTTAATCAGCTATGTATGGACCATATATTAAATTATTAAAATTTTCCTACGAGGAGATTCTTTACAGATGGTCTACAAGGCTACGATGTTACAAACCAACGGTGTTGATTAATCAAAATGGGCCAACTTTCAGAATTAAAAACGCATCTGTACACTGGAAAAATGCTGCCACCTATCATACAATAATTCCTCTCTCTCCACTATTCTACGGACGCGAATTGCCAGCCCCCACCCGCAGGAAGTTCCTGCCGTCCTAAACTCCATGGAACCCACAAAGATATCCTTGAGAAATCCATCCCGTCCATCAGTTTATCCAGTTAATGATAGAACATAAACCTAAACATTACACAGATCCAAAATTCAAGTGGACCACACTCAAGGAAACAGTGGCGATGGAACGCCTACCGTCAAAACATTTATGGACACAGAAGTTTTGGATCAGGCTAATATTTGAGTTTTCAGTTCATCCCAATTATAATGGCCTTGTTAGCTGTTTGGATGGCATATCAACATCGTGGTGGGCCTCAGAAAGGTTTCAATGGTGGTCATTTCCATTCCCCCTGTTTTCTATAGTGTGCTCCAGTTAAGTTGTGGATCTTCCACATTTTTGGGATCGTGTTCTAACAACATGAGCTAGAGAAACTGATGGACGGGGTGGATTTCTCACAGACATCTTGGTGGGCCCCATTTAGCTTCCGACAGCACGAACTTGCTGTTGGCAGGGGGTGCGGAGAAATGCCGTTCTTATTCTAGTGGAAAAAATGTAGAAAAATGGGCGATCTATCAAAAGCAGAGTATCTATCGGAGGAGAGGAAGTACAGATATTTGCTCGAATACATCGTGATGAATTGTATTAGGAATCGATGGGACTCTAGCCGTTGGATTTGGGTTCTTTTTAAAGATCCAAACCGTTTATTTGGTGAGTCGATTAGGTGTTACCCGTTGTGTTACCCTTACAGTGGAGCCCACCTTGATGATTTTTCATATATCCACGCTGACCATCCGTTTTCCCAGCCCATTTTAGAATGTGGTCCCAAAAATTAAGCAGATCCAAATGTCAGGTGAACCACACCACATGCAACAGTAGTGATTGAACACCCACCATTAAAAACTTCCTAGGTCCCACCGCAATGTTTATTTTCCATCCAACCCGTTGATAAGGTCATCCAAACCTAGATGGATTGAAAATACAAAGAAAGTCTTGATCAAAAAAAAAAAATTTGTGGCTCTAAAAAAGTTTTTTAATGGTAATTCACCACTGTTTTCAGTGGTGTGGTCCATTTGACATTTGTATCTTCTTTGTTTTCGGGATCACTCCTTAAAATGAGCTGAAAAATCGGATGGACGATGTGGATATTCAAAAAATTCTTCAAGCTGGCACCATACAGTAAGTATATCACCCACTAAGGTATTACCCGGGTAACACATAATCCGCTCCCGTTAATTTGATAGGGATGCCATTGGATTGGCGATTCCCGAAAATTTCATGCGTTGAATACTTGGAACCTTTCATCGCACAGAAGCTATATCGACCGTTCATCTTTATAGCAAGTGGGCCAAATTAGCAAAAAGCCATGGGGAACGAGAGCAGGGAGCGGATTAAGTGCGGCCCTAACCATGGGGCCCACCTTGATGTATATGTTGTATGGACGTGGATTGCGTCCAAGCTCAGTATGGACACAAAGCATCCAAATCAGGCTGTGGAGGGGCCACCATGATGTATCTGTTTATCTACTCTGTTCATTTCTTTTCTAATATCATTATAAGTCATGAGACCAAGAATGAGGTAGATCCAACACTCAGGTCTGCCACACCAAAGATGACCCTTGCTTTTAATGCAACTTGTATTTAATGCAGCCGAGTTCCACAGACTGCGTCCTGCCGTCCGGGCAGACCTGTGGAGGGCCCACCATGATGCATCCGTTTATAGGCCCACCGTGATGCATCCGTTTATACACTCCGTCCATCCATTTTATAAGATCATTTTAAGGTATAAATCTAAAAAGGAGGAAGATCCAAAGCTCATGTGGGCCACACCAAATAAGGATCGGAAACTAATGATGTCATCACTACAATAGTGCGAGTTCCAATCCTTATTTGGTGTGGCCCACTTGAGCGTTGGATTTGCCTCAGTTTTGGGCTCATATCTGAGCATGATCTTATAAAATAGATGAACTGAGTGGATAAATGGAAAATGCATTTTTTTAGTGTACTTTTTTGTGGCATACTGGTGCGCCTTATTTGTCAATTACTTAGGTCGGTGAGTCTAGTGTCGGTTGAGCTTAACAAAAATGAAGACCAAAGACTCAAGACGGACCTGCTACATTAAGAAAATACATTGGTGAAGCCTTAATCTTGAACTTAACCAAAATCTTAACCTCTAGATGACCATGACCCATTTAGGCATACTTGTAATCATCTTAGATTGGCCTTAAGTGTCCCAAAAGACCTCCTAAAAATTGGCCAAAGTGGTACCTCTGCTGCTGTAAAATACAAGTGAAGGCAGCTAGCAAACAGGGCTGCCGATCGGTCGTCAGACCATATGTTGGGGAAGCAACTTGCTAAACCCCTTTAGCCTTGGTCTGACCAGTCAGACCGACCCCTAGTTAAGACTGAAAGACTCTGTCTCTCCAGGCTTGTGGACCAACCGGTCATGACCGGTCGTGGACTCATGTCCGATCGGTCGGTACTAGCCGTTTTCTACCCGTTTTGAATCCCTCGAGTATTGTTTTATAAATGGGCTTGGCTCAGTTTTTGGGGCATGAAGAGGGATTTTAAGGAGATTAAAGTCATCATTGTTGGAGACCATTACATGCTCAAATCCTAATCCTAACAAAACATATTCCTTGTGATTCAACACAAGAATGGAGCATTCCAAGCTCAAAGAAGAAGATGCTCTTGCCCTTCTTTAATCTCCAGAGTTTGGATCAAACTTGATAGTTATATCCTCATCCAAAATTCTATGATGTGATCCTTGTAGGTGAGATACTCTAGTCAACCTATTCCCGTTAGTTGTAGAGATCTCAAACCCACCCTCCTATCACCTTGAGAATATTAAAGAGCATCCATGTAAAGTGATTGATTAAGTAGAGCTGATGCATTGGCAACGCAGTGGCAACACGATCGGGGGAGCAAACGGGAGTTGATCGAAGCACGGGAAAGCGGAGATCAACCTACCCAAAGCGGCGCTGAACAAGGGGCTCATCCGACAAGTAATTTTTCTTATTGAGAGTCCGGTTACACTTCTTCCTTGGTGAGGATTGAGTAGAGTTTGAATTTACAAACTTGAACAAGTCTCCGTGGGGAGCCTCCGGCTGGAGTATACGCTAGGTTTTTGGATTTGAACCAAAGGGTTGAGAAAAACCTTGTCAAACTCCTAGGTTGAGAGATGAACCTTGAAATCTCCATTATAGGTTGGGAGGAACCTTGTTAAACTCCCTAGTGACTGCCAATGTGCTCATAAGGAAGTGGAGTAGGGTGATCAAACCACTGTACATGCTTGTCTTTGTGATTGAGTTGAGCACATTGTTAATCTAGTTTTGTATGGTTTAATTGCTTAATTATTCATGCTTGATTAAGATGTATACTAGGCACTAGTTAAACAAATCCACACACAAGATGTACTTTCACTACGTAGAGTAAACTTAAACTTATATGATCCACTCTCATATTGTCACGCCCTGAAATCCGGACTCAGAGTGTGCACCCTCCGGCCCAGTTTACGGGGTATAACTGGTGCACTAAGTGCATTTATAACGTTAAACAACTTTAAGAGGCATAAAATGATGAAATACTAAGTTATCATTTATTCATGAAGTATTCAACTATAAACTAAGTCCACCCATTTAGGACTTTATTAAATGTCTACTAATTATTGAAAATAATAAAATAAAAGAAACTAGTCTAAACGTCTTGGTTCAGGACCGCCACTTCTTCCTCGGTTAAATTAGGCCAATAGTCCTGCGGTTCCTCTAGTGGTCCCATCTCATTATCAGGGGCATTCTCTGAAGGTTCAACGTCCACATCATCTGTATATTTTTAATCCACAACGTCAGCTGGAACCCAGTGAGTAACCCAATACGGTTCACATGCATTTCAATTAAACAGGATAAACACATGCCATCAAATATCGGTAACATATAATTAATGCAATAATAAATGAAATGATGCATCAAGTGGGCATATATTCAGTCTTCCACTTGCTTCGATTGGATCCCATCAATCGGCTCCCCCTTCATTGTAGGGCGGACTTCCACATATTAGTGGGCTTCCATGATGGTCCCTGGGTAACCGGGTACTTAAGTACCTACCGGTCTTCCAGAGTCGAACTCCAGGCACAATAATTCATAATGCATGCAATAATTTACAGCCATACAATAATTCACGTTCGTACATTTCATCTCTCATTTTGAGAGGCAATCTTTCATGACATTTATAAATAGAAATTATTTAAATAATATTTAAACAAGCACAAATTAATCAATATCACATATTGCATCCATCACACAACTTACTTAATTAAAATGACTAGGAAACGTGTTGGGATGTACTCACCTGTTGATAGTGACGATTACTTTGTTAATTGTGTCACGTCCTGAGTAGAATCGGTCCTGAATCTACAATAAATATAATTTATATTTATAAACCACCAATCTAACCTTAATATACTTATTTTCAATTTGGATTATACTTTATTGAGTTTTGGTTCCTTAATGGACGGTCTAGATTTGATTATTGTGACCCACGTTTCCAAAAGGAATGGCCCCTTTTTCTATTTTTCTGATGGTACGGCCCACTTGACTGGTGGGTCATCCTATACTTGGTCACAAGTTCCCCAATGGTACACTACCAAATATGATTGATTATATTTTGCAAGGATTTTGTCGTAGGATATCCTAAAATGGTCCATTTATGATCATCCATACCGTGCCTCCCCACTATTTCACTTGGCATGGCCCACCTGGAACTCTGATTGGGCTGATTTTTGGTCACAAGACTAATAATTCATTACTCCAGAGATTGGGTGGATCAGATTTTTCAAAAACTACATAGTGGGGCCCACAAGTTCCCAACCAGTGGACAGGTGTTGTCCCCACTGTTTATCTTGGTATGGCCCACTGGAATATCCTGTATGGGCCATTTTTGCTTCTTAACTAGAAAACTTATTTATTAAGATATTGGACGGATTAGATTTCTTAAAATGTCATCAAATGGGTCCCAAAAGTGGACAGCAATTCAAAATCGAACTGCCTCAACCATGTGTGTTGTTATCATTAATATTTTAAGTGGTGTGGGCCACCTGAGATTCGGATTTATCTGATTTTTGGACCCAAGCTGTAAAACATTATACTAAAACATATGGTTGGCTTGGATCTACTGATTTCATCTCAGTGGGGTCCATGAGTGGACCGCTGTCCACGCCCAGAATTTCTACCTTTTTAAATTTCATTTTTATTTTATAAGTTTTCACCATTAGTTTGTTTCAGATGGTGTGGCCCATTCGGACCTCAGTTTGGGTCCAAATTCGAACCCCCATCCTAAAATGAAATAAAGAATTAAATGGGCGGAGTGGATGTACAAAATACATCAAGGTGGGTCCCATGAGTGGGGCCCCTACTTCACGTTCAAGTCAAAGTAACGCTGGACGTTCCAGCGTCAGAGACGCTGGACGTTCCAGCAACTTTTTTTTTTCTTTTCTTTTTTTTCTTTTATATTTATATTTATTATTATTATTTGATTAAAAATTGTATGTGGGGTCTACGCGAGATCTGGTCCGACCATTGGGTCGGCCACCTCATTGTAGGCCCAATAAAATTTTGGAACACTATATATTCATCATAGGTGATTTAATAATGAAATAAAACCATAATAAAAGAATTATAAAGGCTATTATTCATCCAATCGATGTGGCCCATCTGAAGGTCCATTCGATCTGAATTTTGAGGCCCATGTACATTTTGGTCATATGGTCATTATGACCCATCCAGATCGATTCCTGGCCCACCCAAATGGTCCCCATCAATCGTGATCACCTATTCAAGGGTTAAGATAAAGATAAGGTCCCTAGATCCGTACAATGAACGGACGGACGATCCGACCCGTTCATTGGCTGGATCTGGCCTACTTAAATAAAATAAAAGAACACCTACTTGATCTAGCCGCAAGATCCCTCCATTCCTCCTTCCTTCTCTCCTTTCCTTTCCTTTCTTTTACGATGGATGAAATATCATCTCGTTCTTTCTCTTTTTAAAGAGAAGTTTGTTGGAAATTTGTTGCGGATAAGATGGGTTGGTTGAGATAGGATAAGATTAATTTTGAATTTCAAAATTCGTATTTAAAGCAAAAAAAGAAAATTAAATTCTTGTTAGTGATAGGACTCGATCCCTGATCTTCCCTCTCGCTTAAGAGGGCTTTAACCAATCAGTCCATGATTTTCTTTTGTTTATCATCTTAAATTTATGTAGCTAAACCCATTTTTGCTCCTAAAAGAAAATTTTCCTACCGAAATTTTAGGGTCGTTACACATATAGTCTACTTAGGTTGCTCATGTTGAGTGTGGAGACCATTCACACCAGACCATGATCGGGCGCCCGGACGGTCTGATGACCGGGCGCCCGATATTCATACAGTTTCTGCCATATGCCATTGGACCATTCTGTGAACGGTCGGTCGCTCGGCGGTCAAAGTGACCGGGCGCCCGATAATACATTGTTTTATGCTATTTGTTGCCGGACGTTTTTTGTAATGGGCGGGCGCCCGACCCAGTTATGACCGGGGCGCCCGACCGGCCTCAGACTTAAGTGCGGGGTTTCCTATTTTGTGTTCTAATTTCGGAGTTTGCTATATAAAGGGGTGTAAACCGAGATTAGGCTATGGGATTAGGGTTTCTATACGTCCAAGGTGAAAAAGAGGCGAGAGGATTAAGAAAAGGGCCATCTCTATGCATGGAAGCATAGGAGAAGGTAAGTGTATTGCTTATAACTTCGTTATTCTTCATAGTAGAGTTTGCAACCGTGGTTTTTTACTCTTGTTGGGATTTTTCCACGTAAATTTCTGTCTTATGGATTGTTGGTTTGTGTGATTTCTCTTCTAGTTATTATTTCTTCCTGTTTATCGTTTATGGGTGAGACCGGAGATTAGATCTCGGTTCACCGGCGTTGTTGGCGTGCTGCGCAACAGCTCAGATTAGGTACTTGATTAGTTTAATCCATTGATTATCTATGCATGCTTAGGCTAGGTCGTTTTTATGTTTATCATATGCTAGCCTTGTGATTAGAGTCACTTAAGCTTGGAAGCTAAGTGTTCTTGTTTAATTAGTTTAATTAAGGCAAGAGATTTTAAAATAAATTTTTAAACGGTCCTAATCACCCTCTCCTCTAGGACTTAGCCATAGTTCTACAAGCTCCACTCTAAGCTTCCACACACTTAGTGTCTCAAGTGCTATCTAAAAGATGCAATTTCACATTTATCATTAGGACCACAACGTTTCGGATCTTTCAAACCATTTTCCTTGTTTACATACTTTTCAATTTTTAATTTCTCTTTCACGTATACCATGTCCACCTCTATTCACACTTTCACATTTTCGAGCAAACCCTAATAATATTTCGACCAAACCCTAATCAAGATTCAATAAATCTTCACTTATATTTATCATTAGGAAAAAAAATCTTTGCAAGGCTTCTTAGACAGGGTAGCCATCTTCAACCTCTGGATAATGGAGATTTCAGATGCAAATGGAAGAGCCGAACGCCCCTGATGTGAAGACGATGATTTGAAGTGGGTTTTCTGATGGAGGAGAAAGCTGGTTTTTTATGAAAAGGAAGGGTATTTTGGTCTAAAAAATGCCCTGTAGTTTAGAAATGGAAACTAAGGTTTTGAGGGAGTTTACTTTGGTTGGTGGGTGAAAATCGGAGTTTCCATACCGAAAAAAAAAATTCCATGGTAAAATGGACACATGAGATATATACCTTTTTTAGAAGATTCCCATAGTATTCCTCCGCGTGAACATGAAAGAGATTTTCAAGATGATGCTAAAGATTCTATGTTAGTTTGGCACCGTTTAAAAAATGATGGTGACTCAGCCTATTCTATTTAACAAGGTATATATCAATCTAGACCATCTAAATTGCAGGCCCTATTGTGGGTGGAGGATATACTTATAATACGCTGATCAAGCAATTTTACCCTTCCAATCAATGAGTATCAAATGAACGATAACAAATCATATGGTTAGTGTAGGGGAAATAAAATGGCTTTGATAATATCTACTCAGTGCCAATTTTTTACTATTCTCCATCTATAGTTGGTTTAGAGATTAATAGGGTATCAATTTCCACTACAATTGTAGCATATGATCATGATGTGTGTCATGGAAGAGTCACCACTATTGTTTAAATGGTGCAAAACTAACATGGGAGTGATTTGCTGAGTGATATGAAAGGTATGAGTCGAATTAGACTATTGGTTTTGTTTGGGAATGGCTAAGATCCTATGTTAGTTTGGCACCGTTTAAAAGATGATGGTGATTTAGCCTATTCTATTTAACAAGGTATATATATATCAATCTAGACCACCCAAATTGTGGGCCCTATTGTGGGTGGAGCATATACTTAAAATCACAATGATCAAGCAATTTTACCCATTCCAATCAATGGGTATCAAATGGACGGTAACAAATTATATGGTTACTGTATAGAAATAAAATGGCTTTGATACAATCTACTCCGTGCCAATTTTATACCTGTCTCCATCTATAGTAGCTTTAGAGATTAATAGGGTCTCAATTTCCACTACAATTGTAGTATATGATGTGTGTCATGGAAGAGTTACCACCATTGTTTAAATGGTGCAAAACTAACATGGGAGTCCGCTGACTGAAAGATAGTGTGGTGACTCAAACTATTTTATTCAACATGGTATATATTAGTCTAGACCATCCAAATTGTGGGCCCTATTGTGGGTGGAGCATATACTTAAAATCACACTGATCAAGCAATTTTACCCTTCCAATCAATGGGTATCAAATGCACGGTAACAAATCATATGGTTAGTATAGGAAAAATAAAATGGCTTTGATAGCATTTATTCGGTGCGAATTTTTGACTATTCTTCATCTCTAGTTGGTTTAGAGATTAATATGGTCTCAATTTCCACTACAAATGTAGCATATGATGTGTCTATTGCAGAGTCACTACCATTGTTTAAATGGTGCAAAACTAACATGGGAGTTTGCTGAGTGATTGGAAAGATATGAGTCGAATCAGAAGCTTTTGTTTAGAAATGGCTAAGATCTTATGTTAGTTTGACACCGTTTAAAAGATGGTGTGGTGACTCAATCTATTTTATTCAACATGGTATATATTAATCTAGACCATCCAAATTGTGAGCCCTATTGTGGGTGGAGCATATACTTAAAATCACACTGATCAAGCAATTGTACCCTTCCAATCAACGGGTATAAAATCGACGGTAACAAATCATATGATTAGTGTAGGGGAAATAAAATGACTTTGATAGTATCTACTCTGTGCAAATTTTTTACCATTCTTCATCTATAAGTGGTTTAGAGATTAATATGGTCTCAATTTCCACTACAATTGTAGCATATTATGTGTGCCATTAAAGAGTCACTACCATTGTTTAAGGTGCGAATTTTTTACTATTCTTCATCTATAGTTGGTTCAGATATTAATAGGGTCTCAATTTCCACTACAATTGTAGCATATGATGTGTGTCATGGAAGAGTTACCACCATTGTTTAAATGGTGCAAAACTAACATGGGAGTCCACTGACTGATAGGAAAGATATGAATGGAATCAAAATGCTGCTTTTGTTCAAAAATAGTTAAGATCCTATGTTAGTTTGACACCGTTTGAAAGATGGTGTGGTGACTCAAACTATTTTATTCAACATGGTATATATTAGTCTAGACCATCCAAATTGTGGGCCCTATTGTGGGTGGAGCATATACTTAAAATCACACTGATCAAGTAATTTTACCCTTCCAATCAATGGGTATCAAATGCACGGTAACAAATCATATGGCTAGTATAGGAAAAATAAAATGGCTTTGATAGTATTTTACTCGGTGCGAATTTTTTACTATTCTTCATCTATAGTTGGTTTAGAGATTAATATGGTCTCAATTTTCACTACAAATGTTGCATATGATGTGTGCTATTGAAGAGTCACTACCATTGTTTAAATGGTGCAAAACTAACATGGGAGTCTGCTGACTGATTGGAAAGATATGAGTCGAATCAGAAGCTTTTGTTCAGAAATGGCTAGGATTTTATGTTAGTTTGACACCGTTTAAAAGATGGTGTGGCTACTCAATCTATTTTATTCAACATGGTATATATTAGTCTAGACCATCCAAATTGTGGGCCCTATTGTGGGTGGAGCATATACTTGAAATCATACTGATCAAGCAATTATACCCTTCCAATCAACGGGTATAAAATCGACGATAACAAATCATATGGTTAGTGTAGGGGAAATAAAATGGCTTTGATAGTATTTACTCGGTGCGAATTTTTTACTATTCTTTATCTATAGTTGGTTTAGAGATTAATATGATCTCAATTTTCACTGCAATTGTAGCATATGATGTGTGCCATTAAAGAGTCACTACCATTGTTTAAATGGTGCAAAACTAACACGGGAGTTTGTTGACTGATCGGAAAGATATGAGTCGAATCAGAAGCTTTTGTTTAGAAATGGCTAAGATCTTATGTTAGTTTGACACCGTTTAAAAGATGGTGTGGCGACTCAATCTATTTTATTCAACATGGTATATATTAATCTAGACCATCCAAATTGTGGACCCTATTGTGAGTGGAGTATATACTTAAAATCACACTGATCAAGCAATTGTACCCTTCCAATCAACGGGTATAAAATCAACGGTAACAAATCATATGATTAGTGTAGGGGAAATAAAATGACTTTGATAGTATCTACTCTGTGCAAATTTTTTACCATTCTTCATCTATAAGTGGTTTAGAGATTAATATGGTCTCAATTTCCACTACAATTGTAGCATATTATGTGTGCCATTAAAGAGTCACTACCATTGTTTAAGGTGCGAATTTTTTACTATTCTTCATCTATAGTTGGTTCAGATATTAATAGGGTCTCAATTTCCACTACAATTGTAGCATATGATGTGTGTCATGGAAGAGTTACCACCATTGTTTAAATAGGTGCAAAACTAACATGGGAGTCCACTGACTGATAGGAAAGATATGAATGGAATCAAAATGCTGCTTTTGTTCAAAAATAGTTAAGATCCTATGTTAGTTTGACACCGTTTGAAAGATGGTGTGGTGACTCAAACTATTTTATTCAGCATGGTATATATTAGTCTAGACCATCCAAATTGTGGGCCCTATTGTGGGTGGAGCATATACTTAAAATCACACTGATCAAGTAATTTTACCCTTCCAATCAATGGGTATCAAATGCACGGTAACAAATCATATAGCTAGTATAGGAAAAATAAAATGGCTTTGATAGTATTTTACTCGGTGCGAATTTTTTACTATTCTTCATCTATAGTTGGTCTAGAGATTAATATGGTCTCAATTTCCACTACAAATGTAGCATATGATGTGTGCTATTGAAGAGTCACTACCATTGTTTAAATGGTGCAAAACTAACATGGGAGTCTGCTGACTGATTGGAAAGATATGAGTCGAATCAGAAGCTTTTGTTCAGAAATGGCTAGGATTTTATGTTAGTTTGACACCGTTTAAAAGATGGTGTGGCTACTCAATCTATTTTATTCAACATGGTATATATTAGTCTAGACCATCTAAATTGTGGGCCCTATTGTGGGTGGAGCATATACTTAAAATCATACTGATCAAGCAATTATACCCTTCCATTCAACGGGTATAAAATCGACGGTAACAAATCATATGGTTAGTGTAGGGGAAATAAAATGGCTTTGATAGTATTTACTCGGTGCGAATTTTTTACTATTCTTTATCTATAGTTGGTTTAGAGATTAATATGATCTCAATTTTCACTGCAATTGTAGCATATGATGTGTGCCATTAAAGAGTCACTACCATTGTTTAAATGGTGCAAAACTAACACGGGAGTTTGTTGACTGATCGGAAAGATATGAGTCGAATCAGAAGCTTTTGTTTAGAAATGGCTAAGATCTTATGTTAGTTTGACACCGTTTAAAAGATGGTGTGGCGACTCAATCTATTTTATTCAACATGGTATATATTAATCTAGACCATCCAAATTGTGGACCCTATTGTGAGTGGAGTATATACTTAAAATCACACTGATCAAGTAATTTTACCTTTCCAATCAATGGGTATCAAATCGATGGTAACAAATCATATGATTAGTGTAGGGAAAATAAAATGGCTTTGATAGTATCTATTTGGTGCGATTTTTTTTACTATTCTTCATCTATAGTTGATTTAGAGATTAATATGGTCTCAATTTCCACTACAATTGTAGCATATGATGTGTGTCATTGAAGAGTCACTACCATTTTTTAAATGGTGCAAAACTAACATGGGAGTCTACTGACTGATAGGAAAGATATGAGTCAAATCAAAAGCTTTTGTTCAGAAATGGCTAAGATCTTATGTTAGTTTGACACTGTTTAAAAGATGGTGTGATAACTCAATCTATTTTATTCAACATGGTATATAGTAGTCTAGACCATCCAAATCGTTGGCCCTATTGTGGTGGAGCATATACCTAAAATCACACTGATCAAGTAATTTTACCCTTCCAATCAGTGGGTATCAAATGAACGGTAACAAATCATGTGGTTAGTGTAGGGGAAATAAAAAGGCTTTGATAATATCTACTCCTTGCGAATTTTTTACTACTCTCTATCTATAGTTGGTTTAGAAATTAATAGGGTCTCAATTTCGACTACAATTGTAGCATGTTGATGCGTGTAATTGAAGAGTCGCCACCATTTTTTAAATGGTAGAAGACTACCACTAGTGGGAAAACTGGCCGACACCCTCTTCGCTCTGCATATAAGGATGACGCGGACGAGGCTTTTTCAGGAACGGGATTTTCCCTTCAACCATCTCTAGTCAGTCCTGGCTTTTTCATGAGCGGGATCTTCCTTTCTTTCATCCATTCTCTTCCTCTGAAAACCCACATTAAAAAAATCTTCCCTTCAACCTTCTCAATCTCAAAAATGGCGTTTCATAAGAGAAACCCTTCCAGAGCAACAACCCCAGCATTCTTCTTCATCTTCCTTATACTCTCTTTTCAGTCTGTGCAAGCAACTAGACCTTTGGAAGGTCACGGTCTCACATTCCCGTCTCTCGAGAGAGCCATCTCCCCACCTTCGCAACATTCCGATTGCACATACGGCCAGAAGCCAGGTACCGACTGCTATATCAATGGGAAGAATTCTGCTGGGAATTATCAACCATTTCCACCCCCAACTTCCGTCGACGTCACAACTCCCGGCACAGATTGACTCTCTGCATGAATTCCCATCTATGATGTCTTGTTTTTGTTTCTGCTATCTATGGTTATTGGTTTCTGATCTTCCAATGAATCCAATCTCCTCCATTTTCTAGTGCACAGGGTGGCCCACAATATCAACGCTTTGGATTTCCAAACCTTGGGACCCACTTGTACAAACTGAAATTCCTGAACTTGGGAGGAGATTCTTATATATAGAATTTGGCCCTTTTTAGCTTCATGCGTGCTGTGCTGTTTTTTTTTTTTTTTTTTTTTTTTTTTTTTTTTTTTTTTTTTTTTTTTTTTTAATTTATTTTTGCTTTTAACTGTCTTTTTGTTGGGCCTTCTCTTGAAGGGTTAGGATTTTTCCATCTGGTAGATTTTTTGGGGAGCGGATTAAGTGTGACCCGGGTGGGGCCCACCTTGATGTATGTGTGGTATATCCATGCCGTCCATTAGTTTTCTAGCTCATTTTAGGGAATAGTTCCAAAAATTAAGCAGATCCAAATCTCTTAAGTGGACTACATAGTGGAGATTGAATTTCAACCATTAAAAATTTCTTGGGGGCCACTAAAGTTTTGGATCGAACTGATATTTGTATTTTCTTTTCGTTCAGGTCTGTATGACGTTATCAATAGGTTGGATTGGCAAATAAACATTACAGTCGGCCCTAGCGAGTTTTTAATGGTGGACGTTCAATGACCACCTTTTCTTATGGTGTGGTCCACTTGAGATTTGGATCTGCTTCATTTTTTGGAACATGCCCTTAAATGAGCTGGAAAAACTAATGGGAGGTGTGGATATGCCAAGCATACACAAAGGTGCGCCCCACAGTCAGGGAAACACCCACAAAGTTGTTACCCGGGTAACACCCAATCCCCTCCCGATTTTTAGTGCATCTGCAATCCACAGTGGGGGGCCCATCATATCAATGGTTCAGATAACTCAACCATGGGCCTCACTTGTAAAAACGTACGATAGTAGCATACAAACATTCTGCCCGGCGTTGAACAATACCTCTTTTTATCAGAATTTCAACTTTCTGTGGTGGAAATATATACACGGCTGGCATCTTTGCATGGTTTACACAGGCTTTCAATTATGTCAAGTAGAGCCCATGACTCAGTAATCCAGACCATTGATTTTCTGACTCCCACCAAAAATCACGGAAGTTGGAAGATCCCAGCGAGCAATTTTTAAGTTAAAACTGGATTTTCTTGTACTTTCTCTTCTTAACCGTCTATCTATGGGCTATATTAAATAATTAAAATTGTCCCACTAGAAGATTCTTAAACCATGGTTTATCCAGGGCAGGAAGTTACAAATCAACGGTGTTGATTAGCCAAAATGGGCTAACCCTTCAGAATTCAAAACGCGTGTGTACTCTGAAAACAATGCTTGCACCTATCATACAATAATTCCTTTACACTAATCTACGGACGGATGCGAGTTGCCTGCTCCCACCCGCAGGAAGTTCCTCCCGTCAGAAATCCATGGGGCCCCCAAGATATCGGTGAGAATCCACCCTGTCCATCAGTTTCTCCATTTCATGTTAGGACATGATCTCAAAAACGACACAGATATAAACTCAAGTGGACCACATTCAAGGAAACAGTGGGGATGTCACGACTACCGTCAAAACTTTTATAGCACACAGAAGTTCTGGATTAGGCTAATATTTTTGTTTCGGTGCATCCCAGTTATAATGGCTTTGTTAGCGGTTTGGATGGCATATCAACATCGTGGTGGGCCCCGAAAAGGTTTCAACGGTGGGTATTTTCATTCCCCCTATTTGCTGTAGTGTGGTCCACTTAAGTTGAGGATATCCCACATTTTTGTGATTATGTTCTGACACGAGCTAGAGAAACTGATGGACGGGTTGGATTTCTCACAGACATCTCAGTGGGCCCCACGTAGCTTCAAACTGCACGAACTTGCTGTGGGCAGGGGGCGCCGGGAAATCTCGTTCCTATTCTAGTGAAAACGATGTGATGAGGTTGCAAACCCATCTAATAACGTAGACCACTGAAAAGGCTATAAACGGGGATTTTTTTTTTTTTTTTTTCGCAGCTAATAGAGGATCCAGACCCTTTTTAATGATCCAAACAGTTTAATTGGGGAGTGGATTAGGTGTTATCCGTTGTGTTACCTTTAATTTTGGGCCCACTTTGATGATTTTTCGTATATCCACGCCTTCCATCTGTTTTTCCAGCTCATTTTAGTAAGTGCTCCCAAAAATTAAGCAGATCCAAATCTTAGGTGGACCACACCACATGCAACATTAGTGATCGAACGCTCACCATTAAAAACTTCCTAGGTCCCACCAAAATATTTATTTTCCATCCAACCCGTTGATAAGGTCAACCAAACCTAGATGGATTGAAATTGCAAAGATAAACTTGATAGAAAAAATCGTGGCTCTAAAAAAGTTTTAATGGTCATTCACCACTGTTTCCAGTGGTGTGGTCCATTTCAGATTTTTATTTTCTTTATTTTTGGGACCACTCACTAAAATCAGCTGAAAAATCGGATGGACGGTGTGGATATATAAAAAATTCATCAAGGTGGCTCCACACAGTATGTATACCACCCACTAAGGTGTTACCCGGGTAACACATAATCCGCTCCCGTTAATTTGATATGGATTCCCGAAAATCTCAAGCGTTGAATACTCACAGAAGCTATAGCGACCGTTCACCTTTACAGCAAGTGGGCCAAATTAGCGAAAAGCGAAGGAGAATGAGAGCGGGGAGCGGATTAGGTGCGGCCCTAACCGTGGGGCCCACCTTGATCTATATGTTGTATGGACGCCTATTGCGTCCAAGCTCCGTATGGACCCAAAGCGTCCAAACTGAGCTGTGGGGGGGACCACCGTGATGTATCTGTTTATCCACTCTGTCCATTTCTTTTCTAAGATCATTATAAGGCATGAGACCAAAAATGAGCCAGATCCAACGCTCACATCGGCCACACAGAGATGACCCTTGCATTTAATGCAGCCTAGCTCCCCGGACTGCGTCCTGCCCCACCCCGGACGGATTACCGTCAGGGCAGACCTGTGGAGGGGTCCACCGTGATGCATCCATTCAACCACTCCGTCCATCCATTTATAAGATCATTTTAAGATATAACTCTAAGACCCAGCACTCATTGGGGCCACACCAAATAGGGATCGGAACCGGACGACGTCATCACTATAGTAGCGCATTACTGTAGTATGACGCCACTAAGTTCGGATTCATATTTGGCGTGGCCCACTTGAGCGTTGGATCTGCCTTGGTTTTCGGCCCATATCCAAGCATGATCTTATAAAATGGATGAACAGAGTGGATAAAAGGATTCATCACGGTGGGCCCCTCCACAGGTCTGTGTGGAGGAAGACAATCCGCGTCTGTATTTTGGTGTGGCCAACCTCAGCGTTGGATCTGCCTCATTCTTGGTCTCATATGGTTGGCCTGATCTTAGACCGGGAATGGATGGAGTGGATAAGCACATACATCACAGTTGGCCCCTCCACAGCTCAGGTTTGGATGCTTTGTGTCCATACTGAGTTTGGATCATATGTGGTATATGCTGTCCATCCATTTTTTCTCATTTTAGGGCATAAGCCTAAAAATGAAGCAAGTACAGTCTCAGGTGGGCCACACCACATGAAACAGTGGTGATTGAACTCCCACTATCAAAAACTTCCTAGGGCCCACCGAATTGCCTACCGTAATGTTTAGTTGACATCCAACCTCTTGATAAGGTCAAAGAGACATAGATGGAGGAAAAAACAAATATCAGCTTAATCCAAAAGTTTTATGGCCGACGAGAACTTTTTAATGGTCAATCAACATTGTTTCCTGTGTTATGGTCCACTTGAAATTTGGATCTGCTTTAATTTTGGCATTGTGCCCAACAATGATCTGAAATAACGAATGGTTGGCACACATATACGTAAAAGCGGGCCTCATGGTCAGGCCATCAAGCCGCGTGAGACCAGGGACCCACCAGATCGACTCCCAACGATAACATTCCCTGTGGACGCTATGGCCGCAGGAAGTTCCTGCGCGAGTGAGATAGGTGGGGCCAATTGTGATGTTTATGGATATATGTTCTTATTTCCATCCAATAAACACCATGGTTCTTATAGATGTTACTGCCCAAAAATAAAGGTAGTCCACTCAGGTGGGCTATGATAGTAGAAAGTGGACGGGTTAGAAAACTTACAGATTTTTCACAACTAAACAATGGCTCACTTCACCAGTGGACTGACCTTGTTCTTATGGTAGGGATCATACCCTGAAATGATCTCAAAAAATGGTTGGTGCTCTATGGCCCCACCATGATGTATATGTTTCATTTATTTTTTTCATATCATTTTATGAGATGAACCCAAAAATGATGCTGATCCTAATCCCAAGTGGACCCATCATAGGCAACAGTGTTGATTGAACGCCCACGGCTTAAAAGTTCTTGGGGGCGGCAAAAGTTTTGGATCAATCTGATATTTGTTTTTCCCCTGGTTTATGTGACCTAGTCAATCAATAAGTTGGATGTCAAATAAACATTACAGTGGGCCCTAAGAAGTCTTTAATGGTGGACATTCAATCATTGCTGTTTTCTAGTGGTATTCTCACCTAAGATTTAGATCTGCCTCAATTTTGGGATCAAGCCCTGAAATGATCTCAAAAAATGGATGGATGGTGTGGATAAACACATTCATTATGGTGGGGCTCACAAAGCACCGACCGTAGTCAGTGTCAGTAGCTACTGTAGCTACTGGACAATGCTTCATGGGCCCACCATCATGTTGGAAATCTGGTTAGCGGAAGCAACGAAGAAGATCAAACAATCTACAATCAACCACACAAGCACATGATGCAAAAGCAAACAAATTTTAAGTGCAAAACCCTTGCGGGAAAAAACCACGGCACAAAGCGACACCTCTATTATGATAAACAGATGATTACAGAGCTAGAATTACCCGAGTAGATCCCAAGGATGAACAAGGCACTCAAAACTCTCAACCCTCTCTCCCAATAACCCTAGTCTCGTTTAGATCACCTAGGTATTGCTTAGCATAACTCCAAACACGATTAAGAAACATATATATAAGAGGAAACCCAGAATTAGAAACATATAGCGCGAAACTGCACAAACATTCAAATCTCGCACTACGGCCAACCGGTCGGACGACTGGTCATGAATAGTCCAGAGAGTTTAGCCAGCCCGCTACCTCAACTCAGACCTGTTTGACGACCGATCTGAGCCTTTAGCGACCATTCTCAAAATAGCAAAAAACGTCCAGAGAGTTTAGGCTTCAAACTGAGCAAAGATGTCCACTGGCCGACCGGTCGAACGACCAGTCGGTGGACTCCTTATTTGCACAATTTTGAGGCCTTCACAACAAATTCCACCAAGGCATTAAAACCTCAAACCACCTTCTCTACTCTTCAAATTTGCTCATCATCAATCATAATGTTACCACTTCTCATGCATCACTACGCCTTCGTTAAGCCTTCGACAATCCCAGAGAAGTTACGCAGAACTTGAACTTCTCTGTAGGGACCACCTTGGTCAGCATATCCGCCGGATTTACGCTAGTGTGAATCTTGTCCAGAGTCACATCTCCTTCCTCAAGCACCTGTCGAATAAAATGGTGACGCACATCAATGTATTTAGTACGTGAGTGATAAATAGAATTTTTAGCCAAATTTATAGCACTTGAACTATCACAATTAACCGGCATGGCTTACTGCTGAAGCCCCAACTGATTTATCATTCCTTTCAACCAAACAGCTTCCTTAAAAGCTTCTATCACTGCTATATACTCAGCTTCAGTAGTGGAAAGAGTCATCACAGACTGAAGCTTAGACATCCAATTAATCACTCCACCCAGCTAATACAAATGAGTATCCTGAAGTCGATCATTCTACTATCCACACTACCTGCACATTAAAAAACGACGTAACCAATCAGCTTGTCCTTTGACTTCTCAAACGTCAAGACATAGTCCTGCGTACCCCGAATGTATCAAAGTAGCCATTTCACAGCTTCCCAATTTTGTCTTCCCAGGTTAGACATGAATCGACTTACAACACCCATAGCCTATGAAATATCTGGTCTTGTACAAACCATGACATACATTAAACTGTCCACAACACTTGAATAGGGCACATGAGACATAACACGCTTGTCTTTATCTATTTTGAGACAATGTTCAGAAGAAAGCTTGAAGTGAAGCCGCGTGAGGAACGCTAACCGGTTTGGACTTGTCCATTTCGTACTTTTTCAATACATTCTCAAGGTATTCTTCCTGAGATAACCACAACCTGCTCCTCTTCCTGTCTCTATGAATATCTATGCCAAGAACCATCTTTGCAGCCCCCAGATCCATCATCTCTAATGTCCTTGAAAGCTGAATCTTCAACACATCAATGTCAGATATGTTATAATTGGCAATAAACATGTTCATCGACGTACAACACCAGTATGAGAAACTTCTCGTCATTCAGTGTCTTGTAATGACACAATGATCGTACTCGCTCTTGGTAAAGCCCTAACTCATCATGAAGGAATCAAATTTCTTGTACCATGTATAGGCGACTGTTTAAGACCGTACAACGATCTCCTCAACCTGCAAACCTTGTTCTTGGCCCCTTGCACTGTATAACCTTCTGGTTGCACCATGTATATCTGCTCTTTCAATTCCCCATGCAGGAAAGAAGTTTTAAAATTCATCTATTCCAGCTCGAGGTCGTATTAGGCAACCAGCGCCAACACGAACCTGATAGATACTTGCTTCACAATCGGTGCAAAAATCTCACTGAAGTCCACGCCTTCACGCTGAGCATAACGTTTCGCTACTAACATTGCTTTGATATATCATGTTTCTTCCAAAAAATTCACTTATACCTTATGGCTTTTCGGCCCACTGGAAGCTCTATAAGCTCCTAAGTCTCATTCCTATACAAAGAGTTCATCTCGTCTTGCATTGTCATCTTCCACTTTTCACCATCTACATCTTGTAGTGCCTCCTCAAAGTTAGACTGGATCCCCCCCATCTATAATGAGAGCGAATGCAACGTTCGAGTCATCCCAGTACCTTACCGGTAACCTGCGATCCCTGGGTGGATTTCTTCGCACAGGTGGCTGCTCCACCTAATTTGTACCTTTGTCTGCGCTTCAGTATCGACCTATGTCTCGTCTCTGTCATCATGAGTATCAACCTGTTCTAATGTTTCTGGTTCACTTGTAGCATTCCTTACAGAACAAAAAACCCTCATCAAACTTGACATCACGACTCAGGGTGATCTTCTGTATGACGGGATCATATATACAATAACCCTTCACACCATCACCATAGCACACAAAGATTTCCTTTTCTGACCCTATGGTCTAGCTTATCTCTCTCAACTGATGGTACATGAGAGTAAGCCTCACAACTAAAGACCCACAGACTTGAGTAGTCTAGTGTGCGACCACTCCACACTTCTTCAGGGATTTTACATTCAATTGCCATAGAGGGTGATCGGTTTATCAAGTAACAAGCCGTGTTAGCGGCCTCAGTCCATAGCTCTTTGCCCAACCCAACATTACTAATCATGTATTGGACTCTCTCCAAGAGAGTCCGATTCATCCACTCTGCCACACCATTCTGCTCTGGCGTGTGGCATATTGTTTTGTGCCTCACGATCCCCTCCTTGCAATACGTGTTAAATTTCCTAGAAGTGAACTCACCTCCATTATCTGTTCTCAAAATTTTCAATTTCTGCCCTAACTGATTCTCCACCATCGTCTTCCAATACTTGAAGGTCATGAAGACATCAAATTTATTTTTCAGAAAATAAACCCAAACCTTCCTGCTATAATCATCGATAAACGACTCGAACCACGATGACCCCCTAACGAAAATAACTAGCGACGGCCCCCCATACATCGGAATTGACATAATCAAGCACCCTTTTATATACATGTTTCCCCCATTTAAATGACAATCTAGACTGTTTCCCATACATGCAGTGTTCACATATACTAAAGTCTGTAGATTTAAAGGAAGGAATCAAAGATCGTTTAGAGAGTACCTTCATGCCCCGCTCGCTCATGTGGCCTAAGCGTACATGCCACATACATGCAGACGTGGAATCCGCTACAATCGATGCAGCTCCACTTACTGAAGTGCTCCCAATCAGCCTGTAAATGTTACCATGCCTCTGTCCCTTCATAATTACAAGGGCCCATTTTGAAACTTTGCAGAACCGGTCAAAATCGATGAACTTGCACCCCAATGCTTCGAGTGGACTAAGGGAAATCAGATTCTTCCTCATCCTAGGAACGTGCCTCACTTTTGTCAAGGTCCGTTCGAACCCATTGAATATCTTGATGTTTACTGTACCAATCCCTACAACCTTGCAAGCGTAGTCATCGCCTAAAAATACCGAGCTTCCTTCATACTCCCTGTAGAAAGTAAAGACGCTCCTATCTGAGCACATGTGATACGAAGCCCCAGAGTCCATGATCTACTCATCGTAGAGAGATCCAACATTTGATACCGTCAAGACCTTGCACACATCACTACCACCTTCCTCGGCTTCAGCGGTATTGGCTTCCCTAGAAGAGTCTCAGGACTTCTCCTTCTTATACTTAGGACTCTTGCAGTCCTTCTTCATGTGCCCAACTTAGCCACATCCCCAACACTTCAACTTTCCTTTGCCCTTGCCCTTCAATTTCAATCGAGAACGCGATGATCTTTCACCTCACTCAAAATTCCTTCCTCTCATAAACAGTGCTTTGGATGAGGAATTAGCATCACTGTTTTTCTGTCTCATAGCCTTCGATTGAAGGGCTAAGACAACGGTCTCGACACTAATAGTGTCCCTACTCGCGCATAATGAGTCCCTAAGTGACTCGTATGAATGAAGAAGCGAGTTCAACAAGATCAATGCTTTATACTCGTCATTCATCTGCTCACCAAAATTGAGCAACTTGCAAATCAGTTTGTTAATCGTGCTAATGTGGTTATCCACATCTGTCCCCTCTGTCATCTTCAAAGTGAAGAGTTGCATCATTAGATACATGCGATTTTCTAGAGACTTCTTCGCATAGATGTTTTCTAGCTTGGTCCATATCTCTACAACGGTCTTCTCCTTCATGACATTATAGAGGACTGTCATCAACAAGGTACAATTGGATTGAGGCCATAGCCTTCTTATCCATCTTCGTCCACTCATCATCTTTCATCTCAGCAGGTCGCTTTCCAAGGGCGTTCACAACCCATTACTGAGTTAGGATGGCACGCATCTTCACCTTCCACAAATCAAAATTATTTTTGCCCGAGAACTTCTCAACGTCGAACTTTGTACTTGAAGCCATGAGATTGTTTCAGAAAACTCCTTTTTCAACCTTCCAACGATAGCTCTGATACCACTTACTAAAAATCTGGTCAGCAGAAGCAACGAAGAAGATTAAACAATCTACAATCAGCCACACAAGCACACGACGCAAAAGTAAACGAATTTTACGTGGAAAACCATTGTGGGAAAAAATCACGGCACAAAGCGACACCTCCACTATGATAAACAGATGATTACAGAGCAGAACTACCCAAGTAAATTTCAATGATGAACAAGGCACTCAAAACTCTCAACCCTCTCTCCCAATAACCTTAATCTCGTTTAGATCACCTAAGTATTGCTTAGCATAACCCAAACACGATTAGAAAACATATATATAAGAGGATACCTGAAATTAGAAACATATAGCGCGAAACCGCGCAAACATTCAATTCTCGCACTACGGCCGACCGGTCGTGAATGGTCCAGAGAGTTTAGCCAGCCTGCTGCCTCAACTCAGACCTGTTTGTACGACCGGTCTGAGCCTCCAGCGACCGATTTGACGATTAGTCTCAAAACAGCAAAAAACGTCCAGAGAGTTTAAGCTTCAAACTGAGCCAAGATGTCCACTGGCTGACCGGTCGGTGGACTCCTTATTTGCGCAGTTTTGAGGCCTTCACAACACATCATGTGTGTGGACCCTTGCTATTCCGCGCTTCCACACGATGTTCGTCCCTTTTCCTTTCGGAAAAAGAAGAAGAGGATGCGTGCGTGCGAATCGCCGTTTGTGCCACTGGCTTGCCTCGTTCTCGAGGGCTTTGTTTGGTTGTTGTGTTTAAGCTGGATGTGTTTAAATGAGTTTATATAAGACCAGAGTCGCCACTAGCCAGTTACTTCGAATCTACAGTCGGCTAGACCCTGTAGAAACGTTAGAGAAGGGGATCCGAAGATTCCTTCCCCTAAAATGACTCCTATTGCTTTGCGGCCAGAGATTCGAGGTAAGGGATCACGGTTACAGGGTGGGAAGAGGTTAAGCACCCCACACACTGCCCGTACCGAAGTACGGTCTCTACTTCACAGAATCAAACTAACACTTGAAAGTCTGTTTTAATCCTCGTATATTCTCATAGATGACATGATGCATGAATGCAGGTCTGAACAGTAAGAGTTTCTGATGGGCAGGTTCCACTAACAGGCAAGCCCATAGCATACGCTCGAACTGACAGGTGCTTTATGCGGGATGCATGCTGTGTGTTTGAATGATCAAAGTGCTTGCAGTGATATGTACATGAATGCAGGTCTGAACAGTAAGAGTTTCTGATGGGCAGGTTCCACTAACAGGCAAGCCCAGAGCATATGCTCGAACTGACAGATGCTTTATGTGAGATGCATGCTATGTGTTTGAATAATCAAAGTGCTTGCAGGGGTTGGAAGAAAAGTAAATGTTGCACTTATGCTAGATGCGAATGAGATGATGCTAGTAAGGAACAGCTAGGTGGACGGAGGTGTCGCAAGGATTGGCTTTGAGTGGCTGGATCAACACTTGGATGGCTTGGGAGACTTGGACCAGTGGTCAGGCTAGACTGGACCAGGGCTAAACTCTCCTCACTCGGGCTCTCCTTGGTGGAAAGATGGGCTAAAAGGGTGGAGAAGGACTCAGACGGACGGGTCGCTGGACTGGACGAATTGGATGTTGAAATGAGGAGGGGAGACGTTAATTTATAGCAGAGGGCAGTGGCAGTTCTCGTAAATAGGTTCGGGCAGCCCACTGTGGGCCGCCCGTACGGACGCTCCTCGATTTCCAACGCTTGGTACGGACATGTCTCGGGGCTGCTGTTTTGACTCGGTGGGTTGACTCGGTGAGTTGACTCAGCAGGTCGACTCGGTTATTTGACTTGGCGGGTTGACTCGGCGGGTTGACTCAGCGGGTTGACTCAATGGGTTAACTCAGCTGGTTGACTCAGCGGGTTGACTCAGTGAGTTTGACTTTTTTTTTGGATTTTTTGACTGGTTTTTCTTATGGGGGGTTCTTCAGGCTGATGCTTAGGGGCGAGTTGACTGGGTTCAGGCTTGAGTTGGGCTATGGATTGGGGCTTACAAGGGTGAGTTTGACTGAGTTTGGACTTGAGATTTGGGGGTATGGTCCTCCATTCATCCAGCTATCTCTACCAACAGTGTAGCCGAAGGTGGGGTGTCTACAGATGCCCCTCTTTGGCGGAGGTTGCGTGCAACCGAACGCCAAAGCGAGTGGATACCCCACTTCTGACCCGGTCATTCATAGATCATGGTTTGAAATCTTTGCTTGCCTTTGCATCTGTGCTAGTTGATCGTCTGGAAATCGATCACTCGCACATACCGCAAAGTTTAGAGAAAACGTTGCGATTGTCCCTGCAGTTTGCTGCAACCTGGGTACCCAATCGCAACCCTTCCATTCCCGATCGGTACTAACATCGGAAAGGTACAGCAGAGCCTCTGCGTCGCTAGTCTTATGAGGATACTGACCCTGGTGATTGATTGTATGTTTGATGTTTTCCTGGATCACTCCAGGAGTACTTGTTTCTCTTGATGTTCGCTTCCCCAAGTGTAGGGTTGTGATGTAGTAATAAACTCGGTAAGACCGAGGTCGATCCACAGGGAAGGAAGAAAACAATTCCAACTATCCTAATAACTAGAATCAAAGAGGTTTGTGAAATTGGTTTTGAACATAAAATAGAAAATCTGATAATGGAAAGATAACTAGAGCATCAAGGATCCACTTATAGCTCTCCTTAGATGCATAATTCGCTATGGTTTCTCACTTTCTCAACTAGAATCGAAATTAAGATCTATCTAGTCGGATGATAAAACAGTTAAACCAAACAATCTGCCATATGTAAGATCAATGTATGTGATTCACTCAATGCAAGCTAGGACGAGCATACTCAATTGTATAGGTCAGTCCCAATTCCAATAGGCTAAGATCACAATCATAACCATCATTAAGTCCTGTCACAAGACAAAGCTAGATCATGATTTGAACTTGATTCAAATCACATACACAGTCCCATACATACTACAGAAATCCAGAAAAGTAGAACTTTGGTAGGAAGTTCCCACATGAAGATCATAGTACTAGAGCGTACTCCAATTCCTCGGATCATACAGGTCTAGACTAGCACACAACAATTAAGAACTCAAGTAATTCTCCCGAACATCCATGAGTCATCATAAGACTAAGAAAAACTACTTTAGTACTTGACTAAACTTCAAACCATTGTTCATAAACATGAAATCCAACTTTGAAACCAACTTAAACGAATTAAACAATCTAAGAAAACCATAAGGTTCACCTCTTAGCTCTAGCTAAGAGATTAGCTAATGAAAAGCATATTAAAAACTAGAATTAGAACTAAGAAAAGGAAGAAAAACTAGCTGGAGGAGGCTAGGAAGCCTCCTATGACTTGAACTCCTTGCTCCCCACGTCCTTGGTTTTTTGGAATAGAAGAGAGCACCCCCTTTTATAGTGCAGCAAGAGTACCGCAACGTAACAGATTTTTTTTCGCTTCGTACGGCTTGACCAATGGTCGGATTGCCTTCAAAATTGATTTATAGCTTCTTGTAATGTGATATTCCTCATAGATGATTTAGATTTCCAAGATTATCCTCTGAATGGGCCCACCAATCAGATCACCGACCGCCTCTCAAAATCATGCACTTCGGGCACCTTCAGAACCAGTCATCTTGCTTTCAACGCTCTGGAGTGTACAGATGTCGGATTCATCCTAAATTTTGAACATTGGTAGAAAACTTTCTCCTCTATATGATAGATGGATTAGATTGTCCAAAACAATCCCAGAATATGGTCCGAAAATTAGAACACTTAGGGCTTTTATAAACTCTGCGCAGTTGGATCTTTCTGAATGGTCCATCTTTCTTCAACCGGTACGATCAAACCACAAATCCTTTTGATCTGAAACTTTGTGGTTATTCATATATGGATGTGGTCTAGAAGATGGTCTAAGTAGATTCTTCATATCATCAATGATGGGCCACCTGGACCGGCCCAGAGTGGAGTAGGCGGAATTTGGAACTTTCTGGACAGTTTGTATTGTTTTGGCCACCACGATCAATCCGTAGCTCTGATCGACACGAAACCACTTGGGTTAGTTCGGCGTCGAGCTGCTCTTCGACATGGATGTGTAGGATTTCCAAATATCATTAAGATGGGCCCAGAAAACTGGTCCAAAAAATCAGAAACGGGAATGGCCTGCTGTCTGCAATCTGCAAAGCTGGAATTTGCATGGCCGACCGGTCAAGACCGGTCGGACAGGGCTGGCTGGACCGGTTAAGACCGGTCTAGCCTATCTGGGTGGCTGTCCAGCAGCATGTGAAAGGAGAAATCAATTGGCCAACCGGTCAAGACCGGTCGGGGACTGTTTGGCCGACCGGTCAAGACCGGTCGGACCACCTTGTGGGGCTCCTTTTTCCTTCCTTTCTTCTTTCTTTTCTTTCCTTTCTTCTTCCATCTTTTGTTCTTCCTTTCTTTTGATCTTCAAGGTATGTAAGAATGGTCTCAAAGCATCCGAATGATGAAGTCTCTCTTTCATTCCTACAACCACAAAACTATGCATTAGATTAGCCTTTAAATCATGAAAACCATGCATAATGAGTGATGAATTAGGGTTAGAATATGCACAATTAAGAGCTCAACACTTGACTGTCAAAGTGGTTAGATGCCCTGTGTCATATAGTCTTACGAGATTCTACTACGCCGACTTGGACTCAGTCAAGGTACTTCAGGCATCCACGCCTAGGTATGTGCGGGTGGACTCTTTCCACCCGATCTGCTGGTTTCGATGCTTGGTTTGCAATTCATTCTTTCCTTGATTGTGGTCTGGAATCTTTGTTATCCTTTGTATCTAAGTCAGTTGATTGTCTGGAGATTGATAACTCGCACATACCGCGAGAGTTTGGAGAAAACGTTGTGATTGTCCCTGCAGTTTGCTGCAACCTGGGTACCTAATCGCAACCCTTCCATTCCCGATCTGTACTAACATTGGAAAGGTACAGCAGAGCCTCTGCGTCGCTAGTCTTACGAGGTTACTGACTCTGAGACTGATTGTGTGATGTTTGATGTTTTTCCAGATCACTCCAGGAGTACTTGTTTCGCTTGACTGTCAAAGTGGTTAGATGCCCTGCGTCATGTAGTCTTACGGGATTCTACTACGCCGACTTGGACTCAGTCAAGGTACTTCAGGCATCCACGCCTAGGTATGTGCGGGTGAACTCTTTCCACCCAATCTGAGATTCGATCAGTTACAGTTAGCAGATGAAAAGCGTATGCGTGCGCTAAGTCATTCCCAGTGTTATCAGAAAAGGATCGCTCGGGCTTACAACAAGAGAGTCCGAAGAAGAAGTTTCAAGGTAGGCGACATGGTCATAAAAAAGATTCTACCGTCGCACCTTCCGGATCCCAGAGGAAAGTTCAAACCCTCGTGGGACGGGTCACTGATCATCAGAGAAGTACTTCCCAGAGGCGCCCTCAGACTCATCAGCATGAGAGGGGTGGATCTTCCTGAGTCAATCAACGCCGACAAGGTGAAGATCTTTCACGGGTAAGTCATTCTGACCTTATCAAGAGATACTTTAATAGAGCTGAAGTCAAAAGGTCGAAGCTAAAACCTCTGAGAAATCATTTCTGTCCACCAACAAGTGTTTCAAATAAGGGATTCAAAAGAAAAAGAAAAAAATATACAAAAAAAAGAAAAAAAGAATACTACAAAAAAAGAAGAAAAGAGAAAAGGGAAGCCAAAGTAAGGCACCCAAGAAAAAATCAACCCAAGAAAAAATACAGTCATCCATCCATTCATCTCAGAAGGGTCTTTAGCTAAGACCAACAGCTCTATCATCGTAACTTAGGATAATGGCTGAAAGACTGCCATCGGCCGGCAACTGACGGATTCCCGACCTCTAGCCGCCGCAGTTATCCAAAGATCCAGAAAAAAAAAGAAAAAAAAGAAATATATGCCTAAACAAAGAGAGCGTAGTGAAAACCCGAAAGGGCGCTCCGAGTAAAAACAGTGGGCATACAGCGGACTTGGTGAAAACTCGAAAGGGTGCCGAGGGTAAAAACAGCATAGCTGCCAAGGGGCAGGCAAGATCAAACACCCGGGACGTGGTGAAAACCCGAAAGGGCGCCACGGGCAAAAATGACGGGAAAAGGCCGGCTGTGGTGAAAACTCAAAAGAGCACTGTAGGAAAAAATGGCTCAAATGGAAAAAGAAAAAATAAAAGAGTAAGTACCAGGAAATCAGACAGTCCAGAACGGTTCGAGCCGTCACAGTTCAAGAACAAGAAGAAGTACAGTCAGAAACGAAGAGCTCTACAAATTCTGACAACCTCAAGAGGCAACAGTTTCCGTTGCCTACACCTCTAGGGAACCAAAGGACCTCACAAGTCAAATCTCGAGACATCGGTCAAAGCATTGGCCGAGCCTCAGTTCTGATTCCTATATCCCGACATAAAATCCAGACGCACTCACAAGACAACTCATGGCACAATAGGTTTTCAAACAGTTTTCTTTTTTTTTGGAAGCCAGAGCCCTCAGATGGCTCTTTGGCTGATTCAAAAGTTAGGGGAATGGATGACCATTCAGGACCCCATACTTCCTCCCCTGAAGAGGTGGGGGTTGATGATTTGGGCGAAGAATCACAGTCTGGCCCAATGACCATGATTTCTCGCTGGTCGGGTTCGAGATCTGAGTCGTACTCAGTCCCTCCCGGATCACTTACCTCGCATTGCAGTTCGTCTGGTTCTGTAGTGAGACACAAGTTTGGGATCTGGACATCGGACCAATCCAGGGCTGGCCATTTCCCTTTCTTGGTCCAATGGATGGGTTGCTTATGCCCCTGGCTGATGATTGATGGTGTTGATTCTGCAGAGATGGGCAAGTCGTGCCCCTTGCTGATTGATGCTGAGATGGGCAAGTTGTGCCCTTGGCTGGCTGGAATTGAAGTGGGCAGGTTGTGCCCCTGGTTGATTGATGCTGAAGTGGGCAGGTTATGCCCCTGGTTGGGAGCAGGTATCAGAGTAACCTAGTCCTGAAGCTGCTGTATTTGACTTTCTTCTTCATCTTCATCATTTCCTTCTTCTTCTGGAGGCTTAGACGGTTCGAGAATCTGATCCCATCGAATGGGGGGCCACGTGGCCCAAACTAGGCTCATCGGGAGGCCTTTGTGTAGTGCAGTCGGTTAATTCCCTCCTGGATCTTTGCAAGGTTCTCCTGGCTTGAAAAATTGGATGGGTGAGCACCGAAATTTCTTCATTCCTTTGTCCATGAAGATTGCCTTGTATCCGGTCCCCATTTGCGTTGGTTATATATCAGCGGTACCTTTCTAGACTTGAAATGATTCTTCATTCGGTATTTGAGGCTCAGACTTTCAGCTGGTGAAAAGACACGGTCCACCCTTATCGGTTCTGGATTGGCGATAGAGTTCACAGTCTCGAATTCGAAGCTATGAAATGAGATATCTTCTTCAGAGTGCTGAATATCGATGACCAAGATGTCTGGTTCAGTGGCAGCAGCATTAGAAGGAATGATAAGTTCTTTCTCTGCGTGGATAGAGATCACTTGATTTCCATAGATGTATTTCACTCGTTGATGCAGGGTTGATGGCACAGCCCCCACCTTGTGCAGCCAAGGTCGTCCGAGCAACATGTTGAAAGAGGCTGATATATCCAGGATTTGAAATGTGATAGTGGAGATTTCCGGACCTATCTGTACCTCTATGTCGACTTCCCCTTCCACTGATCGGTGGGTGTTGTCGAATGCTCTGACATATATTGTGCTGGGTCGGAATGAAGAAGGACTGATTCCCAGACGTTCCGCAGTCTTGAGCGGGCAGACGTTTAAGCTTGAGCCATTATCGATAAGGACCAACGGGACACAGAGGTCTTTGTATCGTAAGGCTATGTTGAGGGATTGCACATGATCGCGTCCTTCCGGTGGCAACTCATTATCGGTGAAGGTGATGGCGCGCAGAGCCAGGAGTTGTCCAATCATCAATGCTATCATCTCTGGTGCCGTATCGGAGGAGACGTGAGCATCGCTCAAGGTCTTGGCAAACATTTCTCGGTGTATGCTAGATGTGCAGAGTAGCTCCCATACTGAAATTTGAGCAGGGATTGACTTGAGCTGAGTCACCACATCGTATGCGGCTTCATTTTTGTTGCCGAGGCCTGAGAGAGAGCCTTTGGGATCTCCTCTGTTCTGATTATCTATTCGGATGCAGCGCCCATTGGGATTCATGTTTCCCACTTCCGCACATTCTGAATAGTGCCATGGGACCTCTTTATAGTTTTCCTCACCTTTGCCTTCTATGACCACCTGTTCTTGCGACGGTGCTGGTATGGGTACCAGATCTTCTTCGTACGAAGCTTTTGCCTTGAGAACTACATTGTTGCCTGTGCTGAAGGGGTAATATCGAGGCTTGTCTTCATAGATCACATAAGGTTGCGGTCCTGGCTTAACCAGTTCCTGGAGCAGGAGGCTCCCATGGAATGAATACTGGTCATCTTGATATGGCAGGGGGTTTCTCTGTTCGTCCCAGCTGCCGTAGTGTGATTGACACGCCTCCGAGATTTGCCCCTTGCAATATGACTGGCTCAACTGGAGGAGCTCCTTCCAATACAATGGGCTCTTGCTGCTGATGAGTATGGTTTCTCCATGGCAAATTGTATTGTTCCTGTGCTGAAATTGCCCCTTGCAAGATGACAAGTTCGTATGTGGGCTCAATGTATGATTGTGCTCCTTCCAGGACGACTGGTTCCCAACATGAAGGGCCGTAAGATGCCCCTTGAACAACTGGCACATCATATTGAAGTGTTCCTTCGAGTACTACTGGCTCGGAGACTGAAGGAAGAAAGGGACTTGCCCCTTGCAAGATCGGAGAAGGATTTGTCGGCCCATAAGTGTAGGCACGAATGGACTAGATGGGGGAGAAGAAGCGATCGAGGCGTTCTCCTTCTTCTATGCTGTTGACGGTTGGGCCTTAAGACGAACTGGGGTCCGTCTGATGTTGAGGCAGAGGATTCTGAAGAATGTTGGTAGGAGCTGCTGCAGGAGTTCCAGGGACCGAAATGACGATCTTTCGGTCGTCGATCAGATCTTGTGTGGCATTCTTCAAAGTAAAGCATCGATCAGTGGTGTGGCCACGCCCTTGATGGTAGGCATAGTACTCATTTTCTCGGTAGTTCGGAGGCAGAGGATGAGAGGAGGCCTATGTGTCATCAGAGTGAGTAACTGCTTTTGTACCAGCATAGTCATGACTTGACTAAGTGGCTGAGTGAGTGGAGTGAACTTCCTAAGCTCCCTGTAATTCTGCCATGCGAATGAGATGATGCTAGTAAGGAACAGCTAGGTGGACGGAGGTGTCGCAAGGATTGGCTTCGAGTGGCTAGATCAACACTTGGACTGGCTTGGGAGACTTGGACCAGTGGTCAGGATAGACTGGACCAGGGCTAGACTCTCCTCACTCGGGCTCTCCTTGATGGAAAGATGGGCTAAAAGGGTGGAGAAGGACTCGGACGGACGGGTCGCTGGACTGGACGAATTGGATGTTGAAATGAGGAGGGGAGATGTGAATTTATAGCAGAGGGCAGTGGCAGTTCTCGTTAATAGGTTCAGGGCGGCCCACTATGGGCTGCCCGTACGGACGCTCCTCGATTTCCTAGCGCTTGGTACGGACATGTCTCGGGGCTGCTGTTTTGACTCGGTGGGTTGACTCGGTGAATTGACTCAGTGGGTTGACTCGGTGATTTGACTCGGCGGGTTGACTCGGCGGGTTAACTCAACGAGTTGACTCAGCGGGTTGACTCAGTGAGTTTGACTTTTTTTGAGATTTTTTGACTGGTTTTTCTTATGGAGGGTTCTTCAGGCTGATGCTTAGGGTCGAGTTGACTAGGGTTCAGGCTTGAGTTGGGCTATGGATTGGGGCTTACAAGAATGAGTTTGACTGAGTTTGGACTTGGGATTTGGGGGTATGGTCCTCCATTCATCCAGCTATCTCTACCAACAGTGTAGTCGAAGGTAGGGTGTCTACAATGTGGTTTATCCATTTTTTCAGAGGCAGCCCCAAATCTCACATGGACCACACCATAGGAAACAATAGTGATTGAAAGCCCACCGTCAAAAACATTTTGAGGGGTACAAAAGTTTGGGATGAAGATGATATTTTTGTTTTCCCTTCATCTAATCAAGAGGTTGGATGGCAAATAAACATCATAGTAGGCCTTAGAAAGTTTTTAATAGTGTGTGTTCAATCACCGTTGTTTTCTTACTGTGCAGTCCACTTATGATCTGGAAAAATAGATGGATGGCGTGGATAAAACAGATTCATCATGGTGTGGCCCATAGAGCACGGTTCGGTAGACACCTTACTACTGGCAGTGTCAGTAGACAGTCCACCTCCACAAATGTGAAGTTCGGGAAGCTAGGTGGAGCCCTTTGTGATGTTTGTGAGAAATTCACCCTATCTATCCATTTTTCCAACTCATTTTAGAATGTGATATAAAAAATGAGGCAGATCTAAAACTCAAGTGGGCCATTTGAGAGGAAATAGTGGGAAATGAATTAGGACCATTGTTGACATATTCATATGGCCATAGAAGTTTTGTATCAATGGGCTTAGTTTTTGGTAGTGTTAGTTCATCCAACTAGTAATTACCTAGGAAACGGTTTCGGGAATTTCAACCGTAGGCATTTATTTCCCCACCTTTTCCACTCTTGTGGTCTCTTTGAATTATCATGCAACGCTATGTGCATTAATTTTTTTTATTTTTATTTTTTATTTTATTTTATTTTTTATTTTTTATCATGGATTGGCCATTGGTTACACGCATATCCTACACCCATTATGCGGATGAGAGTTCTTGTGATGCCATGTATTGATGATTGTTATCATTTTCTCCATTCAAACGTGCGTTGTGCGCTGTGAAAATTGGTTAACTTAGTGTTGTTATTACATCGCTTTTTAATCGTAAGGGTTTCTTTTATGTGATACCATGGTGCATCAACCAAACCCATCACTACCTATGACTGTATTTCGGTAGATATCTATTGATGGTCAAGAGGCCACTATGGTGAGCAGTTGACTCTACACGTGAGCGAGATACGTGACACATGCCCCATGATAGTAGCCAACTAGACTTGTCCTTTTTTTACTACTTATGACTCTCTCTCTCTCTCTCTCTCTCTCTCTCTCTTTTAATCAAATTCAGTAATTAGAGCCATCGGTTTCTAAGATCACTTTTAGGTCTAAGTCTTTTACTAGTTAGTTTTGGTTAGAGCTTGGCAAAACCAAGCCAACTCAAAAGCTCGACTCGGATTAGTTTGAAAAAGCTTGGCTTGGATTGGTTCGAATAGAAGTTCAAACCGAACCAAGCCTCGGAGTCTGGCTCGTTTAAAAAAACAAACCAAGCTCAAACTAGGGTAGTACCGGCTTGATTCAGCTCGAAGCTTAGTTTGATTCGGTTTGTAGATTATAAGCACACTGTTTCTTATAATGTGATCCACTTTTGCTTTGGATATGATTCAATTTTGGGATCATGTCCTAAAATGATATGTAAAAATGGATGGATGGTATGGATAATACATAATACATATACATGAATCCACAGTGTTTCCTTGCACCTATAAAGTCATGCTTGTGCACTTTTGTTTGGAAAAGGCTCTTACATGTTTATTTTGAAGTTGCACTCCTCCTTGGAGGATGTTAAATATCATGTAATAAAATACATTTGTATTTTTTTTATGTTATTTCTAACTTTTTAAATTCTTTTCTAATTAAACAAACAAACAAATAAAAGAGCTGCCACATATTCAAACTCAGCACGACTTGGTTTGAAATTTTCAACCAAACCAATCCTGGCCTGAACCAAATTTTTGTTTTTTGAGCAAACCAAACTCAGGCCGCATGAGTTGGCCTGAAACCCAAATCGGGCTGATCCGCAAACTGGGTTGGCACAAAAATGAGCCAAACCAAACTAGGGCTAACTCGACCCGGCCTGGATGGTTGCCCTCCTCTAGTTCCGATAAAGCCCCCAGACGACATATTTTTTTTGAAACGAGGCCCTCGGTGACAATATATAAAGACTCCTTTTTTATTTTATTAAAATTTTATTTCAGCTGAAAAATCTTCCATTTGTCTTTTATCGAGATCTTGCTGCCACATGGCATCTTTTGATTCGCTTGATCTAATATGGTCATATCAGACCAGGCGTAAACAATTTCCACCCTGCATTACATCTTAGATCATGATGATCTAAATCGTTAATGTTCTCATCTATAACATGTAAAAGTTATCTTCTAATCACACTTGATTGATGAATTTTATCATTGACACTTGGATTTGAATATACGCCATTAACAATTTACTTTTCAATGCTCCAAAATCATATTCATACACATTCATTCAACAAATGTTTTTTATGATGGTCTGTTTGGCATAGATGCCAGAACATGAACGGTTTAGATCGCCATCAAAGATGCAATCATAGGTGAAACCCGGAGCCATGCACACGGCAGCTGTCACAGCATGCACTACCCTAACAATATCGTGAACTTCAAGTCCAATACACAACACATTCTCTCTCTCTCTCTCTCTCTCTCTCTCTCTCTCTCTTATGGGTGTCAACGGTCGGGCTAGGGTCGGGCCGGGCCAAGCCCGGCATGCATTGTTTAATATTGGACCGAGCCCAACCTAGCCCGAACAAAAATAGTCCAACACGAGATTGGCCCAAAATGTTTATGGTGGGCCCAAAGCAGAAATCTAGTCCAAAATGTCTTTTAAGTCGATCACAAAAGCTACAAAACAAATATGAGTAGTGCAACAAAGTAAATGAGGATTTCTACGTATTATGTATACTTCAAAACTGCCTTTGCAGACCCTAATCGACTGGGCTGATGGGCTAACGTGGATTGCATCCTGCCCCCCGGACCGGTAGACCTGTGGAGGGCCCACCGTGATGCATCCATTTATCCACTCCATCCATCCATTTTATAAGATCGTTTTAAGCTATGACTCGGAGGAAGATCCAACGCTCAAGTGGGCCACACCAAAGAGGGAGCTGAACCTGATGACATCATCACTATAGTAGTGCTACTGTAGTGATGACGTCACCAGGTTCCACTCCCTATTTGATGTGGCCCACTTGAGTGTTGGATCTGTCTCGTTTTTGGGCCGATATCCGAGCATGATCTTATAAAATGGATGAACAGAGTGGATAAATGGATGCATCATGGTGGGCGGGGGCGGGATGCAATCCACGTCCTATTTGTGCATGGTCTAAATCCATACCAAGTGAGAAACGGGCCTGAATTTTAAGTATGAGCTTGGTCCTCGGAATCGTGACAACAAAAGCCCGAAAGCCGGATGGGCCAACTTGGCCCATTGATAGCCCCATTCCCTTCCTCGACCCTGTGCACAGCCCCACAAGCCCACCCCAATGCTCTCTCTCAATTCCTCTTTGTCCTGCGCACAACAACACAAGCTCTGCCTTAGGTGAGTTGTCTTCTTCTTCTTCTTTCCATCCAAGACTCGCCGAGTTCTTTGACTCATTGAGTTGACCGAGTTGCCCGCAAGTCAGACAAGTCACAGGACGAACCACGTATAAAACTAGTTTACTAGACAACTCGAGCTAGAAACCGGACAAGTCGAGTTGACTCAGCCAAATTCCGAGTTGAGTTTTTGAACTATGGTTAGGCATGCAATGAAAAGAGAGCACCACTAATGGGTAGCCCCAGTGCCAAATAATCTAATGCCTCAATGAAAATTGGTCTTCCTCTGGGGTTATTTTATTGGACGTTTTCACAAGCACTTTCACAAGCACTATTCTAAATTGCGGGTGTGTTTGGTTGTAATAAATTTCATGATTAATCAGTCTAATTTGATAATTTCATGATATTTGGTGTGACCAAACATACATGCTTATTTACAAAACTCCCATTGGAATTCAAACAGTATCTTGAAATGGATGTTAGAAGCAAGAGCATAAAGGCTCTTAAGGCTAGGAAAAGACAATTTAAGCCATTGAAAATGCTTATTAAAAGGCAAATATGGGGCATGCAAAAGGGTATTCTTGAAAAACTATAATATTGAAAATGTTCCCCCATTGAGTGTCACTTATTCATGCCCTTTTTTTCCAATCATATATTTGCTTGCCATAAATGGGAAGGTTAGAGTTGATCGATTGAGAGGAATTTTGGAAATGGTCCATCTATGATGGGGTCATCAGATCAATGGCTTGGATAGACCAACCATGGCCTTAAATCTACAAACTGAGTTTCGCTGAATGAACTTCCCCATGCTAAATTAATAGGAAACTCGGCCTAACATTCCCCATTTCATATATTAATTGCATAATCAATTCATACATAAAAATATTTCGAATATTTAGTGTATGAATTAGAATTAGATGCGAGCTCAACTTACCTATCAAAAAATAAAATAGAATTGGAGTGACCCACATGCTCAAATAGTAGCATGCTAGACCTTTAATCCATGTAACTTTGGGTTTCGCTCGCTCCAAGGGTGGAGATTGTTTCCAAGATCATGTCTGCCATCGAGGAGAACTCATAAAGATTATTGGTGAGAATACGTAACCATTTCAAAAAATAAAAAATAAAAATCGAAAGTCTATTTTGGACAAGTAATAAATAAAAAGACTCATGTGTGCATTTTTAGATCTTATAAAAATGGCCAAAAGCTCCGATTTAGAGCCCGTTTGGATACCACCAAATAAATTACTTTTTCTACTTACAGCAGTAAATAAGTAGCTTATTTGAGGTAAGTAAGTTTGGTCTATAATAAATTATAAGTAGATTTTTTATTTGAAGTTTACTTAATCACTGCAGTTTAATAAGAAGAAGTCAAGATACCCTACTAATTAAGGCATAAGTACCTTAAGTAACTTATCATCCAAATTTGCCCTTAGCATTTTTCACTTTTTATGGGATGCAAAGCGCGCACCTCTTTCTTTTTTTTGGAAGATAAGAAAATTTTATTACCAATCTATTTATTATAGAGAAGGAAATATTTAGTCGAATCAAATAGACTATTAAAACAGAAAACCAAAAAGAAAATAAAAGAAAATAAGATAGAAAATTTATTGGATTGAGTCGAGGAGTGACTGAGTCACTTGGCTTGAAATCGAATTTGCTCCCTTTGGACAGTGTCTCAAGTGCAATAGGTTTCCAGAGCAATCGACCTCCAGGATATAACGACTATGACCCGGTCCCAGTGGTGCACTCACTATACGTAGACTCAAACTACTTTCAGTTTAACCCGAAAGTGCTGAGTTGACTCAGCGCAGAACTTTGAAAGAAAATCTTCTTAAAACCAGAGAGAGTTTTTCAAGAAAAATAAAAATGATTTTTTGATAATAAAATCGAAATTAGGGAGCCCTTATATAAATTCTGAAATTGTGCCTTAAGCACCCTTTTGAAAGGGTTTGGTCTGTTGGGTTTAAACCCAATTGGAGTGACCAACCGACTCGACGCATCTCTCTTGTTCAAAACGAAAAGACAAAAGTGCGAGTACATTCGCACAAATAAAGTCTCGCAAGTACCACTATACACACACATCATGCGAGTACACTTATACCGCACCGCACAGCACCGGCACCAGTCCTGGCACTGCTCGGCTCGCGTGCGCGCGTGTGTGGTAAATGGTATAGATTAAAACTATTGATACCAAATAACATAAAGGGTGCGTAGATGAAAGAGGAAAATTTTACCGTCATATTCTCAAGGAGAGAAAAAATGATATTATTAATGAAAAGAGTTGTCTGCATCGCTCAAAATGGCCTTATATAAGCAAAGATAACCTAGACTCTGAATCCGACTCAAATTAAATAAATAAATACAATACATTTTCAAAATGGTAAAAATTATGGAAAAAAATAGCGAAAGACATCTAATCCTAACCAAACTTGTAAAAAACTCTTTAGTTGAGTGAAACGAAAACTATAAAACAGAGCTTAATTAACTCTTTAAATCTTTAAAATAGGAAAAATGTAACTTGTTAAAGATAACTAGGGCCTATTTGGAGGTGCTTCCTCAAAGGAGAAGCATGCTTTTTCCATGAATCCAAGACAGTGTTTTAGCGCCTATTTTATTGTGCGAAAGCTGAGAAAAAAGTTTGCAAAGTACGTCCAAATGCATGTCGGCATTGACGTCGGCATCAAAAGGGCATTTAGGCCACAAACAAGCCCTAAGTTTTGAACAGAAATGTAATTTTAAACTAGAAAACAACCTTTTTTCAAGAAACCCTAGGGCCAATTTTGTTAGTTCCTACATTGTAGGGCTCATCAATAACTTTCCAGCAACATGCAAGAAACGGATTACCAATCACAAAGTTATGGCCATTGGAAGATATAGTGTGACTTTCCACTGTTTTTGTCCTGGATCTAGCTTTTTGGTCTAGTTTCTCTTGATCCTAGCCGTCCATGAGTCATCCCTAACCTATTCTATGTCAATTGAGTATAGATGGTTGGTAATCATTTCTAGCAGCCTATTTATCTCATAGACATGAGGCCCACCTGGGGAGTGGATAGGCCTGGCTTTTGGGCTATGATGTGTTGTGGGGCCCATCTGAACACTCTTTTTGGTAATGGTTGCTTGTGAGATTGAGTGAGTATGTTTACATTATTAATTAGTTGCTATTTAGTCGTGATCTATTAATGAGAATCATCTCTTTAGTTGGAGCTGTACACAAGTTGAGAAGGAAGAGAATTGGTGGCAAAACGCCGGGTACAAGATCCCAGCTTCCATCAGGTGGGTCCCACTGAAGATGCATTGCCCCAAAAATAGGCTAGTCCACCTGTTTGGCAAACAAATTGATGGCTGAAAAAACATGGTAAATGTTCCATTTTGGTGGTCTACCTGTTTCTAACAAATTGATTTGGCCCACCAGAAGTGCAAGCCATGGTCAGACCCATCTGATGGACGGCTTGGATTTTTCTCCCGCATATGTAGATGGCCTTGTGCAAGCATGTGTGGACTTTCCAAACCTCTAAATTGGTTAAAGGATGTGTGTGTGTGTGTGTGTGCAAATGATTTTGACCATCCATATTAAAAGCCATTGATCAAATGGTTATATTTGCCAAATAGGTTGGGCCAAACGAGCGGTCCAGATCAATGGATCCCAATACAAGTAGGAGCATTATAACTTATATACAGTGCTATGAGAAAACCGGTGCGTTTCTCTTATCTAAAACCATGTTCAAATATTCACCTGAAATCTGGATTCCCTTGAGGCCACAAAACGTTGGTAAAATCCTCCACCCCTGGGAGTGAATCTGCACCGTTGATTCCCAAGCTTTTGAGATTTGTCATTGGCCCATGCGGACCGTTGTATCCACTTAATGGATCTTCATAAACGTTCTTTTGCTTGGTCTCCACAGGGAGTGCGAAGACCTCTTTAATCTTTGGAAATAAAAGCTGGCACTCGGTCATTGTGGTGGGCCACAAGGCCTCAAAGCACCCAAATTCCCTTACAGCGCAGCCCACCTCAGCACTCAACTGGGCCCATGATGGTGTTCCAGGCTCTAATCCATCTCCATAGAAATGTATGACAGGGATTGTCGAGGATGCCATTTCACTGCCACTTTGTAAAGAAAGCCTATAAGAGATTGTAGAGGGAAACGAAAATTAAAACAAGGCAATATTTAACTTGCAGCATTTGAATTTCCACCAATTAGCAAAAGAAAACTAAAGTACAAGGTAGGAATGACATAGACAGATATCCACATCTAACCCATTCAATGGACATGCAAAACATGTCAATGGATGCTAAAGTGCGATTCATCTATAATGCAGTAATGAAATGCTTCATATTAAACAACAAGACACTACTGTTGTACCCTGTTTTTGACCCACCTTGGAGGAGTCTATCAAAAGCAAGAAAAGCGGTATTTTGCCATGCTAAAGTAGGAGAGCGGCCGATTTCAATAGCCGATTGTCATACTAAACCAGGAGAGTGACCAATTTCAGCGGTCGATTGTTGTTTGCCAAGCGGGATAGCGACTGATTTCAGTGGCCGATTGCCAGTCTAGCAGCCAAGCTAGCGGCTGGTTTCAGTTTGGAAACTAACACAGAGGTTGATTCCAATGACCGATTGCAATGGCTAGAAACTGATTTTAGCGGCCGATTGCCTTATTCAGAAGGTAGCCAATGATCGATTTCAATGACCGATTGCCATTTTACAATCAGGATAGTGGCCAATTGTTGTTCCAAGCAGATCCAAAACTTTTGTAGCCCAAGTTTTTAATGATTACTCATCAATGTTTCTAGTTACATGATCTATCTGAGATTTGGATCTTATTAAGGTTTGGGATCTCATCTTAAAATGAGATGGAAAAACAGATGGGCGGCGGGGATACAAAAACAAATACATCAAGGTGGGCCCCACACGTTTGGGGTAACATCCACTAAGGTGTTACCAGGTTTTTGCCATGCTCTGTAAGAGCCAATTGCACATAGGCACATGTGTTTCTATGGTTCTATATAGGTGAGATGTGAGATTGATGAGGTTGTAGTGAAATTCATAGTGACACAGTTGGCATCAGTCTGTAATGTCATGACACTAACATGGATGAATAGACGTGGTTAAGGCAACAAGCAGTTATGAAAAACTAGTGGGCGAAGAAACATTTGGAAGACTAGTAATGGTTGAGCGGTTATTGTGACCGTCCATCAAGGGAAGTATTTAGATGGTTGATTAAAGCTATAAAAGAAGAAGGATCTCAATAGTGCAAGGGGTCTAGCACAAAACAACAAAAAACCAAATCAATCCATCTTTCCAATTGACCAAGTTCTTTACATTTCGTAATGTAACCAGTCCTTTTTTACATTCCAAGTACTTTAAGTTCCTTAGCGTAATCAGTTTCTCTACTTTCCTTAGTTCAATTACACTATTTATGTTCCGTAGTGTAAACCCTTGAGATTACATTTCATAGCAATGAGTTTGTAGCAAGAGCTTTATAATCAGTAAAGTTTCTTTTTCTATGATCATATTTTCTATTGGTAAAGAAGAAGTGAAGATCATCCGTGTGGCCGATTGTAAGTTCTTCTTTTTATCTCTTTAATTGTATATTGTGAGAAGTCCTTTCGTTCGGAAGGCAAAGGTAGAATCTACTTTTGAAGGATGAACCCCACCCTCCAAATATCACTTGATTATTCGTTTTAAAACAACTAAGCGAGTGGCTAATTAGATGATCGATCCCTACAAATCTTAGTCATATATAATCGATCACGACGTATCTGCCTTTCTTGATGCTCGGGGTCATCATTGTTCAGTTAAAATCGAGCCGCAAAATTCGATTCCGGCACGCCCACACACATGTCACAGTGTGGCCAAAGAATAGCGAGCAACAACTAAATCGGAGAAATTTCAACTTGTTTATATATATATATATATATATATATATATATATATATATATATATATATAGAGAGAGAGAGAGAGAGTATAGAGAGAGAGAGAGAGAGATGCCTGCGCATCAGTTCTCATTTAGAACTCATGAGCACTTTTTCAAAACTCATCTCACATGATATGAGTCCAAAATCGAAATCATCCACGTGATGCAATAACTCAAGAAACTTTCAGGGCCCAAATTTTACCCAGATCCAAAACTTTGGTCGGCCATCTCCGTAAAGACGGAGATAAATCAAGAACAAAAATTTATTTTCTTTTACCATGGCCCACCAAAGGTTCTAGATCAAGGTAAAAGTTGGGCCTTAGGGGTTTCTTGAAGTGCTGCCTCACATAGATTATGGTTCAGATTTTGGGCTCATGTCATGTGAGATGAGTTCTCAAAAGATGCTCACGAGTTCTCGTGAGAACTGGTGCACACGTGATCAGCATTCTTATATACGAGGAATGCTAGCCTGTGCACCAATTCTCACGAGAACTCATGAGTAATTTTTGAGAACTCATCTCACGGGACATGACTCCAAAATCTGAACCATATCTATGTGATGCAGCATCCCAAAAAACTTCAAGCCCAACTTTTACCCTGATCCAAAACTTTAGTGGGCCATGGCATAAGGAAAAAACTATACTCTTTTTAGTAACGGTCTTCCAAACCATTTTCAACCATTTCTAATCAGTGATGTAGTGTTAATAATTGGATTAGATCTCACGTAAACATCATGGTGGGACTTGTCAAATAACCAATTGCTCTAAAAATTATATCAAGAGAATTTTACAGGACTTACAAAGAAAAGAGGGTGCATTTTTTTTTAATTGTTTACTGGCAGCTGGGCTCCTATGGGCTCTTATAAAAATTCCTGAGTTAGGGTTAGGTTTAAAGATTCGAAATGGGTTAGAAATGGCTAACCGGGAGTGGATTAGGAGTTACTAAGAAGTTAATGGGTGTTTGGGTGACCATGGGGCCTTACTTTATGATGTAGAACGGGTTGCTGATTATTTCATGGCCCAGATGGACCAAAAGAAGACCGGTCGGGGTCGAAAGTGATCCCGACCGACAGGACTGTAAATTGGTCGTATCTCGCAATCCAGAATGAGTTTCTGGACATATAGTATATGATTTTGGGGTAGCTCGAGCTACTTTAGCCACCCAACCCGGCCCATGCCGGAATTGCGAGATTCGACCGTATCGACAGTCATTAAGCTAGTTTATTTTCAATTTTACTATTTATAGTAAGTTTTAATTCGATCATAACTTTTGATCCATAGGGTTTTAGAGTTAGTACCCAACATGAAAAGGGCTTAGAATATTTAGTAGAACAACATGGTTGGGCTCATTTGATAACTTTCTATGTTTGGCCGAAAACCAAGAGTTCTAATAAGATTGAACGACTTCTATAAATAATAAGTTTACTATTTATAGTAAGTTGCGTTTTCTAGGAGTTTGAGTTTGAGTTAGAGTCTGGTACTTTAACTAGGGTTTAGTTTCTTATTTATATGCATTGTAATTCCGTTTCGATTCATTCAATCTATCAAAAAATAATTATTCAGAATTAATTTCATTTTTTATTCTTTTATTTCTTCTCGTGGATTCGAGAAACAATCGATTAGGGAGACAGTGATCGACCTACAACGTCCTCCCTACGTCACTTTAGGGAATGGTACACAAAATGAAGCAAATCCAAATCTCAAATGGACTACACAGTAGGGATTGAATGGACACCATTAAAAACTTCTTATGAGCCACAAAAGTTATGGATCAAGCTGATAATTGTCTTCCCTTTGTCCAAGTCTGTGTGACCTTATTAATTGGTTGGATGGCAAATGAAATTTTTTATGATGGGCATTCAATGACCACCAATTCTAGTGGTGTGGCCCACTTGAGATTTATATTTGCTTTATTTTTGGGACCATGCGTGTGTGGGTATACAATATAAACATCAAGGCAGGCACTACGGTCAGGAAAACACGTGTTACCGTGATACGGGCGCGGTTTGGGTGGATCCTTGGATCCACTGAGGTCGGTGGATCCCCAACTGTGGGGCCACTGTGATGTATGTACATTACATCTACACTGTCCATGCATTTTGAAAGTTCATTTTAGCATTAGTCCAAAAATGAAGCAGATCCAAATCTTAGGTGGACCATACCACATGAAATAGCAGTGATTGAATCCACACCATTAAAAACTTCATGGGGGCCATTGGAATGTTTATTTTCCATCCAACCTGTTGAAAAGGTCACAAACACCTGGATGAAGATGCTAAACAAATATCAGCTTGACCCAAAACTTTTGTGACCCACGGGAAGCTTTTAATGGTTCAGTACCATTGTTTACTGTATTATGGTCCACCTGAGATTTGGATCTACTTCGGTTTTTGAATCATGCTCTAAAATTAGTTTTCAAAATGAATGGACGGTGTGGATTTAATACACACATCACACAGCGGGCGACATGGTAGATCCACCCACCTCGGTGGATTGGGGATCCAACTAGGGCTCTCAATGGAGCGGGTCAGATCCGAGATCTAATTCGCTCCGAATCCATATAATGCAGATTTAGATCTTAAAATAGGTCCGATTAGTTAAATGGACCGGATTTGGATCTTAAAATAGGTCCGATTACTTAAATGGACCAGATATGGATTCACAGGAACATATCCGAGTACGATCCGAATCCGATTAAGATCCGACTCATTGTCACCTTACTGTATATGTTATATTCATGCTAACCATCCATTTTACAAATTATTTTAGGCCATGTCGACCATACCATAGTAAATAGTGGGATTTGCATCATTTTTCTACTAAATTAAATATATTATATTATATATTTTATATTATATATATTTTTAGATTTGTAATGGGGTGGATTTGGACCTAGATCCGACCCGAATCCAATGGTTATATGGATTTTGGATTGAAAATAGATCTAACAATTTATAAATGGATCGAATATGGATATCACCTTTTGGATCCGAGATGGATCCGAATCCGTCTACAGGTATATGGACTTGGAGCCGGATCCAGCTGGATCCGATCCAGATCCGACCCATTGAGAGCCCTAGATCCGGCAAAGCGCCCCCCCCCCCCCCTACATTGGTAACAAGTAATCAAAATTTTTACTGCAATAGCCCTGAGTTGTGGATATTTTTACTAAAAGTTCAATTTCTTGTCTAGTTCATCCTTTTTGACCTTTTGACAAGAAATTCAAAATTTATGGTAAAAACTGCCCCCCCCCCCCCCCCCCCCCCCCCCCCCCCCCTTACATTGGTAACAAGTAATCAAAATTTTTACTGCAATAGCCCTGAGTTGTGGATATTTTTACTAAAAGTTCAATTTCTTGTCTAGTTCATCCTTTTTGACCTTTTGACGAGAAATTCAAAATTTATGGTAAAAAATGCCCCTCCAACCGATTCTTCCCGGGGCACCTTGGATTCCCCCGTGAACACATGATGGTCAGAGGGGCATGTTCAACTGCAAAAATTTCAATTTCTCATCAAAAGGCCAAAAAAGATAAGCCGAACAAGAAGTAAAAATAGCCACACCCCAGGGCTATTGCAGTAAAAATCCCCAAGTAATCCGCTCCCGGTACTCAAGGGGTCAGTGCCTACAGGGAGCGAATTAGGTGCAGCACTGAGTGTGGGGCCCACATTGATGTATGTATTATATATCTAAGCACTCCATCCGTCTTACCAGCTCATTTTAAGGTATGAGCCAAAAACCAAGGCTGATCCAAATCTCAACTGAACAATACTATAGGAAATAGTGGTGATTGACCATTAAAATCTTCCTATGGGCTGCAAAAGCTTTGGATCAAGCTGATATTTGTTTCCTTCATCCATGTATGTGTAACCCTATCAACCTGGTTAGATTAAGAATTACAGTGGACCCTAGGAAATATTTAATGGCAAGCATTCAATCACCACTGATTCCTATGGTGTGGTCTAGTTGAGATTTGGATCTATTTCATTTTTGGGCACCTTCCCTAAAATATTTTGTATAAACGGAAGGACAGCTTAGATATAAATAAATACATCGAGATGGGCCTCAAGGTCAGTGCCGCACCTAATCCGCTCTCCCCCACTAGGGAGCCGAGTGGGATGTTTACCGTAATAGTCCTGAGGTGTGGCTATTTTTACTAAAAGTCCAATTTCTCGTCTAGTTCATCCTTTTTAGCCTTTTGACGAGAAATTGAAAATCTATGATTGAAAATGCCCCTCTAACCAATTCCTGCTGGGCACCATGGATCCTCCCTGGGGCACGGTAGATTTCCCCTGAGCACATGGTGGTCAGAGGGGCATTCTTGACTGTAAAATTTTCAATTTCTCGTCAAAAGGTCAAAATAGATGAGCCGAACGAGAAATTGAACTTTTAGTAAAAGTAGCCACACCAGGGCTATTGCAGTAAAATTCCCGAGCTGAGTCCGCTGTAAGTGGATGCGGGCGCGTGACTGGTTCACTTACGTACCTTCCAATCTGGGTCATCTTCCAATGATCCGACCCTTTTATGTGAATTCGTCTCACTTTCTAAGGGAGAAAAACTCAAATTAAAGCTCTCGGTTATATTATTTCAATCCTTTGTTCGTCACTTTTTCTTTGAATATTAATTGTCACCATAAACTTTATACGAGAAATTTAAAGCCAATAATCCAACAGCTAGGATCAACAAATTATAGTGATTTTTAGCTTTCAACCCACAAAATTCAAAAGCTTTTCTCTTGGGGTGTAGGCATGCAACGGATACAGTGGGATATATGCTAATTCCAACCATGTGCAAAGCCTTAAATATCCGCACGCGCAAGCAGACGTATAAATACAAATCCTACTGAGTTCTTCTACCTAAAAATCAGATCATTTCAATCTTGAGGTGGGCCACAACGAATAAAGTAAATGGACGGTTAAAAAAAATATCTTCTCACTATTCATTGTTTTGATATGTTATGGCTCACCTGAGGCTTGAAAGTTGACACATGCAGCACATTTGAAATGCTTTGTACATGTAGGGCACAAGCAAGGATATATGGTGTGTAATATTGGCATCGTGTGACAGGATAGAAGATGAACGATAGTGAAACATTCACAAACTATATATATATATATATATATATATATATATATATATATCCTAGGTCTTTCACTCTTCAGGTGGGCCACAACATAGAAAGCAAATCGATGATTAAAAGGTTTTTTTCTCAGCCATTCATTTGTTTTGATATATTGGGGCCCACTTGAGGTGTGAAATGACCTTATTTTTAAGGTAGAAGATCTTAAGATTGTAGATCACCTCATAGAAAGTTCAAATTTCAAACCCACTTTCAATTTGGACACATGCTTTCTGATGTGGACGTGTACGCTGCATACACTTGTGGAATTAGCAAAACAGGTGGAATAGATGGATGTGTGTAGATTGTCATACACTGCTAGAGTATAAATGAGAAACCTTGTTTCATTGATCCAGGCCTATGGTCGGATGGACCCACCAGATATATACCAGATTGGAAGATCCCAGCCACCAATCTTGAGCCTTTGTTTCCATTTGAAATGGTTGTTGAATTTCTATGCCTGAAAATCAGAGAGATTTTCGGTATAGGGTCCATAAACAGCAGGGAAAAATCGATCAACGGTGTGGATCTCTGAATCATGTGCCCTACTTATAGAAAATGAAATGCCTGAGTACGGTTATGAGAACTCACGCACCTGCAATGCCAAAAGAGGTTTCTTCACAGGGAGTAGCAAAAGAGAAGCGACAGAGAGTAGAGAAATATGAAGTACTTTGGTTTAAGAAGAGAGCGGGTAAGATCCAATGTCAGTTTAGTACCGTTTAAATATGGTGATGACTCAGCATCTTCCTATTAAGCACCGTTTTACATCAATCCAGACCATCCAAATTGTGGGCCTTATTGTGGATGGAACATATATCTAAACTCACACTGATCAAGCATCCTATCCGTCAATTAATGGGTATCAAATGTACTGTAAGAAACCAAATGGTTAGTGTGGGGAAAATAACTTCCCGGTGCGGTTTTTTTACCAGTCTTAATCCATAGTTGGTTCAGAGATTAATATGGTCTGGATTTCCACTACTACGGTAGCATGTGATGCATGCGATTGAAGAGTCACCACCATTTTTTAAATGGTGCAAAACTAACATGGGAGCCAGCTCGAGGAACGAGAGATACGGGGAGCGAATTAGGTGAGACCCCGGCCTCATCCAAGACAGCGCGGACCTTAACATGGGGCCCACCTTGATGTATGAATTCTGTATCCACGCCGTCCATACGTTTTCTCATATGGTTTTATAGAATTATAACAAATATTTAAAAAAAAACTATGATTTTCAGGTGGACCATACCGTTGGAAAGATTGTTTATTGAACATCCTACCATTAAAATTTTCAACACTGTTTCCTATGGTATAGTTCACCTGATAATTAGATCTGCTTCATTTTTGGGATAATAACCTAAAATGATCTGAAAAAAACGGATGGACGGAGTGGATACAGAATGCATACATCAAGGTGGGACCCACGTTAAGGAATGCACTGTCATGGGTGAGTCCGGGGTCTCACCTAATCCGCTCGCGGAGATTCGGTGCTGAAAATAGAAAAGGCAGTAAAGTGGCTGAGTTGGTGAGTCAGCTCCGAAGAAACACGTGACGGATTTGAACATGTACATGGCATGCAACTTTAGAAGAATTTACCGAAATATCCCTTTTGTGTTTTTTATGGTACTGGGCAAACTCAGTTGGGCCCACTGTGAATGTATTTGGTATATCTACACCGTCCATAAGTTTTTCTCCCTCATTTTAGGGGTTGATCCCAAAATTGAAGCATATCCAAAACTCAAGTGGACCATACCACAGGAAACAGTGGTTATAATGATTTCCACCGTTGAAACCTTCCTAGGGCCCGTAGTGATGTTTATTTGTCATCCAACCTGTTCATAAGATCACACAGACATGGATGAAGGGAAAACACAAATATCAGCTTGATCCAAAACTTCTGTCGTCCCCAAGAATTTTTCAACGGTACAAGTTCAATACACACTGTTTTCTGTGGTGTGGTCCACTTGAGTATTGTATATGCTTCATTTTTTTCCTAAATACATAAAATTATCTAATAAAATGGATGGACGGAGGGGATAAAATATATACATTACGGTGGACCCCACAGAGTTTTCTCAGTACGTCATCCGTTCCTCATTGGACGGCCGGTGGTAAGGTACTGCGTACGTAGACAGAGGTGGCAATGGCCCGGGTTTGGACGGGTCCGATCCGACACTTAGGGCATGCTTGATTTTCATTTACATGGTGTAAATAGAGACAAATGAGTGCAAGTACGTAATTATTATAATTTTCTTATGTTTGATAAAGAGAGTATTTACTTCTTGTAAATACGCACAAAGAAGGATGGTGTAGACACCCCACCTTCGGCTACACTGTTGGTAGAAACAGCTGGATGAATGGAGGACCATACCCCCAAACCCCAAGCCCAAACTCAGCCAAACTCACCCTTGTAGGCCCCATTCCATAGCCCAGATCAAGCCTGAACCCAGTCAACCCAGTCTTAAACATCAGCCTGAAAAACCCCCCAGAAAAAAAAGGCCAGTCAAAAAATCCTAAAAAAGTCAAACTCACTGGGTCAACCCGCTGAGTCAACCCGCTGAGTTAACCCGCTGAGTCAACCCGTCGAGTCAAAACACCGAGTTAACCCGCTGAGTCAACCCGTCGAGTCAAATCACCGAGTCGACCCGCTGAGTCAACTCACTGAGTCGATCAGCGAGTCCAACAGCAGCCCCGAGGGAGCGGCCGTACTCGCTGGAAACCCAGGAGAGGCCGTACGGGCGGCCCATAGCAGGCCGCCCGGAAAAAATTACGCAAACTGCCACTCTCCGCTGCTATAAATACCCCCCTCCCCTTCTCATTTCAACAATCCATTGGAAGCCCTTGGAGTCCAGAGAGAGTCCATCCTTTCGAGTACCCTTAGCCCATTTTCCCACCAAGGAGAGCCCGAGTGAGGAGAGCCTAGCCCTGGTCCAGCCCAGCCTGACCACTGGTCCAAGTCTCCCAAGCCATCCAAGTCTTGATCCAGCCACTCGAAGCCAACCCTTGCGACACCTCCGTCCATCCAGCTACTCTTTTTCCAGCATCATCTCATTTGCATCTAGCATAAGTGCAACATTTACTTTTCTTCCAACCCCCTTGCTTCACTGCAAACACTTTGATTATTCAAACACACCGCATGCATCTCGCATAAAGCACCTGTCAGTTCGAGCGTATGCTCTGGGCTTGCCCGTTGTTGGAACCTGCCCATCAGAAACTCTTACTGTTCAGACCTGCATTCACGTACATATCACTATAAACACTTTGAATATTCAAGCACACAGCATGCATCATCTCGCATAAAGCACCTGTCAGTTCGAGCGTACGCTCTGGGCTTGCCGTTGTTGGAACCTGCCCATCAGAAACTCTTACTGTTCAGACCCGCATTCATGCATCATGTCATCCATGAGAATATACGAGGATTAAACTAGACTTTCAAGTATTCGATCGATTCTGTGAAGTAGAGACCGTACTTCGGTACGGGCAGTGTGTGGGGTGCTTAACCTCTTCCCACCCTGTAACCGTGATCCCTTACCTTGAATCTCTGACCGCAGATCAATAGGAGTCATTTTAGAGGAAGGAATCTTCGGATCCCCTTCTCTAACGTTTCTACGGGGTCTAGCCGACTGTAGATTCGAAATAACTGGCTAGTGGCGACTCTGGTCTTATATAAACTCACTTAAATATATCCAGCTCAATACGACAATCAAACAAAGCCCTCGAGAACGAGGCAAGCCAGTGGCACAAACAGCGATTTCGCACGCACACACCTCTTCTTCTTCTTCTTCCGAAAGAAAAGGGAGAACGACGTCGTGTGGGAGCGAGGAAAATCGGCGAGGGTCCACAGAATGGCGACTCCACTGGGGATGAACTAGTCCCACTAGTCGTGATCCGACTTGAAAAACGGAATCCCTCCTATACTTGAAAGTCATTAGTCCTCATACAATCTCATCTGCATAGCATTCTACCCAAAAAAAAAAAAAATAGAAAATCCCAAAACCCAAAAAAAAAAAAAAAATAGTGCATACTTCCCACCATTACTCCTCCAAACCAAATCACCCTGCCACATCCAATACAAAATCGACATGGCTCTCCCATTCCCTATACCTGAGGCTTCCTCTCCACTGTTAAACTCGAGTGAATCCATGTCAATTCCTGGCATCCAAGAGCTACAACAAAGCATGAAGGCCATGCAGGAAATGCTTCTCCTATTCACACAAACCCAGGCTTCAGCAGCCAGCAATCAAGATGGTCCAGTTCAACAACCACAACAAGCATCTCTTCCAGCCTCCAGTTCATCTCAACCACAACTATCAGGGCTGGCGCAGGACTTTCGATACCCTCCTAATGAAGGTCCTCGATCAGGACAACTCTCGACCTTAGGGCATTTCTTCTAGTATCCTCCTGCAAACAAGAGCCATTTTCAGTCACATCCCACAACCCAGAATCCCAGTCAATTCCAACAATCTCTCCCCAATGGGAATTCCAACCAATTTCAATATTCTCCTGTGACCGGGATTTCTCCGCAGTCTCTCTTCTCAGCTCCAGTCCAACAAAGTCCCTACAATGGGAGTAATTACCAGGCCCAACCTTCTTCAAGCAGGAATTTTAGGAGCATCAATGACACCAATTATTATGAAAGGGGGCCATCTCAATCCTGGCAAGGGACAAGATCTCCTTCATCTGGTCCCTCCGAAATAGAGCAACTCCGAGAGCAGATGCGAGAGATAAAGAGAAAGTTGCAGAAGCATCAAGGGGTGGATCTTCCATCCACTAAGTTCAGGGACCTTTGTCCATTTCCCGATGCAATGGTACCTCAAGGCTTCCAGGTACCAAAATTTAAAAGATATGATGGGACAGGGTGTCCTGTAGACCACTTACGAGCTTTCTGTGGAGAGCTTAATGCTGTGGCGGGCAATGATAGAGCACTCATCCGCTTGTTTCAAAAATCTCTGAAAGACGATGCCCTGGATTGGTACACATCATTGGACTATCATCGCATCAGGACTTGGGAGCAGCTCTCCCATGCTTTCGTCAACAGGTTCGCATACAATCTTAACATGGCACCTAGGAGAGCAGACCTCGCAGCTCTCAAGCAAAGAAGCGATGAAACATTGTCAGCTTACGTTGGACGGTGGCGGGCCATGGCCACTAGAATGAAGACTCCCATCGACGACGAGGAGCAAATCTCCATGATCGTCCACTCAGCAAATCCAAGTATCTCTGGATACCTTGTCTCACATCCATATACGAACTTCAACCAACTCATCCGCGCCGGGGAACAAGTCGAAGCCGGAATAAGGGCTGGGATGATCTCCCCTTGGTGGCCTCATCAGGCTTCTCCAATTCAACCGATAGTGGAAGAAGAGCCTACTGCTGAATACGAGAATGATAACGGAAGTGTCCTCATCTCCCATCCAATGGAAGAGGATAATCTTGTCGCCTCTACCGAAGGTGCACTATTCCTCCCTCAGCATGGACAACCGCAGCAACAGCAACAGTCAAGATGGAACTCACAGTTCCCTAATCAAGGTTGGCAAGGGGCACCCCTAACCAGTCAGGTTTCAGAACCCCTCATCCTGCAAGGGGCATCTCCAGTCGATCCAGTCTCCGCAATGCAAGGGGCACCTCCTGCCTATCCAGCTTTCACCAGCCAAGAAAAGCCTCCTCTCCAGTTTATTCGTGCCATCAACTCTAGTTCAGAGTTCGAACCTCTCATCCTGCAAGGGGCATCCTCAACTATTTCGATCCCAGAGCCCATCATCATGCAAGGGGCACCTTCAGTCGATTCAATCTTCGCACCCATTTCTAACCATGGGCACATTCAGCCCATCTCAGTCAACCAAGGGGACAATCTCCCTAACGCAGCATCAGCAAACCAGGGGCACAACCTGCCCGTCTCAGCAATAGCCAGTCAGGGGCACAGTTTGCCCACTCCAGCTTACCAGGGGCAAAGCCTGCCCGTTTCTCAAGCAAACAACCAGGGGCACAACTTGCCCACCGCACCTGTCTATTCGGCTTCTACTTCAGCCATCGTCCTCTAAGAAGAAGACCCTTCCTTGGACAGCATGCCACATTCCCTAGCAGAATTGGGCCCCAGCTTCAATTATGTGGCCACTATCGAGGAGATCGAAGGGGAGATTGATGTCCAGGTTCTGATCGATCCAAAAACATCAACCATCACTCTCCAGGTCTTGGACATCTCAGCTTCATTCCATCTCCTTTCTGATCGGACCTGGTTTCACAGAATCGGTGCCATCTCTTCAAATCTTCACCGAAGGGTCAAGCACATCTTTGGAGATAGGGCGATCACCATCATTACCGATCCCAGACAATTTCCCAAGGTAGAAGCATCCAACCTCCGAGAGCCTACCATCCTAGCCATGGACGTACAACACTCTAATGGGGAGATCTCATACCATCACAATGCAAATTACTTCCCTCGCGCATGTCCCATCGGATCGAACTATGTCTTCCTCCCTGCCGAGCGTCAAACCTTCTACTATCAGCTCGAATATCAAGACTCGACCCGAACCATGGAGGTTCAAGAAGATATGGATAGGAGAGGACTACGATATCAGCCTACTCTGATTCAGAAACCAAAGCATAGAAGTATCAAAAGAAGACGAGGTCGTCAAGAAGAAGGCAATCCCTGCATTTACACACCAATCCAGTTCATCAATGCAGGGATTATCTACCCTGATGATGGGCTAAATTCCACCTTCGATGATCAAGCGAACAGATTGAGTCTGATAGAGTTGCCCAAAGAAGACTCAAGCAAGGGGCAGAAATTTCCCCCGATCAACTGGACTACCGTCCTGGTCCCACCTCAGCCGGATGAACCTGAAGAGCTGCAATTCATCGGGGACGAACCAGGAGAAATCGCATCCGACACTGACTCGGAGCCCAATTCCAGATCTATCCTGATGTTTGGGCGCAACGATGAGGGTTGGCCTACTGATCCCTCTGGCCCTGCCTCCTGAGGGGAAGGAGTGCAGGGTAGTAACAGGTTTGTAGTCCCCATGACGGCACAATAAAAGTCGACAGTGCTCGGCTCCCTGAGCCGAATCAGGCAACACCTGGTTCATATCGCCGTCCTGCTCGGGTCTTTTACAAAAAACCAGAAGATTCAAAAACCCAAAACAAAGAATATTTCAAAAAAAAAAAGTCAAAATTCAAAAAGTTTAAAAAAATCCTGATATTCACAAAATTCCAAAAAACCAGAAAATCTTTGAAAGAAAAAAAAAATCTTTTTCAATAAAGTGTCAAGTCTGTCTGTCAAAGCACTTGAGTATGAAGTTGACTCATAAGATTTCGATCTAGAGTTGGACTTCAAACTCAAGGGTCTGGACAAAGCCAAATGATGAGGAAAATGATGAGCTGACTCCCAAACTTAGAGGGTCTCCTCGAAAGTTCGAACCAAAAGCCGATGTCATCTCAAAAATTTTCAAAATTATAAACCTAGGATCTCCTGAGACCCATAAGGAAGTGTGCATTGAGAATCCTTGTCCCTGAAAAATAAGCAGAGAATGATCGAATTTTTGAAGTCATGACTTCCCAATCTTTGCGTCCTATGAAGACTTATCGATCAAAAACTCATCAAGCCTATCAAGAAGATGCTGCGAAGACTATGCTTGCATTCCATGCTGGAGTGTGCAACTTGACGAATGATCGAAGAAACCTCACGGCTCGATGAAGACAGATTGTTGCCAACATGTCATAAAGCACTTCAAGTGTCAGCAACATGCACATCGGATCCATGTGTGTGCTTCGAAATTCTTCAACCTGTTAACGCTCCAGCTATTCCTTGTACGAGGTATCTACATCAGCAGAAAGATCGACTCGGCATCATCTAGCAGTCATACACATATACTTGTGGCAGTCGATTACAGCACAAAGTGGATGGAGGTAATATTCTGATCTCGCACGATAATTCTCATGAAGAATGACATCATCAATTGTTAAGGGTTCCCACATGCTATCAACATTGGCAATGGGATGTCCTTCGAAATCTAAGGATGGAGGAGTTCAAGAAGCTTAAAATCAGAAGACAGACCTACGAGTTCAACTCAAAATCCCGTCAACGTGAGTGCTGATGAAGAATGAAGCCGAAGAAAGACAAGTCATATCGGGTTTACAACAAGCACTGCTGCATCTATCAGACTCAAGGGGCAAGCCCCAAGAATCAAAGAAGTTCTTCTGGGAGGCACCGTTCGACTCACCAACCTGAGGGGTAAGGATCTTCCAGAGCCAATCAACGCCGACAATGTGAAAATCTCTCACAGGTAAGCCAATCCAACCTTATCAAGAGTTACATTAGTAGAGCTGAAGTCAAGAGGTCAAGGCTTAGACCTCTGAGAATCCCTTCCCGTTCACCAATAAGTGTTCCAAATAAAGGGTTCAAAAGTAAAAAAAAAAAAAGAATAGAGCAAAAAAAAGGGGGGCACACAACCCAAAAAAAAAAAAAGAAGAGAAGAAGAAGAAGAAGAAAGAAAGAAAGAAAGAAAGAAAAAGAAAAAAAATCGACTCAAAAGAAACACATCTATCCATCCATCCACCTCAGAAGGGTCTGTAGCTAAGGCCGACAGCTCTACCATTGTAACTTAGGATAAGGGCCGAAAGGTTACCATCGGCCGGCAACGACAGATTCCTGACCTCTGGTCGCCGCAGTTATCCAAAAAAAAAAAAAAAAAGAAGAGAAGAGATGTGTGCCTAAACAAAGAGGGCGGAGTGAAAACCCGAAAGGGCGCTCCGAGTAAAAACAGTGGGCACACAGCGGACTTGGTGAAAACTCGAAAGGGCGCCAAGGGTAAAAACAGCATAGCTGCCAAGGGGCAGGCAAGATCAAATACCCGGGACGTGGTGAAAACCCGAAAGGGCGCCATGGGCAAAAATGACGGGCAAGCCGGACGCAGCGAAAACCCAAAAGGGCGTTGCGGGTAATAATGGCTACGAAAAAAAAAGAAAGAAAAAAAAAAAGCAGGTACATGAGAGATCCAAACGACATGAAGATTCAATGGAAGCAAGGATGGCGGCTATGAGTCGAGAATTCTTTCAGGATCTGCCCAAATTCTAGGGGCAGGATACCGTTGTGCACTATCTTAAGGGGACCAGGACCCTTGGTGAATAATTAAGAAAATGAGTATGACATCAGGCTGAGTCAAATATTCTGATTCCTACATTTAAAAGCACAAGTCCAAATCATGCATAGACAGATAAGCACTTGACATAAATTTTTACTTCATGATTTACATATATTTTTCAAAAAAAAAAATCAGTTTTCCTTATTCGTATATATGCCAAAAAAAAAAAAAAATCTTACAGGGCTTTCAAAGTAAACGTCCAGTCAACTAATGGGGTACCTTCCGTGAGTGCATTTCTCCCGATCATTCTTCCCAGAAGGTAAGTATCTCTCTTTCTACCTTAATGCTTCAATCCTTTTGCTAAAGTGTTTTCTCTCCTCACAGGTACCAGAAGGCAAACATGAGATCAGCCCATCTATGTCCATCATAGCCCCATCACCACCATCAACCACATCATCCATATGGCCCCCACTCAAGGGACACATAGCCTCACCTATGTCCCATCTCCTCATCTCATCCATACCAACCATTTCTCCCATAATCAATGGCCCATTCAAATCTGAAATTTCAGCATGGCTGCCATTAATAGGGTCATTCAAAGCTCCACCAAACACCACCCTTAATTCATCATCAATACCCCCATTCAATGCTCCATCTCCACCATCAATCAAAGGCACCTCATCATCTTTAAAGCCTTCATCAAGTGCTGAAGTGTAGGACCCACCAACCTCTCCCACAAGGACCCCCAAGCCATCATCAATGGCTGCCCAAGAAAGGACCAAGCTAGAAAAGGACAAAAAGAGAAGGAAAGGGGAGACAAAAGAGAGATTCATGGCTGCAATCGAGCCAGAGAGTACAAAGCAGGTGGGGACAAGGGCAGCAGACAACAGGGAATGTCCGAACCCGAGCCAGCCCAGGCCGCTCAAGAGGCGAGCCTTGGGCGGCCTGCTCTGGGCCGCCCGTACGAACGCGCTCCCTCTCTCTCCGCGGGATTGGCTCTAGGGTTCTTGGTAGGTGAGGCTGACAGTCCACGTCAGCAGATGGCACCCCGTGGGCCGCCTAAGGCTTCGGTCCACTCCAGATTTCGACCGAGGTTGATCAAGATCATGTAAAAGATGCCCCACCGGTCCAATCACGAAGCAATGCGGCCAGAACATGGCTGATCAAGTCGAAGAGAAGGAAAGGTGATCAAGTGGGGGCCACAAGCAATCCAAGTCATTCAAAGACTAGATCATCATGATCTGAACCATAGAAAAGCTCGCATGGGTCATCAAACAACAAGATCAAAGGTTGGATCATCAAAAGAAGGGTCAGAATCCAATATTGAATCATCAAGTGGGCCCACAGGGCCAATCAAGTGATCTGAGCCGTACAAGCCATCATCCACACCATGAGAAGCCTTCTTAGCCTCACAAATCATCAAAAGAGGTGCCCCAAAGTAAAGCCAAGGTCGCAAGTGGGCCCACAAGGGCCGAATCTATCAATCTGAACCATTCAAGGGCTAAATCATCAGGATCCAAACCATTGGAAGGCTTACACAAGTCAGGAAGCAGCAAGATCAAAGGCATGATCATCAAGAGAGAAGGCCGGAATCCAAGATCCGATCATCAAATGGCCCGTAGGGCCAAATCAAGCAATTCGGACCACTCAAATCACAGTCAGCTCCGTCAGAAGCCAAATAAAGCAAGGTAAGTATGCCCAACCCCAAAATTTGGTCCGAAGACCTTAAACTACGTCGGGATCAAGATCCCGAGGGACTTTTTAATAAAAACCGGTAGCAGTCTGGATCGTCGAATCAAGATCCGCTGATACCGGATACTTTCTAAAAAAAAGATCAAAAAAATAGGTTTTCCCTGTCATGTACAAAATTAGGTCCGAAGACCTTAAACTACGTCGGGATCAAGATCCCGAGGGATTTTCAATAAAAACCGGCATCGGTCTTCTTCAAGATCTGGTGGCACCGGACATTTTCTAAAAAATAAAAAAAATGTGATTTCCAGCACTCGCTTGTACAAAATTTGGTCCGAAGACCTTAAACTACGTCGGGATCAAGATCCCGAGGGATTTTCAATAAAAGCCGACATCGGTTTGGATCGAATCAAGACCTGACGATCTCGGACACTTTCGGAAAACAAAAAAAATATATATATCTGCCCCTTTTGTACAGTTTCAGGATCCGAAGACCTTAAACTACGTCGGGATTGACATCCCGAGGGACTTTCAATAAAAACCAGTGTTGATCTTGACCGCTCAAATTGAGATTTGACAGCCTGGAACATTTTCGAAAAATCACAAAAAGAATGTATTTTCAGCATGTACATATTTGCGGTCCGAAGACCTTAAACTACACTGGGATTAGTTTCTCGGGGGACCTTTCTCGCTTTCAACAAAAACCGGCATCGATCCCGGCCATTCGAGCCAGGATCTGATGACCCGGATCATTTCAAAAATACCAAAAATATTTTAAAGCTTTTCATAAAAACCAGTGTCAATCTTAATTACTCGAGTTGAATGCTGGAACTTTTAAAAAAAAAAAAAACAAAAAAAAAATATATATATATATAAAATATAAAACAAAAAAGTTTTCACCACCAGTTTCAACCACACCAATTTATCCCCAACGGTCCGAAGACCTAAAACTACACTGGGGTTAACTTCTCGGGGGCTTTCCTTCCTAACCTGTTCCAGACATGGCTGACACTTGATCGTACGGGTGTCTGGAATCTTTTAAACAGGTACGGGCTGAGGCGGGCAGAGCTCCGCAATCCTGTTCGTGTTGAACGCACCGTGATAGACAACCTTGACTTGGAAGTCGCTGTTGAATCTGACGGATGTTCCCTGTTCCTAAAACTCATGAAGGGGATTAAGGCTGTTGGGAGGTGAAGCTCACCCTCACGGAATTGTGAGCAACGTAAGACCCCAAACTGGATTGACTAAGGGAAATGTGAGGATGTGGCTCATCTTGTGGCCGAAGGAGTCCGTCGGACGATACGTGGTCTATGTGCATTGCACATGAGGAACAGGCAACTTTGTGGGTGTGTTGACTGAAAACCCTCAAAATCCCCTCATCCGAAGATGTAAAACTACGGCACTTAACTGTGTGAGACTCGTCTTGCTCGCTGACGTAAAATGGATCGGGTGCCTTACCAGCAGTAGAAGCTGGAAGTGGATGAAAATTCCATACTTTTCCCTGCGTTTCAGAAAAATCACAAAATACCAAAAACATTTCAAAATCACCTTTTCAAAAATCAAAAAATATTTCCCTTGCTTTCAAATCAAAATATTCTCAAAAATCACAAAAATATTTCCCTTGCTTTCAAATCAAAATATTCTCCAAAATCACAAAAATATTTCATTTGCTTTCAAACCAAAATATTGTCAAAAATCACAAAAAAATTCTCTTGCCTTCAAAGAAAATATTTCGAAAATCACAAAAAAATATTTCCTGTGTTTTCAATAAACCGATCTCTATCCTGACCTCTTAGGTAAAGATTCGAACCCAAATATCTACAAAAATCATAAAAATGGTCAGTATCCCCAGCACTACACTTCAGGAGTCTTGAACTCCACTCTCTTCACAATTTGGGATGACGGATCCGATCGCCCGCAAATTGGAATCTTGACCAAAACGGGCAACCAAACACCATCTCAATCACATTTATGCCCAGGAGAACATCTGGAAGTCAGATAACATCCTCGTACATTCTCATTCGCAAAGAAACAGCATCTTGGGACGATGGACCTGATCGACCACGGGTCGGGATCTTGACCAACCCGCTGACCAAACATCCGCATTAAAAGAAAATCCCCAAGGGGCACAACCCTGCAAGCAATAAGCTCAAAAATTCTCTGCATCTCCAGCAAAAGCAAAATCATCAAACGAGAAGAGAATGAGCCAAATCATGCATTCATCATGCATCTCCCAGCATCAACATCCATCGCATCAATCATCATGTTTACCTGCTTTTAAAATAAAAGTCGGTTAGCCAAAAGCCCCACAGGCATCCCTAGTGGAGGCACGTGCAAACCAGATTTCCATTTCAAAAAAGACAAAAAATATTACTTTTCGCAAATAAAAACCCCACGGAGTATCACTCCCCAGAGTGGGTATCTTTTCAAAAATCCAAAAAATATTTTTCCCAGTAGAGCATTCTGCCTCCAACACGCCAGGAGATCTTCCATATCTCTGGGTAGGAGCCGACGCAAAAATCAAATAAGATCCGATGTCTCGCGGTTTCCCCGGAGACCATCGGATCCAATGCACTCAAAGTACGGTCGAACTGAACTCCAGTGTCAGTGCGGTCGTACCGCATGCCAAGATACAAAAGATGAAAGCCAAAAGGCTCGGTCACAGAAACCATTTGAACAGGTGGAAACGATGAATTGTAACCCAAGTATCAAAAATCAGCAGATTTGGTGGAAAGAGTTCACCCGCACATACCTAGGCATGGATGCCTGAAGTACCTTGACTGAGTCCAAGTCGGCGTAGTAGAATCCCGTAAGACTATCTGACGCAGGGCGTCTAACCACTTTGATAGTCAAGCGAAACAAGTACTCCTGGAGTGATCTGGGAAAACATCAAACATCACACAATCAGTCTCAGGGTCAGCAACCTCGTAAGACTACGGACGCAGAGGCTCTGCTGTACCTTTCCGATGTTAGTACCGATCGGGAATGGAAGGGTTGCGATTGGGTACCCAGGTTGCAGCGCATGCAGGGACAATCGCAACGTTTTCTCCAAACTCTCGCGGTATGTGCGAGTTATCAATTTCCAGACAATCAACTGACTCAGATACAAAGGATAACAAAGATTCCAGACCACAATCGAGAAAAGAATGAATTGCAAACCAAGCATCGAAACCAGCAGATCGGGTGGAAAAAGCCCACCCGCACATACCTAGGCGTGGATGCCTGAAGTACCTTGACTGAGTCCAAGTCGGCGTAGTAGAATCCCGTAAGACTATCTGACGCAGGGCGTCTAACCACTTTGACAGTCAAGCGAAACAAGTACTCCTGGAGTGATCTGGGAGAACATCGAACATACAATCAATCATAGGGTCAGTAACCTCGTAAGACTGTCGACGCAGAGGCTCTGCTGTACCTTTCCGATGTTAGTACCGATCGGGAATGGAAGGGTTGCGATTGGGTACACAGGTTGCAGCGCATGTAGGGACAATCGCAACGTTTTCTCCAAACTCCCGCGATATGTGCGAGTGATCGATTTCCAAACGATCAACTGGCACAGATTCAAGGCAAGAATTGATTTCAGATCATGATCCATGAATGACCGAGTCAGAAGTGGGGTGTCCACTCGCTTTGGCATTCGGTTGCACGCAACCTCTCCCAAAGAGGGGCATCTGTAGACACCCCACCTTCAGCTACACTGTTGGTAGAAATAGCTGGATGAATGGAGGACCATACCCCCAAACCCCAAGCCCAAACTTAGCCAAACTCACCCTTGTAGGCCCCATTCCATAGCCCAGATCAAGCCTGAACCCAGTCAACCCAGTCTTAAACATCAGCCTGAAAAACCCCCCAGAAAAAAAAGGCCAGTCAAAAAATCCTAAAAAAGTCAAACTCACTGGGTCAACCCGCTGAGTTAACCCGCTGAGTCAACCCGTCGAGTCAAAACACCGAGTCAACCCGCCGAGTCAACCCGTCGAGTCAAATCACCGAGTCAACCCGCTGAGTCAACTCACTGAGTCGACCAGCGAGCCCAACAGCAGCCCCGAGGGAGCGGCCGTACTCGCTGGAAACCCAGGAGAGGCCGTACGGGCGGCCCATAGCAGGCCGCCCGGAAAAAATTACGCAAACTGCCACTCTCCGCTGCTATAAATACCCCCCTCCCCTTCTCATTTCAACAATCCATTGGAAGCCCTTGGAGTCCAGAGAGAGTCCATCCTTTCGAGTACCCTTAGCCCATTTTCCCACCAAGGAGAGCCCGAGTGAGGAGAGCCTAGCCCTGGTCCAGCCCAGCCTGACCACTGGTCCAAGTCTCCCAAGCCATCCAAGTCTTGATCCAGCCACTCGAAGCCAACCCTTGCGACACCTCCGTCCATCCAGCTACTCTTTTTCCAGCATCATCTCATTTGCATCTAGCATAAGTGCAACATTTACTTTTCTTCCAACCCCCCTGCTTCACTGCAAACACTTTGATTATTCAAACACACCGCATGCATCTCGCATAAAGCACCTGTCAGTTTGAGCGTATGCTCTGGGCTTGCCCGTTGTTGGAACCTGCCCATCAGAAACTCTTACTGTTCAGATCTGCATTCACGTACATATCACTATAAACACTTTGAATATTCAAGCACACAGCATGCATCATCTCGCATAAAGCACCTGTCAGTTCGAGCGTACGCTCTGGGCTTGCCCGTTGTTGGAACCTGCCCATCAGAAACTCTTACTGTTCAGACCCGCATTCATGCATCATGTCATCCATGAGAATATACGAGGATTAAACTAGACTTTCAAGTATTCGATCGATTCTGTGAAGTAGAGACCGTACTTCGGTACGGGCAGTGTGTGGGGTGCTTAACCTCTTCCCACCCTGTAACCGTGATCCCTTACCTTGAATCTCTGACCGCAGATCAATAGGAGTCATTTTAGAGGAAGGAATCTTCGGATCCCCTTCTCTAACGTTTCTACGGGGTCTAGCCGACTGTAGATTCGAAATAACTGGCTAGTGGCGACTCTGGTCTTATATAAACTCACTTAAATATATCCAGCTCAATACGACAATCAAACAAAGCCCTCGAGAACGAGGCAAGCCAGTGGCACAAACGGCGATTTCGCACGCACACACCTCTTCTTCTTCTTCTTCCGAAAGAAAAGGGAGAACGACGTCGTGTGGGAGCGCGGAAAATCGGCGAGGGTCCACAGATGGCCATACATTCCTTGGACCCATTGTGATTTATGTCACATATCCATGTTGTCCATCTAGTTTAACTGAATACTTCATAGGATGAGCCCAAAAATGAGGTATATCTGAAGTTCAAGTGGCCCACACCATAGAAAATCGTGGTCATTAACGATTTTTTATGGTATATATTCAAATCACTATTTCACGTGGCGTGGTCCACTTGAGCTCTGGATTTGCCTTAATTTTGGGTACATGCCTAAAATCACCTTGCAAAATGGATAGACGGTGTGGATAAGTCACATGTATCACAGTTGGCCCCACAATAAATATGTACCTTCTTTGATTTTAGTGCACAAAAAACAAAATAGTCATTGTCACACCCTGAAATCTGGACTCAGAGTGTACACCCTCCGGCCCAGTTTACGGAGTATAACTGGTGCACTAAATGCATTTATAATGTTAAACCACTTTAAGAGGCATAAAATAATAAAATACAAAATTACCATTTATTCATGAAATATTCAACTATAAACTAAGTCCACCCATTTGAGACTTTATTAGATGTCTACTAATTATTGAAAATAATAAGATAAAACAAAAATGGTCTAAACGTCTTGGTTTATGGCCGCTACTTCTTCCTCAGTTAAATTAGGCTAGTCCTGTGGTTCCTCTACTGGTCTCATTTCATTATCAGGGGCATTCTCTGAAGGTTCAACGTCCACATCATCTTTATATTTTTAATCCACAACGTCAGCTGGAAGGCCCAATGAGTAACCCAATACGGTTCACATGCATTTCAACTAAGCAGGATAAACGCATGTCATTAAATACACGTAATACATAATTAATGTAAGAATGAGTTTAATATGAAATGATGCATCAAGTGGGCATATATTCAGTCTTCCACTCGCTTCGATTAGATCCCATCAATCGGTTCCCCCTTCCTTGTAGGGCGGACCTCCACATATTACCGGTCTTCCAGAGTCGAACTCCAGGCACACTAACTCATGAATGCATGCAACAATTCGCATCCATACAATAATTCACATCCGTTCATTCCATCTCTCCTTTTAAGAGGCAACATTTCATGACATTTATTATAAATGGATATTATTTAAATAATATTTAACCAAGCATGAATCAATCAATATCACATATTATTGTCCATCACACAATTTAATTAAAATGACTAGAAAACGTATTGGGATGTACTCACCTGTTGATAGTGGCGATTACTTTATTAATTTTATCACGTCCTGAGTAGAATCAGTCCTGAATCTATAATAAATGTAATTTATATTTAGTCATCGCCAATCTAGCCTTAAATATACTTATTTTCAATTTGAATTATACTTTATTGAAGTTTGGTTCCCTAATGGACGGTCCAGATTCGATTATTGTAACCCACTTTTCCAAAAGGAATGGCCCTTTTATTATTTTTCTGATGGTACGGCCCACTTGACTGGTAGATCATCATATTCTTGGTCACAAGTTCCCCAATGGTGCTGTCACGCCTCGAAATTCGGGACTGGAGTACAACAACCCAAAGCCCGAGTTCCAGGGTGTAAATTGAAAATTCGAGCATAGATCCCTTGTGATTCAATTCCACACATCGCATAACTAAAATAAATCTCAAATATAATGTTTCTTTTCCACTAATGTCTTATTACATTGAATTTTACAAAATAAATGGACTACGGTTGACGTTTGAGTAACACGTGACCATCTGAATACTCTGCTCCGTCTATGTCTTGTTCTTCCTGAAAACCTGCAAAAACTATGGTGATTTTGGTGAGCTAAAGCCCAGTGAGGTCATTTCCATCACCGGTAATATTCCAGTTAATAAGAGATAAGATGCGAATCATCAACGGATAGAATTATATGAAATATACGAGGATAAAGTTATGATTGATACACTTTATGATTTATTATAAATGGAACATGATTATTATGATGTCATGTATGTTATGATACGTGTGAGAGCAGTAAACGTCTATGAACTCACTGCCATTGAACATTAGGAACCTGTTGTAAATCAACCATGCTCACCTAACCGGTACAGCGAGGCGGTAAATCAACCATGCACGCCAGTGGGCAAATCAACCATGCACCACTGATCCAACCGATCAAATCAACCATACTCAATAAGTGAAACGACCAGAACTCGCTGCCACTGAACATTAGGAACCTGTCGCAAATCAACCATGCTCACATAACCGGTACAGCGAGGCGGCAAATCAACCATGCACGTTAGGAGTTAAATCAACCATGCTCATGTTCTGTCGCAGTGTATAAATGTATGCACATGCATGTGTTTATGGAAGCATTCATCAAGCATACAATGCATATTACACTCAAGTCCAATCACACCATGCATGTGTTACCATTATTTTAGTAATTCTTCATTTAAACTTAAGTCGCGGTTAATGAAAAGGTCGTTAGGTAAAGTATTAGTATTTTGACGAATCATTAGGATTATTTCACAGGCGGCGTCTTGTCTATGATTCAAACCTAAGTCATCTCAATTCCTAAGTTCGGTTCACCTCAAATTATAATATGTGTGTTTAAAAATGAAGAGTTGAAAAAAGAGAAACCAACTAGGAAGAGCAATGGTTCAAAGGTGAAAATTATGAATAAAAACATGGGATGGATTCCTTACCTAGAATCTATATTATTCGTAATAATAAAACACAACCCAAAACCCTAGATAATGAAAGATTGAATGGCAAACATTTACTTAAGATTCCTAACGTGAATTTCTATGTAAAATTGGAAATTGGATGCCAAAGAAGGTAAGCCTATGGAAAAGAAAATCAACCAGAAATTCTGAGATGAATCACTCACCTTGTATAGCTATTCCTAGGCTCCCAACAGCCCTAACTGGAATCTGAGTTGGCTCAGTGAGTCGACTCGCTGATGTAACTCGATTAGAGAAGAAATCTCTTCTTCTTTCTTCTTCTTTCTTCCTTCCTTCTTTCTTTCTTTCTCCTTCCTTCTTCTTCCTTCTTTCTCCTCTAGATCGTCATCTAACATGGCAGCAACAATCAATGGACGTGGGGTCCTCTCTCTCTCTCTCTCTCTCTCTCTCTCTCTCTCTCTCTCTCTCAAACGCTTCTTCTTCTCTCTCTCACTTTCACGTTCTTTCTCTCTCTCTCTCTCTCTTTCTCTCGGAAGTTTTTTCTGAAGGAGGGGGAGTCAGAGGACCGGCTTTATAGAGGAGCAAGAGAAAGCTACGATCGGACGTGTGATTTGTTAAGTTTCCTATTTCAAGAGGGATTTATTTCTTATTTCTTACGTCCAACGCCACATGGGAATCGTTGGAAAGGTAGGTGGGGTCCACCCGACCTTGGCACAATCGATCTTGGATGTCCATGCAAGGAGGGGAGCCGGATCTTGGTAGTTTCGGTTTTCATCGGCTGGAAATAACGGTCTGGCACGGGCTGTTTAAACGACGTCTACTAAATAAAAGACATGCGGACTCTTTCCTTGGCCGTGACGAATCGTATGGACAGTTTGGATTAGTCACTGGGGTCCATTCGGATGGCCGTGTAGAGGCCCTACTTCGACAGCGAGCGGACGCTGTTACGTAACAGAGAGGAAGAAGGAATCATGTTTAGTTTCTTCTTTTTTTTATATGTAAGGCGCATCTCGCGTAATATATTTTTTGATGCTCCACTTATAAGTGGGGTCCACTTATAGTGAATTTAGATCGTTTCCTCCGTCCAACTGATGGCCAACATAAAGTTACCCATCGACGAGAAAAATGAGGCAGATTCGAGTTGAGGTGGGCCACTTATGGCCTGATTCTGATTAGGGTATTTGTGGGATGATCAGACGACTGAAATTTGACATGTACGGCTAAAATATGCTATAAAACTCATATATTAAGTTTTGTGTGAAAGTGAATATCATAAATTATTATACTTAAAAATGGTGATGTAACTTAAGTTTGACTGATGGCATTTTCGTAATTATTGTAAATTTGCGAGTTTTGTGAAATCTAACACTTCTACACTATTCTAGGGTTTATTCTGAGCAACTTTAATAAAGGGACCTTACCCTAATTCCATACGGATGATTTATTATTAATTTATCAATATTAACAGTTGTTTAATTTATTAAATAATTAACTAAATTATAATTTAAATGATTCTAAAATTCTAAAGTGTTATAAACATGCCTGATGAGGTTCATAGGGTTGGAAAATCAATGATCTAAGCAAATGCTTGGTGACAAACAAGATGTTCTGATCAGATTTATGGACAGACAGGTGTACAAGACGGTGTGAAGATCGTACGGCGGATTTACGTTGATCGTGTAATTCGAAATCGAAGTGGACGGCTACATATTCCAGTCTAACAATGATGGATCATTCTAGCGGTTAGTCTATTGACTTAACTAAGTACACTAAACTTTTCAGAGGCCTAAAAAGTTGTCTGAATATGTATAAAAGTATATACGTGTGTGTATGCGTGTGAACAACACGGCCTAGGATTTAATTTCTCACATGTGAACACGCACTCGTGTATTTACTCGTGCGCCCAAATTTTCGGGGTATTACAGGTGCACTACCAAAGATGGTTAATTACATTTTTCAAGGATCTTGTCATGGGATATCCTAAAATGATCCATTTATGAGAATCCATACCGTACATCCCCACTATTTCACTTGGCATGGCCCGCCTGGAACTCTGGTTGGGCTGATTTTTTGTCACAAAACTAATAACCCATTACTCAAGAGATTGGGTGGATCAGATTTTCAAAGACTACACAGTGGGGCCCACAAGTTCCCAACCAGTGGACAGGTGTTGTCCCCACTGTTTGTCTTAGTATGGCCCACTGGAATATCTTATACAGGGTCATCTTTGTTCCTCAACCAGAAAACTTATTTATTAAGATATTAGACGAATTAGATTTCTCAAAATGTCTCCAAATGAGTCCAAAAAGTGGATAGCAATCCAAAATCAGACTGCATTAACCATGTATATTGTTATCATTACTGTTTTAAGTGGTGTGAGCCACCTGAGATTCAGATTTACCTGATTTTTGGACCCAAGCTGTAAAACATCATAATACAACATATAGTCAACTTGGATCTACTAATTTCATCACAATGGGTTCCACGAGTGGACCGCTGTCTACGCCCAGAATTTCTATCTTTTTGTTTTCGTTTTTATTTTATAATTTTTTCACCATTAATTTTTTCAGGTGGTGTGGCCCACTCGGACCTCGGTTTGAGTCCAAATTTGGACACCAGTCCTAAAATGAGTTAGAGAAATAAATGGACGGAGTGGATATACTAAATCCATTAAAGTGGGTCCCATGAGTGGCCCCCATGTTACTTTCAAAAAGTCCAACGCCGGAGCAACCCTTTTTTTTTTTTTTTTTCTTTTTTTTATTATTATTATTGTTATTATTATTTTAGGCTTATATAGGGTGGTTTACAAGAGATCTGATCCGACCATTGGGTCGGCCACCTCATTGTGGGCCCAATAATATTTTGGAATAAAATAAATTTATCACAATTAATTTAATAATTACATAAGGCAATAATAAAAGAATTTTAAATGCTATCATTCATGTAATTGATGTGGCCCATTTGTAGGTCCAATCGATCTGAATTTCGTGGCCCATGTATATTTTGACCTTATGGTCATTATGACTCATCCAGATCGATTATGGCCCACCTAAATGGTCCCCACCAATCACGATCTTATATTCAATGGTTAAGATAAAAATAGGGATCCCTAGATCCGTACAATGAACGGACAGACGATCCAACTCATTCATTAGTTGAGTCTGACCCACTTAAATAAAATAAAAGGAAAGGATTGCCTACTTGATTTAGCCGCAATTGAGATAAGATAAGATAAGTTTGAATTTCAAAATTTGTATTTAGAGGGAAAAAAAAAAAGAAAATTAAATTCTCGTTAGTGATAGAACTTGATCCCCTAGTCTTCCCTCTTGCTTAAAAGAGCTTTAACCAATCAGTGCATGCTTTTCTTTTATTTATCATCTTAAATTTATTTACTTTAACCCATTATTGCTCCTAAAAGAAAATTTTCCTACCGAAATTTTGGAGTCGTTACAATCATTGTCAACAAGTACAGGAATTACATGGTAAGTAATAATTTTCCTTTCGCTTGTATTTACACCATATAAATAAAAATCAAACACGCCCTTAAGATCCATGGCATGAGCTCAGCTCAAGCCCGAAATATATTAGTCGGGCTGAGGTCCTACCCAACCTGGCTCCAAAAATTGACAAAATCTCTATTTTCCACTTAATTTTTTCTAATCTAGATCAAGTGGGACCGGATTTCCTGCTAAATCCTATCATAAGAAGTTCCTGCGCTGGGATACTAGGTGGGGCCCACGGTGATGTTTATTTGAAATCCGCCCCGTCCATCCGTTTTACAACCTCATTTTAGGACATGCGGTTAAAAATGAGGCTGTTTGAATACTCAAATGAGCCACGCACGTGGTAACAGTGGGGATTCAGTGACCACCGTTGAAACATTCATATGGCCACAAATTTTGTATTAGGCTTTATTTTATTTTTTTTTAAATCTTTCACTTCATCCAATCGGGAATGACCTTGTAAACAGTTAGGATGGCATATAAACATCATCAAAGTGGAGCCCAAAAAGGTTTCAATGGTAGGCATTTCTTTTCTCAATTTTCTCTCTCATGTGGCCCACTTGAGTTTTGGATCCACCTCATTTTTTTGCTACATGTTCTAAAATGAGATCATAAAACAGATGGACGGAGTGGATTTCTCACAAACATCACAGTGGACCATACAAGAACTTACTGCAAAAGCCTTTAGCAGAAAATCCACGTCCGATCAAGTGAGCCACACAAAGTTCAAAGAAATAGACGTTTAAACGAATGAACCAACAGTCTTTTAGATATTGCTTAACCCAGGATTAGAAATTGCATATTGGTAGAAAATAATACATGTCCATGTAAAGTTGGGTCTGTTTGAGCTTAATCAGGTTAAAGTAACTTGAGCCCGTAGCCAGGCCCAAAATTTGATCAGGCCATACATGGACCAAGCCCACACCATAGGCCCAGCTAGTAGGTCCATACCTGCCTCAAAGTCATGTCAGGTGGGCTACTCAGTCTATTGCCACCATTAAACCTAGCTAATTCATCTCTTTGTAGCTCTCCTATGTAACACTATAAGTTATATGAAAGACTAATTAATTGGAGCTGATTGAATATACAGATTCAGACCAGGATGGATGCATCATCAACAAAAAGTCCACATTAGAATATGTTTTTATTGGTTTCGAATTCGGTCACACATGTTATGCATACTTTCTTATGTGTGCCAAATATGCCAGATCCAATAGTGGCTCAACTCAAATCAAACACCTTGTGAATCAGATACTAAAATATTCAGCTTAAGACTAGATTTATGAAGATCAGCTTGACTACTTGGCCACCAATTGTGTAGAAACAAGCGATTTACAAAGGAGAGGGTTTATCTTTCTAATGAACTTTTTTTTTTTTTTTTTTTTTGCCTTTCAATTAAACTTGTGATTTGTTTTACATTGTTTAATAATAGAAAAACATAATTAAAAAGAATAAAATTAGACCTAAGTCAATTAATTAAATAAATGAGTTTTAACTATAGTCAGCTAAAAAAGAGAATAATAAAAAAAATGATAAGTAACGAATAATCTATTCATAGTGAGAAAGTCATGAAAAACGATCATTTGTTCGTGGCAAGAAGATTGCCAGGCATGAAAGCTAAATCGTCTACTCAGTTGACTTTATGGCTGGACAATCATTGAAAATGACAATACATTCATCTTGAAATGAGCTTCATTATGCAAGGCAATCGTGGTTCGTAGGAAGGGATAAATGTTTATTCATCACTCAACTGACTTAATTACTAGACAATCATTGTGGAAACTATCTAGTTGTCGCCCAGGACCAGGTTCCATGGCAAGACAAGTGATGGTGGGCGGACTTTCGATGGTCCGTTTTTCGTACAATTGGGTTTTATGATGAGACAATCGTTGGAAGTGATAGTCCATTCATTACACCTGAGAAGCTAAGCTTTGTGGGCAAGTCGATCGTTATTTAAATGATCAACCGTTTAATACTTAGCCACTATTACTTCATGATGAGAAGGTCGATAAGGTAACAACTTATTCATCATTTCGGATCCTCACTTCATAATGAAGATAGTCGTGGGAACAACTATCTATTTGTTGCTTGGATCATGACTTTTTGACCAAGATTATCATGGATCGACTACATGTTCGTCGCTCGATTGAGCTTCATAGCGAGGTTGTCGTAGTTAAATGGCAACTTGTTTGTAACCTGCTCGAACGTCATTGCGTGATGGTCGAGTTGAATCTCTAGGCACGTGGCAAGATGATCTCATTGGCCATTCGTTTAAGACGTAGAGATCTTCGTAGGTCCGACAACATGATCGTGGACATGGGGTGCCTAATTACCTTATTCTAATATACTCAATCAAGGCGGATTTTGAAGCATTGCTTAGTCTTGACATTGAGGAGATTAGATTGATGAATAATAAAAATAATAATAAGTGCCTGTAGTGGACAAATGATAGGAGCGTTGTGCTAAAAAGAGTATTGTTATGTCATATTAGAGTGGCATGGGTCCCAAGCTCTTCATTTTGTACTAAATTTATCAATATATAAGGTAGTTTGCTTGAGACGCATATTAAATTCAATCTTTGAGATCTTCTTTTGATTGGTTGGCCAATTAAACGACGTAGCTAATTACACTTTTAATTCAGGATAGTTTGTGAGATTTTCTTCCAATCAACCAATCATTAAGCGAGGGTAACTAATTGTATTTCTATCTTGAGATAATCACTCATGATTTTCAGTAATCGGTTTGCATCTAAATACGCATTGCTAATCACATTGCATCATGTGTCATTGTTGATCACCACCTTAATTAATCGTGTGCATCAAAACTCTCCGCTTTATAGCTTCATATGTGTGTAGCCACTTGACTTCTACCATGTGTTATGAGAAGCACCACTGCCAGCTAAAACAACCGTCATGACTTCTTTCCAGGCCACTATGAACGTATGACCTCTCCCATGTTGTCATGTGCTATACAACATCTTTTATTCAAGTGCGATAAAATGTGTCTTGTGACAGCAATGTTCTTTGTACTTCACGATTTTCTCCTACCGATCCCATTGGTTATGAAGATATCATTTTGATCTTCAATATAATAGTGTTGCGCGTCAGCTTGCTAGTCGTCAAATCTGGAGTAGTCAAATTGAAAGAGCATAAGACATTTACAGCTTTATACGTCATAAAAGCAAAGGTTATATCACCTACCATTAAGTCATATGTTAGGCGTTAACAGTATATTTTTCTTAAATAAGAATCAGAGTTCATCTAATTTAAAGAATATTGACTTAAATTCCTTATCGTGAAGTAGAGATTTAGAATCGTTAAGTGCCCGTGAATTACTATGAACCCACCAACCAAGGCATTTCCTCCTGATTTCAAATCGGGCTGGCATTTGCCAATGCGAACCCAACCCAAGGACCTTGACAACCTGACCCAACCAGACCCAAACTTGGGTTGGGTCAATCAGGTCTGGGATAGCCCAAACCCAAGTTGTAGCCCTAAGCCCGTCTATGACTTTTGTGGATAGGCTTTCGGCCTAAAACAGATATCTCAATTAACGGAAGCAGCCCAGCCCAGCCCAGCCCAGGCTGGTGCGGTCCATACCGCCACGCCATTGCTGCAGAGATAGTATGCTGGACACGATCAGAACCCTTCATTCGGTAGGCCCGGTGGCAAATGGGCAAGTCCAAAAATCACTTTGGACAACTAATCATCTTATGGGTTGTCTACAGACAAACTAAAGGCAAAATCAGCAGAAACTCGCATAGAAAATGCATATAATTAAGGTGCAAAATTCCATGCCTCTAGAAAAGTAGAGATGAGGCACGTGCAATGCACATAGAGAAAGGAAGACAGATTTGGTAGAGGGCTTTTGGGTTTTGCTAGGGTCATCCCCAGATTGCATTTTAAATGATGATTTGAACCATTCATGTTATGGATTCTGCCCTACGCAGGCCATTGTGGGAAACATTTGTCATTGTGTATGAAGATGAATATTTTCAAATCCAAGATTCAAAGACCAGGATAATCAATGAAGCATGTTTATAAGATTATAGCTTCTATATGGTGGTATTGAGAAAATGAACAGTTCAGATCAATATAAGGATGCAATCTGATGGTGTAAACCAGCCACCGGACCATGACAAAAGCAATTCTTTAGAATCACGAGTAATCAATGATGGTCCCTAACAAATAGATGGATCAAAATTGTTGGAATGAACCTATTTTTGTGTAAATGATCCTGACCTTTAATGTTTAAGGGCATTGATTAAATGTTTAATATTAGTTAGATCAGTGTGATGTTTTCACAATAGCCCATGATATATGCATGGGTTGGACCTGATGAACACTCAAAATAAAAATATATAATTAAAAAAAAAAAAAAACACTGCAGAATAGTACTCATGGTCAAATGTGAAAAACTCAATATATATGTCATGGATTTTGGGCCCAGCCAATTTATTGCTCAGGCCCCGCCATGACATCTATAAAAGTTTAAGCCAGAACTGGTGGTGAGTCAGGCCCAAGAAATCAATGGCCCGTCGCCAGCACCCCAAAAACCAACGGTCCAGCCCAGCGCATCACCAGCCTCAGTACCTGCATCATATCAGCACCATGTCAGCATAACATTAGATGATTAATTCATAACTACCGTTAAGAAATGAAGTATATGTTAAACAAAATGTGCCAGTTCAATGAGGGCTGTGAACAGGGTGGGCCTAGGGCTGTCTTTGGCCCAATTTTGAACTGATCAGGGCTGGCCTAGTCAAAATTTTAGAGTTTGCTGGGCCCAAGCCAGGACCATTGACAAGCCTGGTTCAACACATCATCACTCATTATCAAAGGAATTGCCGAAACAAATTGCCCCAAATTAACATAAAAAATGCAAATGTTCCCAAAACCAGTTGAATAGTGTGTACAAAAAACTTTTCACAATATACACTGGTTTTCGATTCTGATCAGCGGGGCAGTCCATACCATTTGATCAGATGCATCCACACTGGGACCGAGCATGCCCCAAAATCTCCTAAGACTGGAAGATCAAAGTAACCAATCCTCGGCCTTTCTTCAGTTGAATGTGGACCATTATTGAATTTTTCTTCTCAACCAACTGTAGACAACAATGTTAGAGTTTTCTGCTAACATTGAGTCACATTATTGTTTTTTTTTTTTCCTTCTATGCATATGTATTTTAGTCTTTGGTTACAAGGGCGTTTTTGTAATTTGGTAGAAATCTCTAGGAATGGGTAAAATTGTCATTTTCTAATATTTAGAATTGTCTAGAGAAGAAAATGTATAAAAATTCATATGACCAATTGACCATAGAGACTAATTAGTAATTGTACTCATAAGCTTGAGTTGTAGAGCTTGTTTGTCCTTCCCAATTTCTCTCAAGTGTGTTCTTCATGCAATTAGGCGTGGGCTTTTGTTGTTCTTTGAGAATCTTGGCGTGTAGTTCTAGACTTCTTGTGCATCTAGCTACACTTTGGTAGTTGGACAACTCTCATCATGGTAACAGAGCTATCTTGCTAGATCGGTGGGGTTTTTTGCTTTGTGGTGGAGCACTTCTTTTTCCTCGTAGGGAGTAGAGACTCGAGTAGAAGAATGCAACTTTTGGCAATTTGATTTGGGTCATCAAAGCTAAACACTAATTCCAGGTCGAATCAATTCGGTGTGGAGAAGCTCAACAACTACAACTATCAAAATTGGAGATAGTGTATGAAGGCTTACCTTCAAAGGCAATATGCCAATATCTATGGGAGATCATTGCCGGAACAGACACAGGACCGGACAACACTGGAAAATATGGAGCCAAGAGAAAATGGAAAATATGATGTGGGAAAGCTCTCTTTGCTCTCCGGGGATCAATCCAAAGAGAGAGTTGATCGATCATATTCGGGACATTGAGTTGCTGAAGGGAGTACAGGAGATGCTTGAAAAGTTCTTCACTCAGAGAAATACAGTAAGACTTCAAATGCTAGAGAATGAGCTAGCCTTCATCTCTCAAGGTAACATTATAATTGCTCAATACTATTTAAATTCAGAAGTATTTGTGCCGAAATTTCAGAATTGGATCTGGATGAACCCTTGAGTTAAGGAAGACTAAAGCGGTGTTAACCCGAGGGCTTCAAAAGGAATACATTGCTTTGTCACATTTCTTCAAAGGTGGGCAACACAACCATCAATTCTTGAGTTTGAAAATCTTTTATCAAACCAAGAAACATTGGCATTACATATGGCCCAAGTTTTGCTTTCTAGAAAAGACTATGCTTTATTTTCCAGGAAGCAAAAGAAAAGTTGTAATTCAGATTGGAAAAAAGAAAAAAATTCATTGAGGACAAAAGAACTTTCAACGACATGTTTGAGGAACTCAAAATTGGGAAGAAAAAAAAAACTCAATGGCCCAAGAATTTCCAGTGCTCCAAATGTGAAAAAAATTGGGCTCATGAAGAAGGATTGTAGATCCAAGATGTCGAACTGGCGACATCAAAGTATGAAGGTGAAGAAAAAGATGGTGACCACGAGGATTGGGAAACTTGTCTTGTCACCACCGTGGCCCATGTGAAGGATCACACTCATGAATCTCCGGTTATCACTTCAATTGAAGAAAGGTGTACTGAGGTTGCTTTTGCAACCATCAACTACAAAAGAGGTTGGATAATCGACTCCAGTTGTTCTCATCATCTAACCGGAGATGGTTCGTTGTTTTTTCAGTTTTGCGAGTACAATGGAAATGATGCAATCATGACAGCTGACAACTTGAAATATCCCGTGGAAAATGAAGGCTATGTTAAAATCAATCCTGGACTGTTATTAGTAAATGCTCTAAAATGTTCCTAGAAAGTTCCCTAGATCTATATATAGGTAAAGGGTGTTGCTTAAATTGTGTGTGACAGAAATTGTGCTCATAAGCTTCAGTTGTAGAGCTTGTTGTTGCGAGTGAATAAAATCCTTCTTCTCAATTTCTCTCAAGTGTGTTCTTCTTGCAATTTGGTGGGGATTTTCATTGTTCTTCGACGGTCCTAAGTGTGTAGTTCTAATGCATCTAGCTACACTGGGAGTTGGATAACTCTCATCAAACAAATTGAAAGGTTGAGATAATCCTCTCAAGCAGATTTTTCGGGTCATAGTGCACCCAGGACCCACTGAACAACGTTTGGATTAGACAACCATGGGCTCCACTTGTCAGAAATGAAAACCTATGTATACTATGCAGTCAAAATGCGTTCAAGAAAAAAGGGAAACGCTCTCGAAAATGGTCAATAGAGGAATTGCAACGTATGTGGACCATATCTTTGCACGGTACATACAGGTTTTCAATTGACAAGTGATGCATCACCGTGAAAGGAGCATGCCTCAAAAATCTTCTAAATTGTAACATCCCAAGCGGGCCAATCTGGGCCTTTCTTCTGATATGGATTGTTATTGAATTTCTCAACCGTCTACTACAGGCCACAAATTGGAAGGTAAGATTGTCTTGACATTTGACAAGAAGATTTTTTGGATCAGTCAATCCACAGCCGGACCCAACAGACCAATGTCTAGATCAGAGAACCATGGGCTCCACTTGTCAGAACTGAAAACTTGTGTACCAGTGCAAACACATGGGTTACTGCCCCCACATGCAGGGGAAAATACATAGAAACTTCTACAGTAAGCATAGACACATACCTATTAAACCGCCAGGGCCTGCTGCTCTTCATGCCAAGTTACAACGTCTTTGTATGCTATATCCCCTCCAAAAATGTCTAGTGCACTCCCGACCGTGACATCTACACGACCCATGCCTGCCACCTTTATCTTCTCTAAGTCCTTCATTGTAGTCACCCCACCAGCGTAAGTCACCGGGATCTGGGACCAAACCAAATCATCAAAACAAAGGCAAATATCTTTCAAGTGCAATAAGTAATACAACCGCCTTGAGAATGGCATGAACATGAGAGATGGAAGGGGGTGCGGCACCCATGCAAACATAGCATTAGGGTGAGTTCTAGGTGGGCCATTCACCATATGGACCCCACAATGAACATACCCTGGTCCAAGAGGCCATTTGACTAATCAAGAAGGCCACATGCACATGAAAAGTGTATAGCAAGAAACAAGAATGACGAAATGAGTATATTTAACATGTGTGGATCCCCTGATGAGTGGACCAGCCTACTTTATTGTCTTGGGCGTGTTCACAGTGGGCCTCCACCTGATAGAAGATATGGATCTTACACACATGTGGCATTAACACAAGGGTTAAAATTGGTGTATTGGGCATTGTATTTCCATGAATGATACCTGATACGTATCGGACATACACCTTGTTTCTGCACAGAAACAGTCCCATGCAAAACAAGTGAATAAACATTTCTAAAAAACCCCACCTCTCTCACATGTGATTTTAACAGGTGACTCGGGAGGTTATTGGTGAGACTTGCCCATATTATTGGCACCAATACCAATACATATTGGCTCTGGACGATGCTTTAAATCTTTTGTTCACATGTGTTCTGCAAGTAATACCCTCCATCTCATGCACATGAGTCCCATTTGATTCCTCATGTTGTAATACATGTCCACATAAATACATGCAAGCAAGAGCAATAAAGCAATCGCGAACTATAGTGAAACTCTATTGGCAGAAGGGCCGTCAACAGGTATCTGGACCTGCAGTTAGTCGATGGACACGACCTGACATTAACAGGTCTTGGTCCAATTTTTTTGTCCCGTAGCAATCTGGTCAGGTTTGCGTCCAGTAGAAAAACCAGATCTAGTCAGGTTGGGGTCTGCCATCCGGGACCCAATTAAAAATCAGGTCGGGTCCAAGTCTACCATTTGGGACCAAATTATAATCAGGTCGGCGGGGTCTAGTTAATTTTAATAGTAATATTATATTTAAAATATATTAATTATTCTAGTAACAGAATGAGGTTTTCCATTCCATATCACCGTGCATGCGTCAAAACTATCACATGAGCGTGTCATCTAATCCATCCATTCAAACGGGCTGACAATGTGAATGTCCATATTTGATAATGTCACAGCCTGAACCTGACTCGAAACCAAGATCCAAAGACCCAATGGGTACCAGGGTGTTCCATAACGGTAATGGTGGCCATATCGGCCACCACTGTTACCGTTACGATACAGGCCGTAACGGCCATTACGGCCCTTTTTTATTTTCTAAAAAAACACTATTACAAGACCATTACGGCCTGTTTTTTCTGAAACGGCCGTTGCGGCCGTTTCGACCCCGTAACGTGTAACGGTTATGACCTTTTCCATTACGTATAGGCCGATACGGCCGATACATAACCGTTTTGGGATACCTTGATGGGTACCCAACGGGCACCTGAAACCCAATTCGATCTGAGTCCAAGTCCTAAAAAACAAGACCCAAACCTAAAGGAACCTGACCCAGCAAGACACTATTCCAATTAAATTGGGTCTAGGAACACTAGAAACCAACCCAAACCTGACCATTGACAGCCCCAATTAGGTCCTAGCTTATAAGATGAGGCTTGGTGAACTCCATGTGTGCGTGTGTATTATATATATAACCGCACCCCAGTAGTACTGTTACTGCCTTAAGCTTCAGGTGGTACCGAGCAAATGTGGGGCCTACATGACGTATTCAGTACATCTAACCTGTCAATCAAATGCGTCACCTCATTTGACCCCGGGCCCCGGGTCTAAAAAATAAGCCCGGTCCAACACTCGGGCCACAGCACAGGGAACAAGATGAGAGGGAACACCAACTGACCTTTCTTCAATGAAGATATTTAGTCATCACTCACCATTAAGAGAAAAGGCATTGTAGGCATTTGGTATATTAGCAACAAGAGATGCCATGGTCATTAGAGAAGAAAAGGGCCCACAGGACATTTGGAAACCTTTTGTAATAAAGGTGAGGGTTAACTTTAGAAATGATGGAGAAGTTAAAAATCACACAAAGATATAGAGTATTACGTACAGGTGAGCAACGGCCGAGCAATGCGACGAGGTCTTCGTCAATTCCTAACCTGCCATAAGTATGGAATGAAATCAATAAACAAAGAACTAACTGCACTGTAAAAGGTGTTTAAGTATGGTGTTAGAATTTGAGATGTAGACTAAGTGTACTAAGAATGTTATATACATGCTCACCAAAAGCTTTGCTTACCTCAGACTTCTATTTTTTTTTTTTTTTTTTTTTTATTTTAGGGGTTTGGGGGGACAATTTATCAAGGAGTATTGCTAAAGAGGCTCTCCTCTTCTACACCACTATGTAATGATCCAAACCATTCATTTAGAAGGTGTCATGTGAAAAAGTAAAATCAAAAAAATAAAACAAGAACAGCACACTAGAACTTGCATGCTTAACAAGAATGATAAATCAGCGGGGAAAACAATCAAGGAGATTTTAACTATGATGAAGATTACAAGTAAAAGATTTTCTCTAAAAACCAAAACCTAGGATCAAACCTTATATGTGTTCCCAAAGCCTATGATCTAGCAATAGACAGAGATTCCTAGTCAAACCTAAAAAACGCCAAGACGAAAGTTTCACTTAAACAAAGTACCTATGTGATTTTACATGACATAAATACACCTATTGTAATTTTACATGACATAAATACACCTATCTGATGCTCCATGGGAAACACTTGGGCAGCACTTCGCAAACCCCTAGGCCCACCTCATTGTCACGGGAGAAAATAGAAATGTAACATAGAATTCAAGACACACGTAACAGAAGGTCTCACTGTTTATAGAATATTTGGAAAGAATCTCACTGATCAGAGTCCAAACAAAAGTGCATCAAAAACTACATTTAGAGTTTCACAAACTAAAATTGCGTCAGGGGGATACCATATGCTACATACGAAAGCTTAGAGCGGAGCTTAGAACTACGGCTAAATCCTAGAGTAGGGGTGATAAGGACCTTTTTAAATCATTTAAAAACTCTTGCCTAATTAAACTAATTAGCAATCACAAACTAATTAAAGCAAGAATACTTAGCTTCCAAGCTTAAGTGGGTCCAATCACAAAGGCTAGAAAAGATATGCAATTTAGACAAACTAGCCTAAGCACATAGATTATAAGAGATATGACTATCAAGTTACTAAGCTATATGCAATGTCTAGACTACAAAGATATACTAATCAAGCACCTAGTCTGGAAGTGAAACTACAACGTGTATGAGAATTTACCTATCATGCATAGCATACATTCCATTCAAGCATTCATATGATTTAATAATTAAATAACAATGCTAGGATACCAATGTGCCCAAATGACAATCTCAAAGACAAACATGTATAGTGGTTCGGTTTCCCTACTCCACTCCCGGTTACCGTTCCCAACCCATGAGAACACCGGATTTCACTATACGGAGGTTTTAAATCAAGTTTACCTATCAACCTTTACATGGAGGTTTTTGCACAGGTTCACTTCTCAACCTGAACGGAGGTTTTTCAGGTTCACCTCTCAACCTACACATACGCACCCGTGTTGGTGGAACACGTACACACCCGTGTCGATGGCTCCCCTTGGAGACTTGATTTAGACCCAATAAATGAGTCAAGGTTCTACACAAGAACCTGGATTTTAGGCCCAACAAATGTGCCAAGGATCCACCAAGGAACCTGATTTTTAGGCCCAACTAATGAGTCAAGGATCTAATGAGGAACCTGAATTTTAGGCTCAACTAATGAGCCAAGGATCCACTAAGGAACTTAGATCGAGTTTGAAACCAAACTCTCACACTCTAGCCAACAAATGGAAAAAGTGCAATGGACTCTCAACTTGACACTTACTTGTCGGATGAGCCCCTTGTTCAGCTTGGCTTGGGTTGCTTGATCTCCGCGCTCTCGTGCTTCAATCGGCTCCCCCGATCATGTTGCCGATGCTTTGTCAAGGCCTCAGCTCCAACGATCTATCTCCTTGCATATGATCTTCATGAGATGACCAAGGTGATGGGAGGTGGGGGTGAATTCTCTATAACATAGTAGGAATTGATTGCCTAGAGGAATTCCACCTAATTGGATCTCTAGAGAGGTTCAGACCAAGGTCTTACCTATAGTGTAGGTGCCTAAACATTTAGAGATCAAGAGAGAGCAAGTCCATCTTCATTTGAGCTTTCAAATGCTCTAACTTGTGATGAAACACAAGGAAGATGACTTAGAATGATTAGGATTAGAGCCTAATGATATGAGCAATGTGGGTGGCTTCTAATGCTCTCAAATCTCTCTCCTGACCCCATAAACTGCGCCCTGTCTTTATATAGATAAAGCTCCAACGGTTGAAAAACGGCAGCCAACGGCTAACTGTCGACCGGTTGCACCTCAACAGCGACCGGTTGCCAGGGGTCATCGACCGGTCAAAATAAAGTGTCGACCGGTCTAATTTAAGCCTGGGGCTGATTTCTGCTTGATGTCCCAACTTTGGCCCTTGCGACCGGTCTCACCAAGGCTGGTGACCGATCACACGGTCCAGTCAACCAATCTTAATAGACCAACGACCGATCGTATAAGGCCTGGGTTCCAGCTTGCTTGCTGGCCCTATTTTGGCCTCTGGCGATCGGTCGCCCAGTACCTGCGACCAGTCGCCAAACACATGAGTTTTGTTGTTTTCTGTTTTGTTTACAGTAACTTATGAACCTCTTAGGCCTTGTTTGGGTGGTCTCTTAGGACACCTAAGACCATTCTAAGATAACCAAAAGTTTACCTAATGGCTCAAGTCATCTAGAGGTTTGGGTTTTGGAATAGGTTCAAGGGTTTTGGCTCACCAAGGCATCTTTGATTTACCTATTTCTTCTTCCTTGATGCAGTTGACCTCTCAAGTCTTTGGTCGTCATCTTCTTTGGGCTCAACCAACACCTAGACTCTAGGACTTACGTAATTGACAAATAAGGTGCACTAGTATGCCACAGAAAAGTGCACTAACACAAACCATAGTTAATAACTTGCCTTTGTATAAACATGAGATATCCAACAAGTGAGAATTTCTTTCCATCTGGCAACTTGTAATGACCCAAAATTTCGACTCTCATGGATAACATGATGGGTCAAGTTCTCGGGTGTTAACTTGAACATGCTAAGGACATAATCCCCACATATTTCATCCATTCACATATAGTTTGTATTCTTATGACATTCATAGCATAAATGACGGAAATTAAACTCTTATTACATATGATTTCTATTCTAGGTTCTCAATCATAAAGCTCTTAAACCAAACAATAAAGCTCAAGTGTCTGTCATCTCATAGAGCGCTTATTACATCTTTAACAAAAATCAAACTAAATCTAGAAAATACAGCAATAAAATATAAATCTCGTAAGCCGGCTTCATCATCCGCCATTTGCTGCTACGAATCCCCATATTCTTTGCCTTGAAGCTCGGACTCTTCTAATGAAACGTTACGTGCATCAACTGGGTTAGTCTTTTAAAACACCATCCTGAGAGGGAGTGGGTTGCTCACAATCAACTCAGTGAGGGCATTTCCACCAGGATTATCACAACTATCGCATAATCATCTCACAGATAAATCAAAGCAAAACATCCATTATAACTATTGATTAATATAATGCATGATATGCATGCTCTGATAAAAGGACCCCTGACTAGGTGACGACGATCACTACCATTACAACCTCACACTAGCCACTAATCACCAAAGGATGTAAAGGTGGTCACTACCATTAAAGTCTTCACACTAACGAAACCCAACTAATGGGCAGTGGCATATACCATCACAACTTCCATTAGTTTGTGTACTCTGGGGCGGTCACTACCATTACAACCTCCATTGGTACGCCCGAGGGGTGAACAAGTGAATGCATGAATTTGTTTCATCATTTAATTAGTAGCTTAACATCCAGCCTCCATTGTAACGCCCGAGGGGTAAATAAGTGAATGCATGAATTTGTTCCATCCTTTAATTAGTAGCTTAACATCCAGTTGGTTTAACAATGCCCACACACCATATATAGGTCACCACCTCAACCCATCCCACAGTTCACCTCAACTCTAGTATAGCTGTCCATCTGCAATGACCAATCATGGAGGGACATACATATCCTAACCATGAGGCTACACATGGTTTCAATTCCAAATTCATCTATACATGGATCCTCCATAAGTACACAATCCAACCAATGGATCCTTCATAAATCAATCATAACCAATATACAAGCTTATCTCACATTGACACATCAACCTGAACCACATGGGTTTCCACACTTCCCATCACATTCTCGACACATGGGAAGAGGGGGCTTCCTTATGAGGTGGCATTCAAATAACATAGGTCTATTATCACACATCACATGGGCGTGTCATGCTCATCATCAATCCAAATACATCACGTCCATAGCTTTACACAGATTCATCATAAAATGATATTGTTCACAAATTCATAGTTATCTTATCATACCCACGATATTCACGTAATAATAATAAAAAAAAGTCTAGCAACATATCACCATGAATTCCTCATGTTAATCATCATAAAATCATTCACAAACATCACCATAATTAGGCTAAACCAAACCACATCATATAAGGTTCATGTGGGCCAACCTAGTAAGCACACCTTGTAAAATCGGCGGGTTGGCTCGTCTCCACGAGTTAACTCGCTGATCTACATGAATCCATAAATTCCCACCACGTGGGACACAATCTACGGTGCATTAGTGCACACACCCAACCTAGATGGGGTATCTATCATCAATTCAACATAGTTTAGGAACCCTACATCATGTAGTTAGGTTTTATGCCCCATCATGGTTCATCACATCATCATCCACCATTCAAACATGAAATCACACCATCCACATAAAATTTCCAACCATGAATTTCAATTAAACAGAAAATAAATAAAGAGAAACAAGAAATTCACAATCAACACCAACAAAATTTAGATTTAGGAGAAAACTAACCAGAGATTGTATATAAGACTAATGGGACTCCTCACTTTGGCCTTAGATGAAAATCCTAGGTAGAATCAACGGTGGAGAAGGCTCCTACGCACCACGGCCTCACACGAACGGCGCCACACGAGCTAAGGTCAAGGGGGAAGAAGATGGGATGGGCGTCTCTCTCTCTCTCTCTCTCTCTCTCTCTCTCTAAGAGGGTTAGGACATGAGAGGGTGGGCGTCCACCCCTTTTATAGGTGTGGTGGGCATCCACACTATCCCATTCTTGTTGGGTTTCTCAAAAACTTCTACTTTGGGCCATCTTTCTTAAGTTTCACTCCGTTCATCGCGTTCCTCTCGTCGAGTAGGGCCAGAATATGTACTTTTCTTGGCGATCCATAACTTAGGTAGACCGATATTTGAAGAAGGCTTGGTGGGTGTCAAAACGGACTTGATCTCGATTTAAGGGTCCACGCATGATGATCAGGATCCAAAATTGGAGGAAATGTATAGTCATGATAGGCAAACGATTGGACAAAGTTTGGTAGTTGATTTATGATGGGAAAGGTCCGGATTTGAAATTCCATCTATCGCGAATAAAGGGTTTGGCTTTAGGATTTGACAGTGTAAGATCATAGATCGGTTAAATTTGGTATAACTTCGTAGTCATATCGATATGAGACCAAGGTGTCGTCCAAATTTGGGTTATAATTGACAGTGGGAACATAATTAACTTAGGGAGCAAGTAATTTGATATCAATTTAAGGTGGATTTGGGGATTAGTTTCCTAATCACGCAACAATTAACCTATAGAAAAGTAATTCCTTGAATTGGGCCAAGATCTTTGGCATCTAAGACGTTCACTAGATGGAGAACGAGTGACTACGGGTAATGGTCAAGTTTTCTCTCACAGTGGCCACTAAAATCAAGGGTTATGGAACTGATTTGCTAATTGGGTCACTTCTACTATGATCTAAGGTATGAAATTCGACGTGTATGGTTAATTTATGATAGATAGGCATGGTATAAAATTTTACATCAATCAAATCATGGGAACCATGTGAACTAGAAATCAAGGATCTAGGTTAAGGTGAGCAATTCACATTTTTTTGCACTCAAAATTTCATCTTTATACACCTCGGATGATTACACAAATCCTAGGATGAGGGTTTACCACTAAGAGAGAGAGAAGAAGAAGAAGAAGAAGAAGAAGAGAGAGAGAGAGAGAGAGAGAGAGAGAGAGAGAGAGAGAGAGAAGACGTCCAAGGAGAGGAAGCCCATCCCATCTTCTTCCCCCTTGACCTTAGCTCATGTGGCGCCATTCCTGTGAGGCCGTGGGGCGTAGAAGCCTTCTCCACCATTGATTCTACCTAGGATTTTCATCTAAGGCCAAGGTGATGAGTCTCATTAGTCTTATATACAATCTATGGTTAGTTTTCTCCTAAATCTAAATTTTGTTGGTGTTGATTATGAATTTCTTGTTTCTCTTTGTTTATTTTCTGTTTAATTGAAATTCATGGCTGAAATTTTATGTGAATGATGTGATTTCATGCTTGAATGATGGATGATGATGTGATGAACCATGATAGGGCATAAAACCTAACTACATGATGTAGGGGTTCTAAACTATGTTGAATTGATAATGGATACGCCACCTAGGTTGGGCATGTGCACTAATAAACCGTAGATTGGCGTCCCACGTGGTGGGAATTCATGAATTCATGTAGATCAACGAGTTAACTCGTGGAGAAAAGCCAACCCGCCGATTCTACAAGGTGCGCCCACTAGGTTGGCCCACATGAACCCTATATGATGTGATTTGGTTTAGCCTAATTATGGTAATGTTTGTAGATGATTTTATAATGACTAACATAAGGAATTCATGGTGATACGTTGCTAGACTCTTTTTTTTATTATGTGAATATCATATGTATGATGAGATAACCATGAATTACTAGACAATACCATATTTATGATAAATTTGTGTAAAACTATGGACGTTCCATGATGTATTTGGATTGATGATGAGCACGGCACACCCATGTGATGTGTGATAACGGACTTATGTTATTTAAATGCCACCTCATAAGGAAGCCCCCATTCCCCTGTGTTGAGAATGTGATGGAAAGTGTGGAAACCCATGTGGTTCAAGTTGATGTATCGATGTAAGATAACCTTGTATATGGGTTATGATTGATTTATGAAGGATCCATTGGTTAGATTGTTTACTTATAGAAGATCCATGTATAGATGAATGTGGAATTGAAATCATGTGTAGCCTCATGGCTAAGATATGTATGTCCCTCCATGATTGGTTGTCACAGATGGATAGTTATACTAGCAGTGTGGTGAACCGTGGGATGGGTTGAGGTGGTGACCTATATATGGTGTGTGTGGGCATTGTTAAATCAGCTGAATGTTAAGCTACTAATTAAAGGATGGAACAAATTCATGCATTCACTTGTTTGCCCCTCGGGCGTTACAATGGAGGTTGGATGTTAAGCTACTAATTAAATGATTAAACAAATTCATGCATTCACTTGTTTACCCCTGAGACGTTACAATGGAGGTTGTAATGGTAGTGACTGGTGCCCAGAGTACGCTATCTAATGGAGATTGTGATGGTATATGCCACCGCCCATTATTTGGGTTTCTTTAGTGTAAAGGTTGTAATGTTAGTAACCACCTTTACATCCTCTGGTGACTACTAGCTAGTGTGAGGTTGTAATGGCAGTGACCGCCATCACCTAGCAAGGGGTCCCTTCGCCAGAGCGTGCATATCATGCATTGCATTAATCAAGAGTTATAATGAATGTTTTGCTTTGATTTATTTATGAGATAATTATGCTATTGTTGTGATAATCCTGGTGGGAATGACCTCACTGAGTTGATCGCGAGCAACTCACTCCCTCTCGGGATGGTGTTTTAAAATATCAACTCAGTTGACGAAGGTAACGATCCATTAGAAGAGCCCGAGCTTCAAGGCAAAGAATACGAGGGTTCAGTGGCAGCAGATGACGGATAATGAAGTTGTTTTAGCGTAAGAGATTTATATTTTATTGCTTTATATTCTAGGCTTAGTTTGATTTTTGTTTAAAGATGTAATAAGCCCTCCATGAGAGGACAGACACTTGAACTTTATTGTTTGGTTTAAGAACTTTATGATTGTGAACCTAGAATAGAAATCATATAGAATAAGAGTTTAATTTCCATCATTTATGCTATGAATGTCATGAGAATGCAAACCATATGTGAATGAATGGAATATGTGGGGATTATGTCCTTAAAATATTCAAGTTAATACCCGGGAACTCTACCCATCATGTTATCCACGAGAGTCCAAATTTCGGGGCATTACACCACCTAAGCCAGCAACTTCTAGATGCTCCATCTCAATCATAACAAGGTGGAGAAAGCATCAGCATCTCTCTTATAAAGATAGAAGTGAATGTTCACCAATCCATCTATCTTAGATAGGAAACCATGTTGTTGACAAGTATATGATACTATTGAAGGATACAATATACAAAGTTATAAGCATATCTTGACGGTTATACCATACTATAAGGGCCCATTTAGACACACCCTCCGAAGGGGCTTTTGAGGCCGAAATGTCGTTTGGACCCAAAGAGCAGTTGTTGTTGCACATGTGGATGCACTTTGTAAACCCGTCTCATCTCTCACTCAACAAAATAGGTGTTAAGAGATTGACTTGGCAAAAACCAATCTGAGTCAACTGAAAAAGGCAGGCTTAAAATCCCTCTTCTTCTTTTTTCTGAAACCCCCTTTTAAGTGTGTCCAACAGGCCCTAAGATTCAGAGTTGGCTGGTTGTTTTGCTCCTCCTCTACCGCTACCACTAGTACTGATCTCCCTACTGCTACTGCTAGTACTACTATCATTATTTATTCATATACTATTTGGACTGGGTCAATAGTGTGCAAGAACTGTAGTTATCACATTATATACTCTTATTGGCTGTTGAAATAGGAGGCATACAAAAAATTGTATGGTCCTATCACTTTTCAATGACAAAGCAAGTACTATAGCTTATGATACCCATACGCATACTTGGGTAACATAGGACTTCATGGATGATATGGCAATCCATAGCCCCCAATATGTGAAGTTAGATGCAGGCACGTGTTGGGTCAAAGACAGACATGATATCAAAAACGTATATGAAGTTAAATGATAGCAGTGAAACAGCATCATCAACATCACCACCACTGTCATCATAGTCTTGCCCCAGTTATTTGGGGTCTGCTCTGTAAATCTTGCTCCACCAATAATTCCTATATTAGGCCATGTCCTTGGTTCATTAACAAGCCCTCATATACCTTACCACCTCTATCGAACTCCTTTTAGCGCCCCCCCCCCCAGGACCTTCAACCTTAATCAAAATTCCTCTCCTCATTGGGTGTCTCTGGTTTTACAGCACAGTGAAAATACATCATGATATAGGTAATGGTTGGCAAGTAAACTGAAGCAAGCAAGAGTGGAGGAGAATAATGATAGTATGATGTTCAAAGATAATAGAAACATGTGACCGGCCCCGCAAATCATTAGTAGAATTGGTTAGAACATGCCCCCTACAAGAGGAAGATCCAGGCTCGAGTACAACTGATATCTGCCTAAACCAATCATGTAATTAATAGAAAAGGGCAATGATTAAGTATAAAGGTAAAGAAAGAGCAATGAAACTGATTTGATATCGTTTTTTTATATCAATTTACTAAAAGCATTAAAAAGGTTAACTAATTTTTATTGGAAATTAAAAAATGTATCATGTGAGCCACATAGCGTGTAGCATAGTTACTTAGCGTGTAGCGTATGCAATTTATGATGTAGCGTAGGCTACATGCAACTTAAGCTATTTCCATGAGCTACGTAGCGTTAAGGCCATGCTATGCTACTTAGCGTAAGCTACACGCTACATAGCGTAGTTATTTAAAACACAGGTTTTAATACAATATTCACAAACATGTTCTGGTGCAATACACCAAAATTGGCACTCGTTAAAAGAAAATATCGGCTTGAAAAGAGTACTTTGGCAATTGCGACATTTTGGTATTTAATGAAAAGAGTAATTATACAGTACCAATACATCAATGCTAGTATAGAGTCCTGATGCCCCCTCCATAAGAGTGGGACCACTGAAGATCCAAACCATTGATCTGACAGGCAGCACAACGAAAAGTGTTCCGGATTAAGAGAGGCAACCATCCAACATTTGGCCCTTTTCCAGGACTGTTGCTGTAATTTTTATTAACAGTCTACTTGTAGGGACTGATCAAAAGATTAGGATCTTCTGGTCTGGAATTTTTTTGGGAATCCCATTTCCACTGTGGGGTCCCTCAGATTAACACTCTAGATCACTAAACCATGAACCCATTTGAAGAGAATGGGGACCGACAATTCCTCTAAATGAAGTTCCTAGGCCCATGGAGATGCAACCCTTTTACAAACTAGTGCAACTGTTAATATTGTTCTAAATGACATCCAAAGGCATCTTTAATTGTCAAAGAAAGATTATTATCAATAAATGACTGCAGCAAGAAAAACAAAATAGCATATGCTAGAAAGCTTACCTTTTCCCCTCAACATCAACTCCATGAACCAAAAATTCATCAGCATAGGAAGTGAGAAAATCCAATGTTGCCTCATCAAGAAATACATCGCTGAACTTCTGCCATCTATCTGTGACAATCGCATACTTCCCATCCTGCACTTGGAAGGAATTTACAACAATAGCAATTAAAACTAAACACACTACAACAAGAATGCCTCCTCTCAAAACCATCATATATATTATGGTGCCAATAGAAGTCACTTGAAAAGAAAGAAAGACTTGCATGGAGAAGAATAGGCAAATTAGCAACTTAAACACCCTTAATTTTTATTGAAGAGTCTTGCAAAGCCCACACAACCTCTACATGCAGCCACATGTGTTTAACCTAGAACCTACAGGTGCATAGCCTGGACATGCATCAGGTGGGCTCACTGTGTAGATAACTAGCCCAGAAATCAGGTTGGCAACTCTTACGTGGCCCCATTTGTATGTTGAATGCAAACCAAAATCTTTTTTTTAAACCAATCCATTGTGTTCATACATGTTTGATCCATCGCATGAGTCGACCAGCCTGGTTGTCGGGCCAGTTCATTAACAGTGGAGCTCATCTGATGCATGGCTCATGTTTGCCTTAACATGCGAACTTCATTACATCGAGCCTGCACACACCCAGATTCACACAATTATGGTGATGCCGAGCCCCGCACTCACCGGTGCTCATTGTAGTTTGGCCAGTACAGGGTCTGGCATTCGCTGGATTCCTAACTTAAGTGGTGCCCAGCACCAACCCCTAATCATTCTCCATGCAGCCTTGCACTGTCACTCCTAACATAGCCCTGCACTGTCAACAGGAACACAGCCCCGTGCTAATCCCTCTGAATTGGATAGTGCCCCGTCTCACTCTCTCATCACACTACAGCCCCTCGCCTATCTCATTCAGTCTTGTGCTAGATGCATGTATATTCAGTTGGAAGATATTCAAATCATAAAATTACGAAACTAACTACTTTCAATCAGAGGAAACTAACAATCTCAACACGAAGATGAGATCCATCCGTCCAAATCATGCCCCTTAGCATAAAACCACGTAAAATCGTAAAATAGGGAGGATCTAGGGATATGAGGATATCCCAGATCTAGCATAAACCAGTCCACAGTAAAGTTTGGATCCGGTTCTCATAGCTAGGCATCCCTCTTTTCAATCGTACAAAGGCCGGGGGGGGGGGTGGGGGGTTCAGAAAAGGACAAAGGATGTCGAAAAACAATGGGTTTTCATGAAGTATAAATTAAGAATCAAAAGAAGCTTACCTTTCCTCGCACCTTGAAGAAATAGAGAAGAGAAAACAGGAACTCCTGGGTAGAATCCTCAACACACAAGGGCCAATCCTGAAACCCTAATCCCTCAAACAACGAGGAAGAAACACACGAATTTTCTATTCATTCAATGATTTCGAAATAGGGTTTCTCACAGTATATATAAGCTACGAAAATAAAAATAAAAAGTGCACTAAAGTGCCTGAAAGCCAAAGAAATAACATAAAAACGCCTAAAGTAAATAACGACACTAAAGCGCCTAGAAACAAGGAAATAAACAGAAAAGCACCTAAAAGTAAATCTGCTCCATGGTCTAGCGGTCATGATGCTCCTGCGCGATCCTACAGCTCGCGTACTCGTGACGCGTCAGAAAATGGGCCCAATGGGCCCGGCATCCATTCACATCAACTCGTCCTGCTCCAACACTCGATCTGCGACGTCGCCTCCTCTAGTACACTCTAAAGGGTGCACCACTGATGTCCGCATCAGAGCACATGGGCTTAGAAAAGCACATTTGAGAGAGAGGTTTATAGAGGAAATTACAAGCAGATTTGGACTGCCACACCATTTTAACTTATCATTTAAATGACATTCTTTGCAGCTCAAGAAAGTCAGGGAGATATAGAAAGTTACAAGGTTGAAGCCTTTGCAGACCGCAAGCGAGAGGCTTTCTTAAAAACTAGTGAATCTGGTAGACGAGAATTGGGACACTGGCAGTACTTTGCAGATCTCTTTTTGCAACGTCATAGGCAGTATTTTCAAACCTCATGAATAACTCGATATACCCAAGAGCTTCTGACTTACAATTCAGCCTACACTTTGCAAAATTCATAGGATATTCTATGGTACAGTCCCATATCTGTAAATATTCGCTTCTCTCTATTTGCATCTTCTTCTCTGAAGAATTTTCAACAACAATAATAATAGAAAATTAATATCTAAAGTCTAAACCTATTCATCATAAACTTACCCAAATCGCCAAACCCTTTACGTTTTCCCTTCCCAATCCTGCGATCTCAATTATGGGTCATTAGCAATCTGGATCGCTATTTTTACCAATCCAATATGGTTCTACACTCCTTAGTGCAGATTGCATTGTTATGTCAATCTATATTCAGAACTTGGAGATTAGATTTTGAATTATGGAGCAAACATGCATGCAGGAGCTATAATAATAATATTCGTCATTTCATATATAAAACTGCATATCAATTTGTATATGAAAGTATACTATATATACATAGTGCTTATATTGGAGCGACCCACATTATGCTACCTTAGCACACTGCACGCCCATTCCCCATACCACGTAGTGGAGTTACCCATGATCCAGAGAACCTTGTTCTTGACCATGTATCACTCATACAATGCCCCAAAGCTACTCAAGTCAACCAACAACTTGTGTGCACAACCCAAATGCTATCTATTACATTGGATACTTTGCACCAATTGTTAGGAACATGACATCTGGCATTGATCCAATGGTAAAAAATACTCTAGAATATTTTTAGACTCTCCCACACTCATCAAGCAACACAATTTCACTAGAGAACTCTAGAACATTCTGGAAATCTCTGCACTATCCTACAAGACTCTAGCCTACTTTAAAAGTCACTACACGTTATCTACAAGGCTCATATGTACAAGATGAGTCAAAATGGCCAAGTCCAAGAGTTAACTTCCAACTTCCGTTTATGCAATAGTAAAATGTGCACTATTGTATCAAAAGAAGTAGAAAGAAAGAGAGCATCTACCAATAAGGTGGGAGTAAATAGTAGCTCAATAATAAAAATGGTAATAATGATTATGAAGATAGCCATGACAACAATGATGATGGTGGTGGACAGGGCTGCACACAATTCAATTTATGATCAATTTATCGATTGAATCGAATCGAACAAATCGAATCATTCTCCAAGATCAATTCAATTCAATTTTCTTTTCTTTTTTAAATTTTAATTTCAATTCAATTTCAATTTTCAGTTCCGATCGATCGAATCAAATTGAATTGAATATATATATATATATATATATATATATATATATATATATATATATATATATATATATAAATTAGTGGACGGTATGGATGAAATAGATACATCATAGTGTGTTTTATCTATGCCATCCATACATTTTTACATCTGAATTTAAGGAAAATTTTCAAAAATTAGAAAGATATACATCTCAAATTACCACACCACAACAAAACAATGGGGATTGAACGTCTACCATTAAATTCTTCTTAGGGCCCATTGTAATGTTTATTTGCCATCCAACCTGTTGATAAGGTCACATAGACCTAGAGGAAGGGAATAAACAAATATTAGCTTGATACCAAACTTCTAAGCCCTCAAAAAGTTTTCAACAATAAGCGTCAATCCCTCACTATTTTCTTGTGGTGTGGTCCACTTGAGATTTGGATACGTCTCATTTTTGGGATAATGTCTTAAAATTAGATGAAAAAATGGATGGAGGGCCTAGATAAAGCACATACACCATCGTGGGGCCCACAGAGCTTTGAAACCACCCTTCTACATATCCGTGCCCACCCAAGAGTCCAAGACGAATCAGATTGCGTACTTAGTAACTCAATGCGCTTAGCGTACTGAGTAAACTCTATGGGGCCCACGGTGATTTATTCGTTTTATCCACTCTGTTCATCCACTTTAAAAGATAATTTAATGGCTCGAGCCCAAAATTGAAGCGTATACAAAGCTCAAGTGGCACACAATAGGAAACAGTGTGAATTGAACCTCTACCATTGAAAAATTATTGTAGGCCACAGAAGTTTTGAATCAAGCTGATATTTGTGTTTTTCATTCATACATGTCTACCAGATCTTACGAATAGGTTGGATGACAAATAAACGTTTATGTGGGCCCTAGGAAGGTTTCAACGGTGGAAATTATTATTCCCACTGTTTCCTGTGGCATGGTCCATCCAAGTTTCGGATATGCTTCAATTTTGGGCTCAACGGCTAAAATGAGCAGGCAAAACGAATGGACGGTGTAGTAAACCAAATGCATTCAAAGTAGGCCCAATTAAGTTTAATCAGTACGACAAAAGCGTACTAACTTAGTACGTAATCTCTAAGTTCGCCCAAGAGTGAATTAAGTGTTACGTTGGTAACAACTTAGTGGGTATTACCCCTACCGTGTGGGGCCTACCTTGATGTATTTTTTATATATCCACTACGTCCATCTAATTTTACGTCTCATTTTAGGACATGATCCAAAATTATAAGAAGATCAAATCTCAGGTGGACCATACCAAGAGAAAGAGTGATGAATAACCATTAAAAACATTTTTCGGGCCTCAAAAGCTTTGGATCAATACGATCTTTCTAATTTCCATGTATGGACTAGTTATTATGCATATGTCTTCAGAAGTATTTCTACTAATATTACTATTTGAGGTTACTTTAAAATCTAAACCTACAAAACCTATAAGTTTTCAATTTGCAATGTGTGAAAAATCGAATTGAATTGAATCGAATCGAAAAATTCATTAATTCAATCTCAATTCAATTCCAAAAAAATTGGGACAAGTCAATTTCAATTCGAAATTTTAAAATTAAGATCAATTCAATTTCAATTTCAATTTCGAAAATTTAAAATCAATTCAATTTCAATTTCATCCAAAATCAAATTGATCGAATCAATGTGCAGCCCTAGTGGTGGAGGTGAGATGATGATGATGCCAAGGTTGAATCTTGTATCAAGTGATGGAAAACTTCTTGCTTTAAAAATCTCTCAACTTTTTCATAGGAGGTTGTTCTCTATTGTATTTACTTCATGGAAAAGGAGTAACAGGTTTTGTGTTCCATCTTTAGACATTCGCTGGTTTATGGAGCCGTACTGGTTCATAATTGCAAACTATAGGGCCTGATCGGATGCATGTATCTGTCAGTGCAAATTTGTAAAGGCAAAGAAATTTAAGGTATCCTGCAAGTTGTTCTTACATGAAACACTAAGTGCCCCCATCTAGGGGTGCACATGGAACCGGTGGAACCGATAAACCGGACCAGAACTAGTTAGTTTGGTTCAGTTTGGTCCGGTTCTGAAGCACACCAGTTCCAGTTCCGGTTCCGAAAATCAAAGAACTAGGTTAGTTCGGTTCGGTTCTCGGTTTAGGATCTACAGAACCTGAATCGGACCGTAGAACCGAACTGTGGAACCAGACCACAAAACCGAACCGTGGAACCGAACCATGGGTGTTCAACCCTCACTATTTCATGTCAAGTGGTCCACTTAAAATTTAGATCTATCTGATTTTTTTTTTATGTGGCCCACCTAAACATTGCCTGACAATGAGGATGGACGGTGTAGATCTAACAAACACATCAAGGTATGCCCATGATGGGCCCTAAGGTATGGATGTGCTGGATTATAAAAGCAAACCATGCAATTGGGCTGGATTATAAAAAGCCCAGAACCGTAGAACTGAACTAGTTTTTTACAGTCCAGTTCCAGTTCGGATTTTCCTAGAACCGTTGGGAACGGTTCGGTTCCGGTTTCATCCCAAAACCAGACCGAACTAAACCAAACCGAGTGCACCCCTACCCCATCCCATCTGCAAGATCTGCCTAAAAATGAGATTATTTTTTATTTTTTATTTTTTTTTAGAAAGAGGGAGAGGGTAATAATAACAGATATCATCAATTTCTCATTCCTAGGCAATGGATGCAAAAAGATAGCCTAAAAGTTATGGAAAGTTGGTGCGCACCAAGATGCTTTTAGATGTGTGGATGTTCAAATCATTGATCTGGACGGTCCATTAGGTTCAAACCACTTTTCATGCGCCACCATGAAAAACTCACACTACTCCAAGGAACTTTCCCTTCCAATCAATGTCCTACAAAATTATATGGATCAAAGAAGGCCCGGTCATCAATATTAATAGTCCATTCGATAGAGTCCACTCTACATAGTATGTCTATAGAAACACTTCCATCGGATGACCATTAAACGTATTGGTAAACAGATGGCTATAGCAAATGAGGTCACGGTTTCAAAGGTAGCATCCTCCAATCACCATGATTTTTTAGTAGAGGCACATAAATAGTTGTACAAACCTAATGGCCCATATAAATGATTAGGTTGTCCACGTGCCATGTGCTCCACCAATGGCGTCATTGCACACCAGAAACCAATGAGGTTTTTGCAAAAGCTATACATAAGAATATAAATAATGGTTTAAAACAAAAGGATAAAGATCTGTTCTAAAGAAGGTGTCAGCAGGTGTCTCACATTGCAAATTTCTAAAGGAGTGTCCTCGTTAATTCGATGCCTATACATGACTCATAAATCAAATATATTAAAATATTTGAATGTGACAGAAATTCAGATAATGTTAAAAGAGCTTTATTAAGCACACGCATATGCAATAAGCTCATGTACAGGCCACACATGTGCCAGCATGGTACGTGGGTGCGAAATCCAATCCATCCATCAGGATGGTCAGACCTACATATTTTCCTAGAAATAAATCTGCGGCACTCAGCATGTTGGCCCCAATACTGGAAACAGGTGGATGGTTAGAAAACTTCAGCCAAGCTTTTCAGAGCTGTAAATTTGTTTTGCAAACTGTGGCCTACCTGACCAGTGGATCAACCTGATTCTTGGGTTGGGGCATCAATATAGTGGTTCCTTTCTGATAATCCATCTCAATCCTATCGTGATATGTATATCTCAAAAAAAAAAAAAAAAAAAATCTTAATGCTGGTGCATGTGTGATGTACATGAGCTTTATTGTACACGTGTGTGCACTTCACAAAGCTCACCTTAAATAACCTGGACTCAATTCAAAAACTGGACTTTTAAACTTCAGCTAGGCTCTGTCAACAAAAACATGGCTGATATTTTATGAAATATGAAGCCTGGAATCAGTATTGGAGCCAGGAATGCAAGTTCATTCAACCTAGTTCTAAGTCGATCGGAGGGTTTTTTAACATAGCTTCAAACTAATAACTACAGTACAAATACGTACTTAAGCTCTTTATTCTACTCGAATTTGGACAAGATCGAAAGTTTGTAGCAAATGGGGAGAGTTATGACAAAAGGTGAGTGCAGTGCAAAACACGCTTTTCCAGGCTCACTGCAGGGAAACTATACTTATTTGATAACTAAAGAAGATTAGATGAGCACATACATGAGCTGCTCTTGCTAAGAAGTGCCTTATGTTATTTATCAAATATCATGTCTTGCTTACCTTCTTTCTACAACTGAGATCCAACACAAGCCTATGTTTCCCGATCATATGGACGAGATGTTTGAGCCTTTCAAGATCCATTTGTCCATCTCTGAATACATACTGCAGCATGGGCAAGTACGAGTACGTCAAGAACAGGCATTTTTTAGAAAACATGAACAGAAATCTAGTAAGGTCTTTTGATGCAGGACAGCCCTAAATATGATGCATGCTCATGAACACAATTATTCAGCAGAAATAAAAGCAATAATAATAATGAAATCTAGCATCAATCATCATAAACTAAGAAAATCATAAAGGAAACATACAATGGGACGGGCCATCATCACAACCATGGAGTATGGGATTCAAGTAGTGTATAGGTTGGATCCGGCGAGGGATGGAACCTCCCGATCTTGCATGGTCATACCCAATCGATCAATGATGATCACTAGTCCGAAGAATCAGAAAGTTTCTCGGATCAGGGATTTGAGAATTTGGGGGTTTAGGGTTTAGATCGATTCTCAAGGTTTAGATCGTGGGGAATAAACAAAACAGAAGTTTAGAAGGATAATAATAGAAGATGAAATACCTGGAAGAAGTTGGAGGGGCACAAGAAGAATAGAGAAGAAGGAGATCAAGGAAGAAGAAGAAGCACCATGAGAGAGGGAAAGAGGAAGGAGGCAACCAAAGGTTTGCTCTTTTTCATAAATCAACAACTAATCAAAAAGGTTTAGGGCAACACCCTTATAAAATTCGAAATTAGCATAATTACCAAAATACCCCTACTAACAAAATTTCAAAAAAAAGACATTTGCATGAAAAAAAGTACCCACACTAACCCAAAACTCAAATAAGTAAAAAATGCGTAAAATAAACTCAAATCTAAGATGTCCAATGCGCTCCAATGATGGTGTGATGAAAGTGGGCCACAATGAACCAACAGTCCGATCACATCATCATCACGATCCAACGGTCTGATCATCTCCTCAAAGCAACTTATACATGTCTTCCCAAGGTGGGGTCTTTTCAAATGTCTCGGACTACATGTATAAGGTCTTCAATGCTCCTCAATAGTCGCCTATCCACAAGGATGGTACTTGTGGTTGGCGCTTTCTTCGTTGGTACACCTTGAATGCTTTTGTTCCGCATCATCTTTCAATCCAAAGGACATTAGAAATTGAATTATAACATATTCCCTGTAAAGGTTCGATGCATTCCAATTAGGGGTGCGCTCCAGTTCCAGGGAGATGTAGGGCCCATATGGTGTATTCACACCATCCAATCCATTTATCAGATGTGTCATCTCTGAAAACCGCAGGAATTCAAAAATGAGCCCGATCCAAAACTAAGGTGGGCCACAACAAAGGGAACAAGCTGGGAGGGAACACCCAACCTTGAATTCAACAGGGGCCCACCTGAGTCACAAAATAGCCTGAATCTTGGTCTGACCCTTCATTGGGACTGGATGAAGAGTCTGAACAGATGAAGGGTTTGGACAGCCTTGATTATATATACACAACACAGTGAAACCCCACGGTAATCAATGGTGCGTGTTCCCTCTCAATATGTTCCCTCTGCTGTAACCCATCTAAACTTAGGTTGAGGATGATTTTTGGTTCCTTGATGTTTTCTGAGGTGACACATCTTATGGAATGGTTGAATTCTGTGAACACATCACTGGGCCCCACATCTATCCAGTACCATCGTAAGCTTATGGTGGTACTGGTATCACTCGAGTGTGCCCCTTCCAATTAGGGCCACAGAGATTGATCAAAGGTCTACTATTTCCAGGAGCTTGTATCAGTATCCCAACGATCTTACATTCAAACATAAATTAGCCTCAAATTGCTTCCCATGAGTTTCCATTTCCCTAGAGAAGAAGTTTACTCTGCTGACTGCTATGAGATGGGAATCGTCCTCTCATTTTTGTTCATGTTCTAAGTAGTTAAGGGTCACCATATGGATCCTCATAGAAAATGTCAGCAGTTCAAAGCCAGGTTAGGTTGGATATCTTGCAATTCAGCAGTTCCTTCCGTAAAGTCAGGTTCCGAATTGGAGCGTTGCTAAGCGCACACACGTGTGCAATAAAGCTCATGCACACACCACATATGTGCTAGCATGGTACTTAAGTACAAGATCCAATCCATCCAACAGGTTGGTCCAACCTTGGACATGATTTCTCAAAAATAAATCTGGTCCACAAGCATATAGGCTCCAATATTGGAAATAGGTGGACGGGTTAGAGAACTCCAGCCAAGTTTTTCAGAGCCATACATTTGGCCACCTAACAAGTGGATCAACCTAATTCTTGGGCCAGGGCATCAATACAGTAGTGCCGTTCCAATGGATGGATTGAATCACGGACCTCCTGCCACGCTAGCACATGTGTGGCATGTACGTGAGCTTTATTGCACGCCGTGTGTGCGCTCGATAAAAATCCTCCACCTGAATTTTCACCATCTTGTTCAAATTGACTCATGGATGAGACAATCATGCCAAATTTTCTCTAGAGATCTCAAGCCTACAAAATGACTCTCAAAACCACATCTTGGCTACTAAAAACAATAATGGTTTCAAATTCTACTTTGTTCGCACAAAATGAAATTGAGAAAGTGCAAACTGATTTGGTAAAAAGGAAAACAAGGATATGTTCATCTCCATTTTGGGTGGTGGATATGTTCTCCTGTGAGCATTTAGGACCTATCCGGACGGAGGGAAAATAAAGAAAAGAAAAGAAAATGGATGACTTTTCCCATGATAAGACATTTCTCAATGTTTGGATAGCAAAGACATATTGGATTTCAAAAGCAACCATTGCCCAAACACCATAATCAAATTATCATGAACAAGATATGAGGTAACCAATGTGAAAGCTTTATCAGTTTTCCACTTCTTATCCAAACAAGGCCCCAAAATGGAATCCAGGGGAATCCGTGTCTATTGGAAATCTTGGGAAATCATAATTGGGTAATTATTACAGTTTGATTTCTTTTCTTTTCCCACTGTCCAAACATGCCCTTAAGGACAATCTCAATTGGCCCTAAACTAAGAAGCATCACTCCCACCTATCTTTATCATATCAATAAGATAGAGCTCAAAGGATTCATGATTTCTCAGATATAAGAAAACCAATAGGTAGCTAATCCAATAAAGCAGAAGCATCTGAAACTTTTAAACTTCAAAACACTACGAGAGGACTCGAAAAAGTCTCAATTCCCAGTACAAGAACCGGATCTGGAAATAAAATGAGAAACTGAATTAGAATACCAATTGGAACTTCTTTCCAGATGTGCTCCATCTGCACTCAAAATTTCGTTAATAGTGAGTTGCTGATTTAGGCCATGTTTGGATATGTGGAGTCCAAGGAAAGAAAGGAATTGGAGAAGGTTTTCCATTGATGTTACACTTTGGGATGTTTGGATAACTAAAGAAAAAAGAGGATTCCACATGGCAATCATTATACTTTTCCATAGTAGCACAAGAAACTATGAGACCGTTGTCTCACAAATATGAGATTTTCACTTGCCATCCAAACAACGCCTCTACTGTTGGAATCCAAGGGAAAACATACTGGAAACAATGATTGGTGTTTTCCATGTCCAGCACAATACAAACATGCCCTTAAAAAAATGTGCCTTGTTGAACCAAATTCTTTAGCAAAGGGTGGGCCTTGAAGTTCTTGTGTTGTCATTTTTTCCTTCCAATGCCACCACTCAAAAGGATGTATCATACAAAATACATAAAGTGTATGGCACACAAGCACTCCTTGGGCAGTAGTAATATCCGGATGTGTGATCTCCTAGAAAGCCACCATGTTGCACCACTTCGCACTGTCCATGGGACCCATTTTATTTGTCCAAAACAAGAAGAAGAAGAAGAAAAGGCTCTACTAGCAGTTTGACTACCAAAAAACATCCTACTTCCCATTCCACTGTATCCTTAGGACATGAAATTTGGAATAGACCATGGTCAAAAAGGGAGGGTGGTCAAAAGGGAGCATTATCGACATAATGAACAACAACTGAATTGATTATATTCAAAAATATCTATTGAATATGGTGATTTTGGACCATATGTAAATTTCGTACCGATGTTACGATCACATGGCTCGCCCCCTCCTCTAGATAACTTGAAGCATTGTCTGAATTAATTCCGCCACCAACTTGCAAACTGCCTAGAAGTTACCATTCCTCTCAGTATATGAATTCAGAAGAGGAAAAATCTGTAAGTTTAAACATAGTATTAACCACAAAAATCCAATACAGTACAATCAAATCTTATCTAAGAAAACTCCCTTGATTTGTTCAAATAATAGAAACAGTAACGATCATACAAGTTTCTCTTTTTTTTAATTGGTAAAGGATATTTATTAGAGAGAAAGAACAGAGAGAGAAACAGGTAGAGAGAGAACTACAGTAACAGGAAGCAGTTCACAGTGACAATGCTAAGTCTAGGAACCCCCTCCCTGGCTTATATGCCCACCCCCGTATCATATGAATATGAACCAGCTTCCAAGGAAAATCTCCCCGAGCTAACCTTCTATCACCAGCCCTGATAACAAGCAGCACAGCTCCTTCAGCCCAACCATAGTGCATGGATCTCCATCTCATTTCGATTGAAAAAGACCAATAGGGCCTAAGAAAGCCTTTAAGATCCCTCTACCATCACTATTTAAACCACCAACACCTGAGGAGCAAAAATTTCAGGGGCTACCTTGGAAGTTAAACTTAAAAAATCCCTTCGACAGAGGAGCCCAAGGGACTATTCTCCCATCCGCAAAGCTCAAATCATCCACAACTTCCAACCAACCTCTCCAAAGATCATCAACTATCAAGTTGGATGGTTGAGTTTAATATGCAGATCAAATATCTTCAATTCCTGATTCATAACTAAATATTATCATACAGCTAAATGGAACCACTTATGGTGAATATTAAGGATCATTCTTCTCTTCCATATCTCATGGGTGATGCCGAAATCAGTTGATCATCTTCTGTGGGCTTGGCACAGAGGCACAGTGGGTAAATCTCAGAAAGCTATTTGGAGGCTGGTCGCGATGAGAATCTTTTGGTTTTACCTAGAAAGATCGGAACAGTCAACGTTTTCAAAACAAGGGATCTTCTGTTGGAGAGGATGTTTGTTTAGTGAAAATTATTGTTTCGGAATGGAATTCTTATGTAAAAGCAGTGAAGTCCGGTAATCTTTCTTCTTGATTTCTGTCCTAGAGTCACGTTGTATTCTTTCCCCGTCTTTCGGCAGGGCTCTTAATAGATTTTCAGTCAGAGAGAGAGAGAGAGAGAGAGAGAGAGAGAGAGAGAGAGCATGAAGCTGCATAAATTGAGGGATTATGTGATCTTTGACCAAGAATATTATAGTACCCAGTAGCTTGCATTCATGCCACTAGGGGGCATAGTTCAGTGATCTAGACAGCTCATATGATGGGCCTTGGTAGAACATAGATGGACCTTACAACAAAATTCTTCAAGACCGGTAAGCTCCCAACCAACTTTCAGACATCTGTCCATTGAATGTGGACCATTGCTGTATTATTTTCTAAACTGCCTATTTGGAGGCTGCCAATTGAAGAGTTAGTATTGTCCCATTGGGGAGATTTTTCAGGGCATCAGGCATCCAAAGCAAGGCCCACCAAATCAAATGATGCAGTCTGCAGTCTAGGAGTGGCCCTCACAATCCACCTGGTCAGTGAGGTGACACCCATAAACTAACTGATTAATCAGTGGGCCCATAAGGCCATGCAGTTGGATATTTCATATGTTAGAGGTTCTTATTTTCAACGCTTATTCGCCAGGCAACTTTTTACGTACTGAATTACATCCAAATGACACAAAATTGGTTCACTTTGAAAGCCCATTGAGTAATCTGTGGAACACATAACTCCAAACCTTGAGGAATTTGACCTCCATTTAAGGAGGACAAAGAAAATGATTCAAGACTGTTTCTTGTGTTTATAGAAGCAGCTGTCCCTGAAATCCACTTCATATTCAGATCACAATCTATAGACATGAAACTGATCCCTTTGAACTCATGCGCTTGAATCTGCCGCGGTAGTCTATACCCATAGGGGAGCAAGCAACCACTCCCAATGCTTTATTCAAGCAGATCAAGCTTCGTTCACAAGCCAGTTGGGAGACCCTCATCAAATTGATGATGGCACAAATCGCAAACTACCTCATATATTGTGGAGGATCCCAAAGACAATTATTAATCAGCTTGAAAGATTAAACAGGAACTGGAGTAGAAATCACACAACAGAAGTACCTGATATCCTTGAGCAAAGCCTGTGGTCCAAGAGTTCATGGGGATTTGGGAATAAGAAACCCCCATCACATGAATGGGCCTTTATAGCTAAGTTTTCGTGGATTATTTTCTCGAAGGACCAAATATTACAGTGTAGACTGTAGAGATGTCTCCCATATATCTTTAGGGAACAAGAGCCTCTTGGAAACGTTAGAAAGTGCATCCGCATAAGATGCTCCTGCAGAGCACAGTGCCGCGTGTACTATGAGTTAGGCCTAGTAGTGGGCCGGGTGGCCAAAGCTTGGGCCACTAAACTTGGACTAAGGGCTGAATCTGGGCTTGAAATCTAGGCCCTGTGTCTGGGCCCGGTCCAATCATCAAGGGGCCATAATCCTACAAAAGAATGTATTTAAACTCTGAAGATACTTGTCACCAACTCCCATTAGTACATGAAGGCACTGATGTATTGGGGTCATGTTTCAATGATCAAAACCATTCATCTGGTGGAACTCACTTGGATGGAGAGGATACTGATGAAAATTTCTTATATGGACTGTTTCAAACCACCAAGCCTTTCACTCGTCTCCATATAGTGTCGGCATTTCACTCTTCTCTGTATACAGTTGGCCCGGCCCATTGTACCTTCATCTCTTTTTGGCCGGGGAGGAAATGCAACAGCAGACAAGATCAGGAGAGAGTGGTCGCCTCCTCCCTTAGTATGGAATGAAGATGTCCTAGTTCTTTCAATGTTTGTTTGTGTAAAGACATGTGGAACAACACTCTGCCCACGAGCACATAAAACGAAGTCTGCAAAGTTAGCTTTCAAACAAGCCCAGGACCATGCAATTCTGACAATAATTTAGTTAGTTATGGAAGATCTATAGAAGTTCTGTATGGTAGCAGTAAGATTCAGGGATATATTTCAATCCTTATTAGGGCTCATTTGGTGAGCATTATAGTGCTATCATCATAAAAATAGTGCTATCAGGATAGCTAACATCATGTTTGGTGTGTTAAAAAACTACGGCATAGTATCGATAAGCAAAGTAACTGTATTTCGCGCCTTTTTCCTCTTGTTAATTGTTGCAATATCAGCATAGCTAGGTTCCTCAAAAAAGTTGGAATACAACTCTTTTGATAAGAGAAAAAAGAGGCTTGTTTTTCCATAATGTTTGTAAAATAAGCTTCTCATACAACACGGTGTGTGAGGCCCACCTTGATGTAGGGACCCCATCTAATCTATCCAAAAGGTGCAGCCTTTCAACTGCGCCTTATATGCCAAAAATCAACCCAGTTAAAAATATTGTTTGGTCGCAACGCAAGAACATTTGAGATGGGATCATCCACCATTAAAACCTTTTAGATTGTGTGGGGTCCACCATGTTCCATGTGAAATTGCGGTATAAGTTTGATTACCGCACTTGTGGAAGCAAGAAACTGGTTTCTTTGTCCTAGAGGGGGGTGAATAGGACACTTTTTAACTTAAGCAATTTAAACTCTCATAAACATGTAAATGTTAATTGAAGTCATATATGAGAAGATGAATTGCATTTGTGAAACATTTACACAAACACTTGATATGCAGAATACTATCTAGAACATGTTATAATCAGTTTATCTCAATCATGAAAGAAGTAAAGCAGTTGCGAATATTCATCACATAACAAGAGATTTTATAGTGGTTCGGTTATGTACCTACTCCACTCCCGGCTGATCCACTCACTCCTTGAGTGGCCGGATTTCACTATCACAATGGTTTTAAATGAGGTTAACCATAAACCTTAACAGCCTACAAAAGGACTTAGACTTCAACACATGGATTCATCATTCCTTAGGACTAATCCATCAAACACTCTATCCTACATAAGGACTCATCCTACTCAAGGACTTGTCCTACGCAAGGACGCAACCGAGTTTGGGTCTTCAAACTCTGAAATCCAAATCTCAGCTTTTGAGAAGGTTTATTGGACTCGAGAAACTGAAGTATACTTAGCTGATCGAGCCCCTTGATAATGCCTTTGGTTGAAGAAGCTTCGACTTGCACGAATGGTACCTTCTTCAGTTCCCTCGATCAGCAACCTTGCTATGAATGCCTTCTTGTAGGTTCTAAGGTGAGGGATTAGGGTTTGGTTGAAACTTCCCTAAGGGATACGGCTTAAATGAAAGAGAAGGGTTTCACCAAGATCTTCATTAATGGCAATAATGACAACAAAATACAGCAACTAGAGATTAAGTCAAGTGCCATTAATGAGGGCTTGAGTTCATATTTCAATCCGAGCTTTGAATGCTTATTAATAGTTTGTAACAACTAGGATTGAACAATGAACTCAAGGATTAGGACTTTGAGAAGAGAGGTTTTTGGCTATAGAAACACACACACTCAAAGGAGGACTGGACTCTCTTTCGTAATTAGGTTTTTGCCCAAGTAAATGCTTAAATAGATGTGAAAAAAAAACGGCAAAAAACGGCTAGTTCGGGTGCCCGAATACTAGCTTCGAGCGCCTGGACATATAGTCCAAAAACAGATCCAGCAGCAGTCGGGCTCCCGGTGAACACTGGGTCGGGCGCCCGATATTCAGTCCAGCCAAAAGGTCAAGTTACTGGACCAGTTTGCACTTGGTCGAGCGCCCGGACATAGTTGCAGTCGAGCACCCGAAGTCCTTCTTGAATTTCAGTTTGGCCTTACTGGACGAATTTTGTCCTGGTCAGGCGCCTGGACATAGTTGGAGTCGAGCGACCAGAATCCTTTTTGTATTTCCAATAAACTCACTGGACTAAATTTTCACTGGTCGGGCGCCCGGACACAATTTCAGTCGGGCGCCCGATATTCATGATGAATTTCAGGATCTAGTTGCTGGACCATTTTTCCATAGGTCGGGCGCCCAGACAAGTTTGGGTCGGGCGCCCGATATTCAGTCCTTACCTTGTTGGACATGCTTTCAGTTGGTCGAGCACCCAGTTACATAGTGGTCAGGAGCCCGGAGCTCATTCTGCAGGTTTTATAAAGATATGCTTTTTCTTGGTTTCTTTCTTGCAGACAGGACTATGGACCAACACACACAAAGTCCAAACTGATCTTTTGGACTATCCCCTATGATCATGGGGATAAGAGAATTGCCTTTTAAGAGACGGGCCATCTAGAGGACAAGGGTTTTGAGAAATACATGAATCTAGGGTTAAGAAAGTTGGTTTTGAATCAAGGTATCTTCGTAGATCTTCTGAGTCGAACAGCTGGAGATCTTCAAGGCTTCATTCTTCAATGTCTTCTAGGCTCATCAGACATGATGACTCAACCAACAAGGCTTTATTCTTCAATGTCTTCTAGGCTCATCAGACATGACGACTCAACCAACAAGCTAATTGACAAATATGTGTACTTGCTGTATTTATAGTCCAGCTCTCAAATATACTCGCTTTATTATGTGACATGCTGTATTTACTGCTTCTGCCCGCAGATTCTTTGCAAGATTTTTGTTGTTCATCATGACTGTGGCCATATCGAGTAGGACCCTGTTTTTTCTTTCTGCTACTCCATTCTGTTGAGGAGTCTTTAGGGGCTGAGAACTCATGCTTGATGCCTAAATTTTCGCAAAATTGTTCAAATCAGCCATCCTCAAATTCTCCACCATGATCACTCCTAATTCTTTTCACGGTACATTCCTTTTCATTGTGAAGTCGTTTCCATGAGTTTTTCAAATTCATCAAATGTGTCAGATTTTTATCTCAAAACTACGACCCAAGTGTAACCGGAGTAATCATCAACAACAACAAAGAAAATATCTTTTACCAACTTGACTCAAAACTCTGGTGGGACCTACAAGATCCATGTGAAGTAGGTCAGTTTTGATGTGGCAATGGGGGGGGGCGCAAAGGAGGGAATGTTCTCGCAGCCCGGCATATGACTGATGATTTCCGTCTCCTACACCTCATTTTCTCCTATAATGTCTATCCTAGGAGAGGAAATCGGTCCGACCTTACATCCTCTATGGCTGAGCTCATTTATCGGGTCGGTCAAGGTAATCAGATGTGTCTACCCTCTCAGATTACTGAGTCACATGGTGTGCATCTTTATCGTTGGTAGAAAAAGTGCTGCTATCCCTTTTAGGCGTCTTCTATCTCTCTTATATAGAGACTGTAGCTTTCCACCCACTGTAGAGAATCTTGTCCACGTCGCCAATGTCAACAGCAGAACCATCACCTACAGGCAACTGAACACTCCTGAAGAAGATGTTGGCTGGCCTGGTATCTACACGGAAACTCTCACTGAAGAGGAAATTGCAGCCCATACCACACATCAGGCTACTCAAGGAGGGACTGAACAGGGTGGTCCATCTCAGCCCGGCTCCTCTCAGCGCTCCAAAACTTCCAAAGCTGAGCATCAGGAGACTAATGCGCGGCTTAGTCGTGTCGAGAAGATGTTGAAATCACTTCGAGACACCACGAAGATGATTCTTGCCATGCTTACCTGCCGCAACAATGACGCAGCTCCTCCTGCTCTGCGCAAGGATGCCCGGCCCACCCGATCGCTGTAGGCGCCCGTCACAAAATCGCCTCTCTAGTCATTCCCACCTTTTTGCTGACTGAGCATTTACATCTAGTCGACTAAGTGCCTACTTTTTACTAGGATAGGGACATGGTTGCCCCAATATTTTGGATCTCTAACTCTATATTTTGTGTTAACTTTGTTGGGTATGTTGGGCTGAGTGGATGCCCTTTTTGGATGGTTGGCCATCACTATTTTATCTGTTATATATATCCACTTTATTTATGTTTTATCCTTTCATTGTGTTTGTGGATGGTTGGATGGTTGTGGGCCCCTTGCCCATGCTTTGGCTTGCTTTTACTGCTCATACTCTCTTCTAAGCCACTTATTATTTGTGCATATTGATCTATTCTATTTAGGGCTGCTTGCCCTCGTTTGCTAGGTACACAGTCCGTTTGGTCATGATATACATCAAGTGGGGTGGTTGGTTGCTTGGGCTGTAAGCCCTCTGATTTAAAATGTCTTATACACGTATATCTCATTATGACCATCATGTTTGATTTGGCTTCTTCCTTCTTATACGTACATGCGAAATCATCTATGTCTTGACATTTCAGTTTTCGCGCTTCCATTTATAATTATCTTGCGCTACCCTTTGTCAATGACTAACAAAAAGGGGGAGAAGAGTCCCACCAGTCGACCATGTTATCTTTTTGGCAGTCTTTGGTGTGCAGGATCTCAGGGGGAGGAATTGAAGCCAAGGGTTGGTATATTGTGTCTGTACATGTCTATTTTTTTTGTAAATGAATGAATGTAACTTTTTATGACATGTAAGGATATATTTTGGTTTTTTAGTCTAGGAATGTCATTAAAAAGGTCCATGACACTTAGGTTGGTTTTGTGGAGTAATTGACAAAGGAGGAGATTGTAAGTACACATATTTGTCAATTAGCTTGTTGGACATGTTTTCAGTTGGTCGGGCGCCCGGTTACATAGTGGTCGGGCGCCCAATGCTCATTCTGCAGGTTTTATAAAGATATGCTTTTTCTTGGTTTCTTTCCTACAGACGGACTATGGGCCAACACACACAAAGTCCAAACTGATCTTTTGGACTATCCTCTATGGTCATGGGGATAAGGGAAATGCCTTTTAAGAGACGAGCCATCTAAAGGACATGGGTTTTGAGAAATACGTGAATCTAGGGTTAAGAAAGTTGGTTTTGAATCAAGGTATCTTCGTAGATCTTCTGAGTCGAACAGCCGGAAATCTTCAAGGCTTCATTCTTCAGTGTCTTCTAGGCTCATCAGACATGACGACTCAACCAACAAGCTAATTGACAAATACGTGTACTTACACCATGTATGCCATCTCCTTCACTCAGAAGAAAGACAATACACCATGATGGACGAACACCCCAAAAATTAGGTCATTCCAAAACTCAGCGGGCCACACCATGTGTTTTTTGAGTTTTAGGAATGATATTACATTATGTGGCCCACCTGAGTTTTGGATGGGCCTGAGTTTTGGGATCCAAGGAGAAAATGTGTTGGTACACGTGATGGACAGATTGGATATCGAGCGCACATCACAGTGGGCCCCACACCCCACGTTGTAGAATAAGCTTCTCTATATAAGTGGTATTCAGAGAAGGATAAATACGGTACAAACATGGTTGTGGAACAGACTAGAATCCTCTGCAATACCTATTTTACCAATCACATAAAACATCCAAGTATGTGGGGCCCTACCATGTTGTACGTGTAAAATCCACTTCATCTAGCAAGTTCTATCCTCAATGTAGGGCGTGGATTGGGTAGTACCCCCACCAGGACCTAGCAAGAGATGGACGGTCCTATCAGGGGATCTATGGGGCCCACCATGGTATATTTGTTTTATCCAATCCATTCATCCATTTTGAAAGATCATTTTAGGGCACGAGCCCAAGAAAGAGGTAGATCGAAGGCTCAAGTAGACCACACCGTATGAAGTGGTTGTGACAATGACCCCCACCATTGAAACCTTCCTAGGGCCCACCATGATGTTTATTTGCCATCCAGCATGTTCATAAGGTCACATGGAGCTGGATGAAGGGAAAACATAAATATCAGCTTGATCCAAAACTTTTGTGGCCCCCAAGAGGTTTTTAGCGGTAGGCAATCAATCCCCACTTTTTCCTGTGGTGTGGTCCACTGGATCATTCGATCTGCCTCATTTTTGAGCCTGTGCCATAAAACGATTTTTTTCAAAGTGGATGGACGGTGTGGATAAAACACATGCATCACGGTGGGCCCCACAAAGCCCTTAGCGGGACCGTCCATCTCTAGCTAGGTCCTGGTGGGGGTAGTACCCAATCCGTGCCCCTCAATGTAAGGCCCTAAGGGGGAAAAAAAAAAGCCGGATCCACAATTCAGGTGGCCACACCACATGGAAAAATGGGGATGGGATGCCAGCCATAAGTTTGTGTGTGGGGCCATCATGATGTGCACTTTCATCAAACCCATTAATCAAGTGTAAAGTGTTCCAAATATCGGCAATATTATTGATAATTTAACCGATATTATCTATATCCCCAGGTCAGCGATATCAAAACTGTAGGTAGTATAAAAATTTCCAACTATCGTAGATATTTTCAATAATATCGGTGATACCATCGATATCGGCAATAGTTTGAAAAGAATTCCTTAAAAAAGGTTCCCTAGTATCGGCAATACCATCGATAATATCTTTGATACCAGCGATACTATCCTCGATACCAAGGAAACATCTGCATATAGGAAAAAATTGATAGAAAATTGGGAATTTTTCAAAATTCGAAAAAAAAAAAAATGGAAAATCTCCTTTTTTTTAGGAGTTTATTTGTTAGGTGATTTCGATCACTCTTTTTTTATAAAAGTTCAGATTTGGGGAGAAAACTTGAGTCTTGACTAAAAATGAAGAAGACAGGCCAGAACTAAACTGGTGACAAAAATCCATAAATAAGTTCTTTTTTTCAAATGTTAGCATGGATTGCAATAGAAATCCATGTCTATGCATGATTCTTACGTATTGACAAGGATTTGTGCTGAAAAAATTTAACTTTTAGCTTTAAAATGGGAAATTTTGAGAAAATCCTAATTTTTTTCCATTTGTATATTCAAAAATGTGTTCTTCACTATTAATTAATGTCGAAATTTTATATATTAATGAGTGGTGGCCAATCTGTTGAGTGGCTACAATTTTGTATATTTATTTTATATTGATTTTTCAACAACACATGGTTAGGCCCTTATAAAATGGAAAGTTATTATGTTATTTCTTACAATATTTTGATGTGTTAACATGTATCTTTTAACCTCTCTTGGAGTTTCACTGAAAAAAGTCCACCTTTTTCTCAAGGTTTCCCCAATGTTTCCCTCAGACGACAAATTTTTTTCCGAGTATCAGCAAAATACCGATACATGTTTCTATATCCCCGGCAATCGCTACATGTAAAGATACCAATACATGTTTCTGTATCCCCAGCCATCACTACATGTAATGATACCAATACTCTGAACACTATAAGTCGCGAAGACAAAAAAAAGATACAAAAATGGGCCTAATACAAAACTCAAACAATGCCACACTAAGTGAATTTAGTGGTTTTGGGAGTAATTTCACATTGTTCCCATTGATGGGGCTCATATGAGTTTTTAAGAAGGCATTAATCTTCTATGTATGGTCCAAATAATGGTTCTCACCTAATGTACGCAGTGAATTTTCCACATACAACATGGTGGACCCCTCAGACCTTGGGTGTTTTACGTAGCGTAAGACAAGTGTTGTAGACTAGTTCTGGTCCTAGAGAAACTGGTCTCAGATGAAAAAGACCAGAATCCTACATAGCGCATGACACCCAAGCTACAGGCGGCCCACCAATTGTGTATGTAAAATCCACTCTCCCCATCAGGTTTTATCTTCCATTCTAGGCCTAGGGAATAAAAATCAGCCAGATCGAAACTCAGGCGGGCCACACCAAGATGGGGATAGGGCGTCGACCATAGGTTTTATCTGGGGTCACCATGGTGTGCATCTTTTATGTAACCCATTATTCAGGTGTAACTCACTAGGACGAAGTGAAGATCCAAAAATCATCCTGATGGAAAACTCTAGCACAGGTAAACTTGGAGGTTGTTCATCTTTTATGTAACCCATTATTCAGGTGTAACTCACTAGGATGAAATGAAGATACAAAAATCATCCTGATGGAAAACTCAAGCACAGATAAGCTTGGAGGTTTAGAACAATTTTACATTGTTCCCACTGGTAAGGTCCATAAGAATTTTCTTTTCTTTTCTTTTTTTATTAAGATGAACTTTTGTATGTACAGTTAAGATAACCATTTCCACATGATGGACAGAGTGGATTTACATTACAACATGGTGGACTCCACAGAGCTTGGGTGTTCAAAAAAGGACTTTTAGCAGAACCGACATGGTGGAAAAAGTTCTGCATTTGTTTCCACTTTTGGCTAGATCATGACTATTGATCTATACTATGACAGTCATCGTCTAGTGTTACAACTTGCCCAAATGGCTCAACACCAGTCATGTCTTTTTTTTTTCTTTTTTCTTTTTTTTAAAGATGACAAAATTTTATTAAAGGAAAGCTCACAAAAAAAGCAAGGAATATAACACCCGCAAAACAAAGAACACCCACCCCACCCCCTTAAGCCCAAGCTTCTAAGAAATCGGCAATTCGTTTAACAGTCACATCCACAAAAGGTTGAACATTTTGGAAGCAGCAATCATTCCTAGCTCTCCAAATGACCCAGAGAGCAGCCGAGATAAGAAGCCTCCAAGAAGCTTTTCATGTCTTCCCGACTCCTCCCCCCTGCCATGCCAAGAGAAGATCCTCCACTGTTTCTGGCATCCCCCAGCACACATGGAAAACGGTAAGAAATGGCACCACACCTTCGCTGCAATTGGACAGTGTATCATCGGGTGGTCTATAGTCTCTTCATTAGCCATACACATATAACAAATGTTAGGGAGAATAATTCCTCTTTTTCGAAGGTTGTCTATCGTAAGAATCCTCTTTCGCCCAACCAACCACAAGAATATCGCCACTCGAGGAGGGGGCCCATAAAATGAATGATGGAAAGGGTGAGGATAAGAAGCTTTCCCGGGTTGAAAATCAAAAGAAACAGCAACTTAACTGAAAACTGTCCAGAGAAATTTCCGGCCCACGCCTTGGAATCTTGATCTTGCACTTCGACTTTGACGAACCTTAGAATTTCCAATAGGTTAGCAAAGTCCCCAATCTCGCTATCCAACAAATTCCTACGACAAGGAGGCGCCCAAACAACCCAACCCCCCAAAATCGAAAAGCAATCCGCCACTGAAACAAATCGATCAAGAGCCAACCTAGCAATCGAAGGGAACCTGAATTAGAGCGTTTGATCACCACACCAAACATCTACCTAGAATCTAATACGTTGTCCATTGCCTATAGCAATAGAGACCCCATTACGGACAAGATGTTCAGTAGCAGCAGCCACCTTCCAAATAGCGGAAGCCCGATACAGAGAAGAAGTCTTGACGAACCAACCGTTGTCCTGAGTTCCGTACTTACTAGCCACCACTTCCCTCCACAACTTACCTTCTTCCACCCCAAATCTACATAGCCATTTGCACAACAAAGCCATATTCATCTCCCCTAGCGGTTTAATGCCAGCGCCCCCTTCCTTGAAGGGCCTCCACACCTCTTCCCACTTCAGAAGATGGAACTTCCCTCGTTAGCACCTGACCAAAAAAAACCTATCCTCAACCTATCCAATCTCGATATAACAGACTTCAGGCATTGGAAAAGCGAGAAAAAATTAAATGGGCATATTCGAAAAGGAAGTCTTAATAAGCATCAAATGACCTCCCAAAGATAAGGACCTACCTTTCCAACCGCCAACTTCCTCTCTTTTCTTTCAATCATCCTATCCCAAAGGTGGGTTGGGGTCTTCCCCAAACATAAAGGTAAACCAAGATAAGTGGTGGGGAATGAACTGGTTTTACAACAAAAACTATCCGCTAGGTCCTGCAATTTAACCTCTCCAGTATGAATGCCTAAGAGCTCCAACTTTGCCACATTAACCTTTAAACCCGAAATTGCCTCAAAACAAACAATCAACTTCCAAATATTATCAACTGCTCCTAGCTCCGCTTGACAAAAAAGAAGAGTGTCATCCGCATATTGTAGGCCAGATATTCGAGGCTCATTTCTAGCAACTTGAAACCCTTGAAACAGATCAAACTCCACACCTCTATGAAGAATCGCACTCAGAGCTTCCCCAATGACCACAAACAGATACGGCAATAACAGGTCTCCCTACCTTAATCCTCTTAAAGACCTAAAGTAACCCTTATGAAATCCATTGACTAGAATGAAGAAGGATGGGGATTAAACGCAAACCTTCATCCAACTCCTCCATTTTTTACCGCATCCTAATCTCCCAAGCATATAGTCCAAAAAGTCCCAATCCACCATATCATACGCTTTTTCTAGGTCTAGTTTGCAAACTATCCCACTTTCCATTTCTCTAAATCTTGCATCTATACACTCATGAGGAATCAGCGCCCCATCTAGGATCTGACAACCAGCTATGAACGCTCCCTAGTTGACCGAAATAACCTTCTCTAACACTTTCTTGAACCTATTTGCTAATATCTTAGCCAAGATTTTATAAGGTGATCCGTTGAGGCTAATCAGCCTAAAATCCTTCAACTACTCCACACCTTCAGTCTTAGGAATCAACACAATAAAAGAAGCCCCCATCATTGTAGACAATCTATCCTGTTCAACAAATTCTGACAAAAATTCCAAAATATCCTTCCCAACCATGTGCCAAAACTTCTGAAAAAACAATATCGAAAAACCATCAGGGCCGGGAGCCTTATCCTTGCACATAGATTTCAGCACTTCCCTAACTTTCTCCTCCACTATAGGTTTTTCCAAATTTAACCATTAGATAAGTGGGGCCCATGGTTCTACAAACCAAGCCCACATAGGAACTTAATATGAAGTATTTACTTATTTTTAAAATAAAATAAAATTTTACGTATGGCATGCCAATTGTGCAATCCAAATACCAAATAGTGTTATCCACGTAGGTTTATATTGGCAGTTGATGTTGCTGCCAAACGTCAAATATTCATCATCATCATAATTTATAAGAGTAATCATCATAAAATAACCATATCCAGATAACTCTATCCACATAATTCTTAATGTTTTACTAAACTAGATGGTTGGGATTAGAAATAACAGCTGGTTAGGGTTAGATTAGGTTTTGTCTTTAGTTAAAGTAAATACACATGCAAAGATTATTTTATTAATAAAAAATGGTGAATAGTGAATTAAAAGGAAAAATAAATAAATTGTCTTATTAATTCTTTAGTTGGACTGATTTTTGTGGGTATGATGCTCCAATAGCAGTTTGATTTAACCACAAGTTTTGGGTTTGATGCGAATTCAAACTCAGGACTTTCACTTAGGTGTTAGGTATATTGCTTTGATGTATCTACCATGCACCAACAAAGATCTAAATTGATCTCCATACCAAAGTGGAAATCATATAATTCCTATGAGAAATTTCCCTCTGTAAACCTCACTTTTGACCAACCAGCCTAAGTAAACCCCCCCAAACTTTAGTTTCCATATCTAAACGTGTGAGCTTTTTTCGGACGAAAATACCCTCCAAAACCCATCTTTTTCTTCGTTTTTCTTCCTGAAAAACCCATCTTCTTCTTCGTTTTCTTCCTGAAAAAACTCATCTTCTTCTTCGTTTTTCTTCTTGAAGAAACCCATCGTCTTCTTCGTTTTTCTTTCTGAAAAAAACCCATCGTTTTTCTTCCTGAAAAAACCCATCTTCTTCTTCAGTTTTTCTTCCTGGAATTTTCAGTCTGAAATTTTCATTTCAACCTGAAATTTCTTCTTTGTGAATGGTGAATGGTGATATATTCAACGAGTACTCATTGAATGCTCTCTGTACTCGTTGAATGTTTAACGAGTACGTTGTAATATTCAACAAGTACTCGTTGAATCTTCTCTGTACTCGTTGAATCTTCAACGAGTACGTTGAATATTAGTATACATTCAAAAGAAATTCAAAGAGTAAAAAGACATTCAGAGAGTACGTTAAATATTCAAAGAGTACACAAAAGAAATTCAAAGAGTACGTTGAAATTCAAAGAGTACAATACTCTTTGAATTTCATTATACTCTTTGAATTTCTTTTGAAAGAATATTCTTTGAATTTTCATTGTACACTTTGAATTTCTTTAGAATGTGTATTTTTTGAATATTCAACGTATTCTTTAGAATGTGTACTTTAAATTTCATTGTACTCTTTAGATTTCATTGTACTCTTTAGATTTCATGGTACTCTTTTGAATGTGTACTCGTTGAATTTCATTATACTCTTTGAATTTCATTTTGAAAGAATACTCTTTGAATTTCATTATACTATTTGAATTTCCTTTGAAATAGTACTCTTTGAATTTCTTTTAAAAGAGTACTCTTTGAATTTTGAAAGAGTACTCTTTGAATATTCAACGAGTATAGAGAACATTCAACGAGTACACGTTGAATATTACAACAGTACTCGTTGCTTGCTGAATATTCAACGAGTACAAAGGAGATTCAACGAGTAGTCGTTGAATGTTACAACGTACTCGTTGAATGTTCAACGAGTACAGATCACCATTCACCATTCACAAAGAAGAAATTTCATGTTGAACTTGAAATTTCAGGAAGAAAAACGAAGAAGATGATGGACATTTTCAGGAAGAAAAACGATGGGTTTTCTCATAAAGAAAAACTGAAGAAGATAGGTTATTTCACGAAGAAAAATGAAGAAGAAGATAGATTTTTTCAAGAAGAAAACGAAGAAGAAGTGATGGGGACATCACTACACAGATACACATACGTACATACCAAAGGAGGCGGAGCCCCATTCTCCCTGTGGTTTGGTGAGCACCCATCCTAAAGACCCCACATGGCATGTACGCGCATCTTAAAGACCCTACACTAGGGAGATGCATTTGGGTTGCGAGAGGAAGACTTCTAAACCGTTCGATTGTGTAGACACGACAAACGGGCCGTTGGATCACGTGGAGGGCATGATCAAACCATTGATCATGGCCATCATCAGCTTAGGACATCTTTATCAGCTTTAGACATCTTAGACTTTTAGGACTTATTTATTTTTGTTATTTAGTGGACAAGATTACATTAGCTTTGGTTGATTTTCAGATTTGATACATTTTTAAGTAGTGGGACGTCTGGAAGAAAAAAGAATTGAAAGGGCAACATTGTCATTAAAGCCCCATAGAGCTATAAAGCCCCACCCCCCCCCCCCCCCGCTTCGAGGTTTTTTTAATGAAGTTTTACTAGAAAATTTGGATCGGCTCCTTCTCTTGGTGTTCTCTTTAGATTTTCAAAAGGTGTGAAGCCTCTTGGTGTGAAATCAAATTTACTACATGGTGTGAATCCACAATCTATCATCTTCTCTTTTCTTCTTTCAAGGTATTCTCCTCCAAACCCTAATCTCTCATCTTCTTCTTCATCTTTTCTTCTTTCTCTTCAAATAGCCCATCTTCCCCTCACCTAAACCTAACCCTGATCCACATCAATCCCTAATTTTCATTCGGAATAGGCCCCCAACCCCTTTTCTTAGCTTTTCCTTAAAACCCTAACCTTTTCCTATCCATTTTCATCAAACATAACTCAATCCCACGCCGTTTCTCAAATCCAACCACCCCCTCACATTCAAATCCAAATTTTCCCTTTCCCATATAGCCTAAAACCCTAAATCCCCAATTCCCAAATTATCAAAAAAAAAAACCCTAGAATCCTATTTTCCCCAAATCGAAATCCCTAACCCTAAATCCCCCAAATTTTCTCACTTTTCCTCAAATACCTAAACCTACTTCTAACCTATACCTTACCCTACACCTAATCCCTTTAAGAGACTAGTGGATCCCTTTGATTTAAGGCCTAACCCCTATGTTAATGTGGAGTTTCTCAACTCCATTGAGACCTAATCCTTCAATTTCTTGTTAGTTCCTAATGCCAAGCATGTTTTAGCCCAGGATTTAATATAATTTATGTTTGATATTATTTGGGTTTGCATGTAGTTGCTAAATTTTAACTATTCTTGCTCTCATTAACCAGAATCTGATTTTATTATCATCCTAGGGTAGAAAAGCATTGTCCTACATCAAGAAGATGGGTTTTTTCAGGAAGAAAAACGAAGAAGAAGATGGGTTTTGGAGGGTATTTCGTCCGAAAAAAGCCCATACATTTAGAAATAGAAACTATAGTTTTGGGGTTTACTTAGGCTGGTCGGTCAAAAGTAAGGTTCACATAGGGAAATTTCTCAATTCCTATCATAAGTTATTGGTTTTGGATTTGCAATTGTATAGTGTGTAGCAAGCCCTAGTTCAGTAAATGGTGATGGGTAACTCCTTAGGCTTGGCCCTCTTCTAGCTAGGCTTGGGCTGGAGTATTAGGTCCGAGGACAGGTGCGGGGCCTAAAATTAAAGCCCGTTCATTAATCAGGCCAGGCTCAGGCTGGCCCAGCCTGGTCCATTTAAGGTTTCAAGGGCATTTTTTTCTAATATATCGCACATGTTGGGGCATGCCTATTGAACGGCCTTGATTTTGCACAAAAGTGGTGTCCAAGCTAGGGACTGTTTGTTTTGGCCTATCACAGGCCTGTGCCAGGGTTGGGCTTAAGTTTTACTTGCAAGCCAGCCTTGGACAGACCTCAGCCCAGCCTATTGACAGCCCTAGTAATTCAGCATTTCTTGTCCAAACTACTGAGATGTAAACAGACTTCAAAAATCACAATTCTAACACTGAATACAAGTAACTTGTCAAGCTCTACAATTCGACCATAATGCAAGATGAAAGAGAAAGTACACATTTATGGAAATCAATACAATGGTGAGGACCTATTTATATAGTGGGACAAAAGATGCAGTTCGAAGTAGGGTTGTGATCATCAACTTACCAGGATATGCATGTAAGGCTTCAACAGCCGCAAACTTGCTTGAGGCATCTGCGCCAAGCATTATTACATGACCACCTGTAAGTCCATCCTGTCTGTACAAATTTGCAAACTCTGCTGGTGACTTGTCTGATTCGAAATTGGTTATGAGAGTCGATGCACCCTCTGTTGAATCCTGGAGGGTGGATCCCACAATTTGCTTCACTTTCCCCTGAAACATTTCCAATTCAACCAAGAGTAAGTTCATATCCATTTCCACAGGCATTTTTGTTATAGAATAACTGGAATTATAGGGTCCTCGCTGACCAGCAAGCATACAATTTGCAGGCCTTCGTAAATGTGGGGCCCATGGTTCAGAAAATGAACTATTGAAGTGATGGCCCTTACCATGAATGAAGGAATGCGCTGCACTCTCCCAGACTGTATTACCCCAACCCTTCTTTTAGTGAAGAAAAACATAAGGTTACAGGAAAAGGTACAGCAGCACTTACATTCAACAGAAAAAAGGCCAGCTATTGAAGGGTTATGATCTCTCGATCTGAGAGATTTCTCAGCCATCCCCATCTGCTTGGGGACAATCAGATTAATGTTTTAGCTCGTCAAATCATGGGCCAAATGTGCACGGAATCATGTGCACAGAAAACTGTACATTTTCTGGGGAGCAGGGCCGCTTGGATTGGGAGTATTCAGATTCCGAGGAGTCACTACTCCACTTGGGGTCCAATTTTACATTGGCACTGTTGGACATTGGAATACCCAGATATTGAAATGCCCTACACCCCCAATGGGCATCTCAGCGCCCAAAAATTACGGAATCAGAATCCCAAAAAAAAAACTAGGATTGTCATTCCTGATATCCCCTAGTGCTTACCCCTTTTTGAGAGGGATCAGCAGTCAAAAGGTGCAAGACACATGATGGTTAAGATCATCCAAACGTAGTAAATTTTAGAGGATGAGAAATCAAAGGTGGGTGGACCCACCTGATGGAGGGTCTAAATCAGCAATCGCACCCTGTATAGAGTGGTCAATATGGACTGTCCATTTCCCTACCCATGGATTGGACGGTTAGGGATCGCCTGAAAAAAGTGTTTTTGAGATAAACGCATAATCAACGGCGGAATTCATGTGATGGATGGTCTAGATTAATGATCAGAGTGCTTTTAGTATGATCAATATGGACCATCAATTTCCTAGGCATTGATTGTAGGGTTAGGACCATCCAACCAAAGTGATTTTTTAAAAGGGATGGGAAATCCAGGGTGGGACCCACATGATCAATGGTCTTGATCAATGATTGGACCAGTTACAATGTAATCAACATTGACCATCCATATACCTAACCATTAGATGAACGAGTATGATAATTCATCAAAAGTAATTTATTGACGCTTAAGGGTGATGGGAAATCAAAGGTCTAGATCTTATTGGACTATTATAATCAATATTGACCCTCCATTTCCATAATCACTGAATGGATAATTAGGATCACCAAACAAAAGTGATTTTCTTAATGGCAATGGCCAATCAAGGGTGAGGACCACATGAATAATGATCTTCATCATCGTGATCATTGTTTGTAGTAGATCAGCGTGGATTAGCCCATTTCCCTAACTACTGAACCAACGGTTAGGATCATCTTAAAATAGTGTTTTTTGGCTGTGATGCATGATCAAGGATGAGACCCATATGAGGGATGGTCTAGATCAATGATCAAACCATCTATAGTATGATCAGTACAGATCTGTCTATTCCCTATCCACTGAATGGCCAATTAGGACTATCCAATATAAGTGATTTTGTAGAATGATTAGGCAACAAAATTGGGACCATCCATTCCCTAAACATTAAATAGGCCGTCCATTTCCTTAACCACTGAATGGATGGTTAGAACCATCCACCAAATGTGATTTTTTGCAATGACAGGCAATCGAGGATGGGACCACGTGATGGATGGTCTGGATCAAATATTAAATTGTTTCTACTATGATCAATATGGACCATCCATTTCCTTAGCCATTGGGGATCATTCAACGAAAGTGATTTTTAAGAGGGATGGACAAGGAAAGGTAGGGACCCGCATGACAAATGGTCTTGATCACTGATCAAACCAATTTGTAGCATGATCAATGCCGCCTGTATTTCCAACTTACATGATTGAACCAAATGCAGGCATTAAAAATTTTGGAGATCACAATCACCTACTCCAAAATGTTATCCAAACACGGTATGAAGCTGGGACAACAAACTATAGAATATCGTTTCTTTAGAAGTTGATAATCAATATCATATGCATGATAGTCCTCCATCACATCCAGAAGTATTTGTCCGTGAGTATTTACTTCAGGCTGTTATTTATACATGGCAAATTTTTGAAGTTTTTTTAAGGGATTTCTTTACAGGCAACTTGGACTTGAGCCGAGATTGGGAGTGGAAGCCAGTGCATGAAGCCATAAATCCAAACAGCTGCAGAAGTGATGGCCTCTTCTTCTTCTTCTTCTTCTTCTTCTTCTTTTATATCAATACAATACTTATAACAGCAGAAGTCCATAATGTTATTGGTTACATTTATTTACGTATGAAATAAACATATTCTAAATTCCTATGTTGAAATCCAGGACGAAATTCCTCTATTATTCTTCATATATTGAAATTAAATGTTTAAGAGAAACCATTCCTATGTTCAAGAGGACCACAATATCAATCGAGGGGCCATAGAACCCCAACTACTAATAACTGCTTTCAACGCTCCCTTTCACAAGAGAATCAACAATGACATTATCATCTCTACCGCATGTTTAAATCAATTAGCGAACGTTAAGGAGAGGCACTCAACATCATTAAAATAAAGTGAGCTCCAAGATCTAGAGTTGGAAACTGATGCCCAACTGATGAATTCCTAGAGTCCCCCTGAACAAGAAGACTTTTGGAGAAGAAAAACAAGAAAATCCTAAGACCTCATAAAGCTTTTGCACCCACCACAATGAATTCCTCGTGCTTATGAATAGTAACTTCACCATCACAGATGACCCTTCGTATGCTGGATAGATCGAGGTTCCTGAAGGACCCATCAAAATTATGCTTCCAACAACTAGGAAGGAGACATGTCCATACTCCATGTTGTCATCAAAATTATGCTTCCACCAACTATGATGAGCATCACACTAATTCCATTCAAGTATGAAATGGAAATTCCAATCAACTCTTTACCCGAAGCACCCGGTACACAATGAAGGTCCAAATTCTATTGATGAGTGTATCGAACGGGATTTCCTAACAACAAGAAGTCCTATTCCTCTCTTTCCAAATTCCCCAACACAGCGAAGCAAGAAGTCTCCAAACAGCCCTCTGTATCTTTAAAGGACCAAGTGGCAAAATATCAGCTATAGAATTCTGTAAACGGTAAACCCAACTCATTCCGAATAAGGAGTCCCTGCACTCTCCCAAACACGCTGCAATTGATAAAAAGGTGAGACCCAGTCCCTAATACCTACTTGCACAAAACACAAGCTAGGCATTTGGTGCCTCCATCTCCCCAACCCATTGACAATAAGCATTTTTTCTGCCACCACCATCCAACAGAAAGTGAAAACTCCAAGAGACCCCTTTACCCTAAACCAAAGCAAGGGAGATTCCGTGGCCATAACCTGTGAAAACATTGAAGAATGATTTTGAAGAGAAAAGATCCATTGTAGTAACCGGACCAAATCCCAAAAATCTCTTGTAAGCATGGACACAAAAATCTCCCCATGAATGTTGAGCAACTCAATAAAAGATTCAATTCACATCCATGAACTCATGACAATTAGTTAACAGCCACATGTTTCACAATATTCAACCCGATACAAAGATAAGAACTAAAACCCAAACATCCTCCCAAAAGCTAATCTTGTGACAAGGAGTGTTCGCAGTATCCATATTGATGCATGTGAAATTGCGTCGGATCGTCTAACACGACACCCTACACTATATGCGGAAGCTTGGCGGAGCTACTAGAATTATGGTTAAGTCCTAGAAAGGGAGGGGGGGATTAGGACCTTTTTAAAATTCTTTTCGCCTACTTATAGTAATCAATAATACAAGCTAAGTAAGCAAGAACACTTCGGCTTCCAAGCCTAAGTGGGTCCAATCACAAAGACAAGCAATTAATAAAGTAATCAGCAAACTAGCCTAAGCAAATAGATTACAAATGATACGGCTATCAAACAACTAATCTATATGCAATGTCTAGACCAGTAATGATCTTACTAATCAAGCACCTAGTCTAGAAGTGAAACTACAAGTTATGTATATGAATATAACTAACAAGTGCCTAGCATACATCACTATCAAGCATTCATAATTAAACAATTAAACATACAATACTAGAATAATAATGAGCTCAAATACATCACAAACACAAGCATGTATAGTGATTCGACTACTTGTCTACTCCACACCCGGTTGCCATACTCACCCCTTGAGTACACCGGATTTCACTAGAGGGTTTTAAATCAGGTTCACCTCACAACCTAAGAGTTTTAACTAGGTTCCTTCCAACCTTACAATCCTACACAAGGACCGGGACCTACACAAGGACCTCACGTACGCACCCATGTTGGTAGACCACGTACACACCCGTGTCGGTGGTTCCCTTTGGAGACTTGACAATTTAGACTCTCCTCAAGAGCCAAGGTCCTACAACCGAACCTAAATTTAGGCTCAAAACATGAGCCAAAGTCCAATAGCCGAACCTCACTGGCTTTAGGCTCTACAACCGAACCAAGGTCTTACAACCGAACCTAGCGTATACTCCCGCCGGAGGCTCCCCTACTTGGAAACTTATTCGGCCCTACAACCGGGCCTAGGTCCTACAACCGAACCTATCGAATTTGGCAATTCGAACTCGATACTCAATTCCCACTAGAATAGAGTGGTTGGACTCTTACAAACTAACAACCTTACTTGTCGGATTTTAACCCGATAATGTGTCGCCTTGGGTTGCTTGATCTCTGCTCTCTCGTACTTCAATCAGCTCCCCTTTGCTCCCCCGATCTTGTTGTCGTTGTGTTGCCAATGCCTCGGCTCCAACGATCAATCTCCTTGCATGAGATATTCATGAGATGTCCAAGGCGATGGAAGGTGGTGAATCCTCTACAACTAATAGGAAATGGTTGCCTAAAGGAATACACCTAATTGGATTCCTATGATGTGTTTAGACAAAGGTTCTACCTATGATCAAGGTTTGTAAACTCCTAGAAATCAAGAGAGAACAAATTCATTTTCATTTGAGCTTTGAATGCTTAATGCTTGTGATGAATCACAAGGAGAATGACTTGAATGGATTAGGATTAGACCTTCTAATGGTCTCCAACAATGGTGGCTTCTAAATCATTAAACTCCCTCTTAAGCCCAAAATCAAAATCGAACTTCCCGCTTTTATAGATAAATCTCCAATGGTAAAAAAGCGAGTAGATTCGCGAATCTTCGATGGTGTCGAACTCGGCTTCCATAGCTCGAAAGCCTACTTCGATGGAATCGAAGAACTATCCAGAGAGTTTCTGATGTTACTGAACATCCAGTTCAATGGTATCGAACAAGCCACTTCGATGGCTCAAAAAGTTATTCAATGGAATCGAAGAACTGTCCAGAGCATTTGCATTTGTTGCTGGACATATGAATCGAACTGGTCTTCGATGGCATTGAAGTGCAATCACAAACTGTTGTCTGGGCCAGTTTGCTTACAGCAGTTTGCACCTCTTTTATTAGCCTAACTTATCATGTTCTTCTAAGTGTTCTAAGGCTCATGATGATGACTAAAGATTTACCTATGTGGTCCAAGTCATTTAGAGGTTATGATTGTTTTGGTTCTACGAGTTAGGGTCACCAAGGCATCTCTTTTACCTATTCTTCTTCCTTGATGCTTCTTGTCCACTTGAATCTTCAGTCTTTAGCTTGCCAAGGCTCAACCGACGTTACAACACATGGACGCACGTGATTGACAAATAAGGTGCACTACTATGCCCATAGAAAAGTGCACTAACAACATGTATCGCACCCTTGGGATACGGAAACATATCGGTATCATAAGGGAAATATCGTATGTATCGGGGAATGTATTTCTGTTTGAGGGAAACATTGAGAACATGATGGAATTTTGAAATGAAACTTCAAGAGATGTTAAAAGAGACATGATTACACACTCAGAACTCAAAACATCACAAAAACCAAGTAACATAAAAAGTTACTTCGTACAGGGTCCTTAAATATGTGTTGTTTGATAGAAGTAATCAGTCATATATAAAATGAGTTCACATCATTCAAATATCTTACCACAATTCAGATTACATTATCCAAATTATGGGTTGCAATTAGATGTATGATGAACCAAAAATTACGTTTATTTATTTATCTAACTGTCAGATGGTAGGTCCACGATTTGGACAGTCTAGATTGTCGTACAATTGTGCCAAGCGTCACCACAATTTTTTATATGGAACTAAACCAACATGGAAGTTTAACATCTAAATGAGTAAAACTTTAATACCCTAACAGGTGTGACGGATAATACAAAACCACTTAGAAATTACTTAAAATTTGCAAACTTTTGGCGTATGAGTAATTCAAATTACAATCTATATTATGTATTGTAATTTAGATGTACCAAAACCCAAAAGTTACGCTGATTTCATCATTTGACAATCAGGTTGGTGGACATTCATTGTGAAAGAATTGATGGAGAAAGAATAGAAAGAGAAGAAGAGAGAGAGGTATTGTATGTGACCTCTTTCCTTAATCCTTTATTTATAATCTTAATTCCACTATAATCTCAATTAGATTACAATAAGGATACTTAAAAAGATAAAGGCTAAATACAATTAGGAAACTTAAGCTAAATCTCTTCATATTGTACACTACAGGTACATTAGGGTCTGTGTACACCATCGGTGTTGTGTACTCCTCAGGTGTACCCACACTTTATGCACACTAACACTCTCCCCCTCAAGCTGGAGCATGAATATCGTTCATGCCAAGCTTGACATTGATGCTCTTGAGACGCACTGTAGAGTGACTTTGGTAAAGACATTTGCTAGCTGATCTTCTGAACGAACGAAAGGAGTATGTAGAAGCTTGGGGGCTAGTTTTTCCCGAATGAAGTGACAGTCAACTTTAATGTGCTTTGTGCGCTTGTGGAAGACTGGATTATTTGCAATATGGATGGCCGCTTGATTGTTGCGATGTATTGGAATTGAAGAAGATGTTGTGAATCCCATGTCTTGAAGAATAGCTTTCACCCATAGTAGTTCACAAGCACCATGGGCCATTATATGGTATTCGGCTTCGCAGAGAAACAGACAATAACAGATTGCTTCTTGCTTTTCCAAGTAATTAAGTTTCCTCCTACGAATGTGCAATATCCTGTAGTGGAACATCGATCAAAGGAGGAGCCAGCCCAGTCAACATCGCAGAACCCATTAATATTCAAGTGATCATGATTTGAGTAGAGAAGACCACGGCTAGGTGCAGCTTTTAAGTAACAAAGGATTCAATAAGCTGCTGCTTTAAGATGATGCCGACAAGGTCATTGCATAAATTGGCTTCCCATTCAAACAGCATACTAGATGTTTGGTCGAGTAAAGCTAAGATAAATTAGACGAATCACTAAACGACAATAGGTATGTCAACCGGGCGAGCACCAAGTAAACCTGCCTTGGTTAGCAGATCTAGCACATACTTACGTTGGGATAAGTCGATTCCTCATTTTAAGCGAGCTACTTTAATTCCGAGGAAGTACTTCAACATCCCTAAATCTTTCATCTCAAATGACGAGGCCAGGAATTTCTTGACATTTTCTATCTCAATAATGCTTAAACCGGTCAAAATAATATCATCAACATATACGACAAGAATTGTCGTTTTACCATCCTTGTGTTTGACAAACACAAAGTGATCAAAGGTGTTTCTTTTAAGTCCGATGTTGGAAATCGTATTGTCAAGCTTTTCAAACCAAGCCCAAGGAGACTGTTTGAGGCCATACAGAGCTTTTCGAAGACAACAAACTTTCCTAGTCTCCCCCTTAGGCTGAAAACCGGGAGGAAGGGCCATATATATCTCCTCATGAAGATCGCCATGTAGAAACGCATTCTTAACATCCAGTTGATACAAAGGCCATTGACAATTGACGGCAATAGACAATAGGATACGAACATAACTCAATTTAGCTACCGGCGCAAAGGTTTCATCGTAATCTTCACCATGCTTTTGAGTAAATCCCTTTGGCAACTAGTCAGGTGTGCCAAAACGGTTACGTATCGGCCGGCCGATACGTAACGGAAACGGCTGACGCCGTTACGCGATACGGGGTCCAAAACAGGGGACCCCCAAAATTTTGGCCCGTAACGGTCGGAAAACGGGTAGTTTTTTTTTTATATATATAAATCTGATTCTTTTTATTTTTTCACACTTTTCTTCTCCCATTTCTTTTCTAATCTATTCTTTTGCTAAAAACCAGTGTTTGCAGATCGGCCTATTTTACTATATCGGTTAGACACACAAGAGTCCCCATTTTGTAGAAAAAAATGACTTTTTTTTTCGATTTTCTTCTAGTTTCTCCTCCCTAAAAAAAAAAAAAAAACCATTGGGCTTTCGAGCGCTCCGCCCCGAACCCCGGGCAGGGGCGCGCCGCCCCCTACACCCCCGGCGAGCTGACCGCGCAGCTCAACCCGTGTTCCGACTCTGCGTAGGGGTCATAGTTTGTTGAGTCCAGTTCTAGATTTATTGAATCCTCATATAGATCTAGGCCATATAGGATAGCTTGTATAGTTGCATTGCGTTGAAGTTCAATAGTTAAAACTGCATTTGGAGGATACTCATTCAGTCAAAACTAGAATATTTCTCAACTCTCTTGCTTGTTTTACTTTGTCAATACATTGGTTGTGTTTACATTAATGTCTTGTTACATTTGTATATATTATGGAATCAATTTAAACAATAGTTGCACCAATTCAGTCAGATAGCGCATAGCTTAGGATCCTTTTACAAAGGAACTCCATTATGTGGACTTTTTTTTATACATATTATGATTTAAATGTGTGTATTGAGGTCCATTTTAACAATCCCTGAAGTTTCATTGAAAAATTCAATCAATTTCCCAATGTTTTCCCCATGTTTCCCAAAAAGTGCGATACATTCCGCGATACAACCGATATGTGTATCTTCTAATATGTGTTTAAAGGTTGGATAGTATGTGTTACTTATAATAGAATATAATTATGTGCATTTTACAGATTATGCACATGGTTTGTTATTTTTTTTGGTATTTTTTTTAATTTCGGAATAATTTTAAAAATTAGGGAAAATCATTTTTTTCAAAAAAAAATTCTGGTTTAAAGGTTGGATAATATGTGTTACTTATAATAGACAGTTAGAAATTTGAATTTATAAGTTTTGCAGTTAATTCCAGGTTATCAGCTTCATAAATTCATCAAACAGCCCGATACAGCTTTTTCACCAAAGAGTAGACCGCTTCACCACCATAAACATGTTCAAAATTATAAATGAATGCATATTTGGGATGTTTGGAATTTTCTGGATTTAATCCATATTTTTTAAGAATTTTTTGGCAAAAAAAAAAAATTTTGGACCGTTACGGGGGGCGTATCGGCTGATACGAGGCCGTATCGGCCGATACAGCCCGTATCCGTATCGGAAACGGTGGGCACCGTTACGCCCACCGATACCGCTACGGGACACCTTGCTAGTCACGATTTGTATCTATCTATTGAACCATCATCCTTGTATTTAATGCTAAAAATCCATTTGCATCCAGCAATATTTTTCTCAAGTGGAAGATAGACTAATTCCCAAGTATTTTGTTTCTCCAGGGCAATCATCTCTTCTTCCATGGCTGATTTCCATTTAGGGTCGTCAAGGGCAACCACAACTTTGGTTGGGATAGTGACAGATGATATAGAGGAAAGGTATGATTGGTAAGAGTGATAGAATTTTGTAAGATACAAAGTTACCAATGGGATTATTTTTGCACGACCTGGTTCCTTTGCGAAGAGCAATTGGGAGATCCGCCGGTTCTGGTTCGAACGTTGAAGAGTGTGGTGCTTGGAAAGAGTAGACTTTGAGTTCTCTGGATTCAATGGAGCACAGTTCATCTTCAAGCTAGGATTCATCTATAATGGGAAGAGGAAAGGGTGCAAGAGTTGTACTTTTCCGTGAATTGAAATAAGGCACATTTTTAAAGAATATACCATCCTTAGAAACATACCCTTATTTTATTAATAGGACAGTAACACTTTTTATTAACAGGACAGTAACACTTGTTACCTTTCTGAGAGTTTGCGCACCCTAGGAACACAAATTTAATTGACTATGGTCCTAGCTTTGTGTGGGATGGTCCAAGAATATGGACAAAACAACTGCACCCAAACACTTTTGGTAGCAGGACAAATAGAGATGTGTGAGGTTGCAAAACTTGCAATGGTTAGTCACCCTTGAGCACATCAGTCGGAGTTCGATTAATTATATATGCGGCAAGAAGAATGGCTTCATCCCAGTATGCTTTTGGAACTGATATGCTGAGCAACAATGACCAAGTAACCTCTAACAAGTGCCGATTTTTGCGTTTAGCCACTCTGTTTTGTTGTGGAGTATACAGGCATGAGGTTTGAAATTCTATGCCATGGTCTACAAAGTACTTTTGTAAATCATGGTGTAAATAACTAAATATTATCAGGCATTGTCAGATCGAAAGATTTTAATTTTGGCATTGTATTGAGTAGAAACCATTTGATGAAACATCTTGATAATTGATGGGACTTCATCACAACTTTTTAGGAGATAAATTCATGTATATCATGAGGAGAAGTCACCAATAAGTGATAAGAAATACTTGAAACCAAATATAAAGATTAGAGGAGCAAATCCCCATACATCAAAGTGAATAAGTTAAATGAATGTAATGTTTTTGTGATCCTCAAGGGAAAAGTAGTTCGATGGTACTTGGATAACTGACAAGTTTCACATTGTATGCTATCACTTTTAATGAAACTTTCCAGGAAATAAAAGACATAATGATTGCAAAAACAAATGGCCTAAACGGGTTTGCCAAAGAGTCACCCGATTTTTAAGAATGAAAAATATGCAATGGTCTAAATTAGAGGTTAGGATCGTCCAACAATTTGATTTTGGGACTATGACTTACGGACAGTGAGTTTCACAATTTAATCAGTTTAATCTGAGTTAATATATGCAACAGGTAGAATTTTTTAGTGCATGTGTATCATATGTCATACGTTGCCTGCATATTACACTTGACATGCAGGCACTCCGAAATTGTACACGTGGCATATATGAACTCAAATAAACCAACTAGATTGTGCATCCCAACACAGTCACAAGATCAGATTTGTTGAACAATCTAAACATCTAATTGTAGATTGTTTTCATTTTTAACCATCCAATAAATGTCCACTAATCTGATAGGCAGATAATCAGATAAGCTTAAGTTTTGGTTCATGATATATATATAGCGGGTATCATAATTTGGACAATTTAATTTGACGATTGCATTCCAAATGTGCAATTTCTAAGTGCTTGTGTATCACCTGTCATAGTCTGCCAAAGTACAATAGTCTTTCTCTTTAAATATGATGGGTGGCAAAGCCTTGCAGGCTCTTTTATTTTGAAAAAATGACGGGGCAGAGAGAGAGAGAGAGAGAGAGAGAGAGAGAGAGAGGAGAGGAGGAGGAGGAATGTTACAAACCTAACCAATACACCAAAAGCCCAAGGACTGATGGAACACGTCAAACTAGGCTCTTTAAACCACTGGGATCGTAACATTCCATCACGCTCTGCAACTGATGTCCATGGCAACCCACTCTGTGGTAGCACTCACTCTGACCTCTTTTCCAGGTAGCCCTTTCCAAGGCATGGCAGTTGCACTCTAGTTCTCCAGGTAGCCCTTTTCATGTCAAGGTGGCTTTCACTCTGGTCCAGGTTACCCTTTCCACAGGTCACCCCTTCCATGACTCAAACACAGGACGTGGTGTTGGCTCCGATACCAATTGTTAAGAACCTAACCAATACGACAAAAGCCCCAGGATTGATGGAACGTATCAAACTAGGCTCTTTAAACTGTTGGGATCGTAACATTTGTTACGTGCACAGCTTGTATGGGGCTATCGTTTGAATAAGTCAAGCGTTGGTTACTATGAAATAGGGATATTATTTTCTCTTTAGTCCACAAGTCTCTATTAGTTCTCCTTTTTGGGAGAATAGTCCACTTGTCAGTAGAAGTTTGTTGAGCTTTTATTTATTTAAATTGTCCTATAGAATGAGAAAGAGAACTGGAAATTATTATTTTCTCTTAAAAAAATGATATCGTCGGACTTCTTTCATCGGCCTATGGTTACAAACGAGCTGAATCAAGAACGAAAATAGGTTCCCTTCGAGGGGAACCAGAACCTCCAAACTTCTTATGAAGAGAAAATAATAAGTTCCATGCTCTTTTCTCATTCAAATTCAATAGGATAATTTAAATATATAAGAGCTCAACAAACTTCTACTAACAAGTGGACTATTCTCCCTAAAAGAACTAACAAAGACATGTGGATTAAAGAGAAAATAATATCTCTATTTCAAAGAAACAAACCCAGCGTCACTTGACTTGACTTATTCAAACGGTAGCCCCATACAGGTTGTGCACTCAACATGGAAGGCTTTCATAGGTAAGTTATTTTTTTTCTCTTCCCTTTTTTTTCTTTCTAAGGGGTGACGGCCTACCCTTATATCATCAATATCGCATGCATCAACGATACAAGGGAGCCTTATAAAGGGGCTTTGACAATATTTTGTGATATGTCAACGATCCTAACATATGAGATGTCATCAATATGTGGTGGGATGCAAGGGGATTTTGCAATTCCCCTAGTGTTTCATATCAAATCCACACAATATCGATAATATCGGTCGATATTATTAATATTGCAAACACTATTCACACGACCCCACGCTATACCTAACCCCTTTTTGAAGCATTTACCCACGCACCTAGATTCTTCTCCTACCCAAGATTTGGACTTCCAAAACACCAGGACCCCTTTCCCCTACTGATGTTACTAGGTCACAACTTCAAATCTTCTTCCACGAAGCGTCTAGTTCTTAGCTAAGCCTCCCCCACCTTTTACTAAAGAGATCAATTTCTCACTTTAATATTCCCAATACCAATGCCACCACCCCTCTTAGCCTTTTAGGCAACCTTCAAATTGGCTAAAGATATTTCTTCTCTATGCCTCCTCCCTCCCTCAAGAAGTCGTTTTTTTTTTTTTTTTAACTTCTTGGGCACCATGTCCATGATTAATATAAGGACACAAACCAAACCGAAAGGTTAAAGATTAACACCTTAATAAGAGTGATCCATCCTAAAGGACAAGTTCCATCCACTTAGCAAGCTTCTTTACCATGTGTTACACAGCCACATTCCGAAAGATGCATGTGTTTTACGTAAAAATCTCCAATTACATAAATCATAATCATATCCTTGTGCCCAACTACATGAATGTGTACTTCCTATATCAAACACTAGAACATTTAAAAAGGCTATTGTATACTTTCTCTTTCTATTAAAATTAAAAGAAAACTCCATCTCTACATAACTTAATCTCATTGTCACAACGATCCATTGTGCAATGAACAGGCGGATAACCAGATATTTGTGGACAGTTGCGCATAGGTGGGCCCCATTAGGGATTGGACATAACCAGAAAATTGGGCTAATTGGACGGCCTAAACATTTGATCGTTTGCCACAAAATGGACAGTTAAAAATTGAACATAAACAGTCCAAATTCGATAGGAAAATGTTGACTGATCATTTATCAAATAGTTTTGATTGGCCCATCAGCTTGACCTTTTGGTCATGCCTCGTCCACGGTGGGGCCAACAATCTGAATACGAGTCTGCCATTTGCACATCAGATGCATGCATGAGTATGATCTGCAGAACTATACCAGAGCAGTATATAATGCATGTAATGGAATGTACATCGATCCAGACCACTCAATAGTGAGCCCCACTACAAATGGGGCATGACCCAAAAGTATAACAATAAGGAAATCATAGTCATCCGATCAGTGGCCATCAGACGAACAGTGGAAGAGAGAATTGGATAACTGTCTCAGTTCAACGAGGAAATCTTAACGGTAAATCATTCCATACTCTGCCAGGGTATGGAATACCATATGCACACACGCCAACCACCTTCCTCAAACCAAACAATCAAAATCATGGGCAATGCTGGGATGGCTCGTAAACCCGGAAACTGTGACAATTGGGTGATCCTAACCATCCAATTAAGGGAATTCTCTCGCTAAATTTCAACCATTGACCCCGTTCCTTTTAACCTTCTGCTTAATGGCCATCAACAGATGGTTGGATTCGTCAATTCAGCAAGATCATCAGTTTAAGCCCCATCCACGGTGGGCCCAGGATTGGGACAGCTCAGATTGAGGTAGGCCCCTACATGCATGTGTATGATATGCCATACACTGACAGAATAAAATATAGCTAAATCTTCCCTTGTTATCATCCATTTCACAGGCATGAACTAACCAACCAGTGCTAGGCGATTGGATCTCACCTTGTGTATGTCAATGCACGGTCGAAAACGGACTGCACATCGAATGGACGGTCGAGATCCTGAGATACAACAGAAGTTGAGATATCAAACGGTATAAAAAAATAAAAATTTAAAGGAATGGAAATACGAACGTACTGGAGCTCTGTGTTGGTGAGACTGAAATAAAGCTCTGCTTCTTTGGATGGTGGATTGGAAGAAGAGAAGAGTCGTGGAGAGAGCTGATGTTTGGAGTAGAGATGTCTGCGAACACCCGACGTGTACCGATTCTCATGTTGCGATGGATTTTTGAGATTTCCGAGAGAAATCTCTGCAAGAGATGCAGAGCTTTCTGGTTCGGAAAATTGCGGGAGAATGAGGAGGATTGCAGTTAGGGTTTATGGAGTAAGTTTGGTAGCCCTATGTGCTGCGTTGGACCAGCACACGTGCCAGCCTGGAGGGTGTGTGGGACATCTGAGCCGCTCATGATGTGGCCCACGTGAGAGATGACCATGTGATGAAGTAGGGATGGTATCCAGTAGTCAGGTGGGCCACCCCTGCACGAAGATAATGTATGGTTTGAATTTTTTTTCCAAACGGTCCACATTCAGCTTGTACGGTCCAATTCTGTTCCGGATTGGGCTAGTGGGGCCCAGTGTTATGGGCTGCATTGTGTGGGTCAGGCTCCAACCGGCTTCCACGTGGGAGATGAAGCGGGTTGAGTCCGACCCCGCTCAGACCTAGCAACGTCCGACCAGATCTCTGTGGGGTCCCACCGAGATGTATTTGTTTATCCACGCCCTCTATTCGTTTTCTCATATCATCTTAGGATGGGGGCCCACAAATGAGGCAGATCAAACACTTTAGTGGACCACACCAGAGATGACTTTTGCATTTAGTGCTTTGTGCATTAATGCAACTCCGAGCTTACTATTTGGTGTGGTCCACTTGAGCGTTGGATGTCTCATTTTTACCCATGCCTTAACATGATCTGAGAAAAGTGATGGACGGCGTGGATAAACATATACTCCGCAGGTGGGCCCCACATAGATCTGGTCGTATGTTGCTTAGTCCGAGCGGGGTCGGACGGAATCCGCTTCCGTAGAAGCCTGGGTAATGGCCCGCATTCAACCCAAAATAATTCTCAGTATCTGATGGCCGAGGTTTGCTATGTATAATACATTGACACTATAGCTGTCAGATGTTGGATTGTACCCGGGGATGCAAACCGTTTACCTAGTGGACCTCAACATGAATGATGATATCATTTCATCAGTTTCCTTTGAAATTTTAACATTGTTTTATGGGTCAGTGATGGAAGGGTCGAAATACTTCAATCTTAGAGCTTTTCAAAGAAACTCTCTCAATTTTAATTGCTATGGTTCCCTTCTTGTATTTTCAGTGTGTTATAATATATTTTTTATTTTAAGGTTGTTTATAGATGATTTGGATGTTAGTGTTTTAAACATTAAAGTTTATTTAATATTCAAATTAAATACTTTCATTTCTGTATGAATATTTTGATTTCAAATTTATTTAATATCGACTTAGAATGTGATGACACACTCTTTATTTTATCCGTTGTGTCAGGTGAATTGATTATATCTGAATTTATAAAATAACACACAAAATTAAGCTTTGTTAGAAATAGACCACATAATAATATTGATTTGTTCTGATTTATCTTGATATTTATTCAGAGTTGATCTACCACTCTGCAAATTCTATGATCCTAAAAAAAAATTAGATACATTTTTTCAAATGCGATTAACTCTAAGGGCCTATTTGGATGATCGAGTTTCACTGCAATGCAATGTAAAACTATTATTCATGGCTTGGATAAACCAAGCTAGTATCACAGTATTATGTTTCAATACCGCTAGCTTTAAATGGCAGAGGTGCATTGACGTGACATAGCTTCATGGGCCGCACTGTAATGTATGTCTTATATCTACACCGTTCATTCATCTTGCAAGAGTCCATTCATCTTGCAGGACTATTTTATAGAAAGATGCAGAAAATGAGACATCTAAAATGAAATTAATCACACCACAAAAGCTAATTAGGATTGAACGCTTGCCATTAAAAACTTATTACAGCCCGCAAAAGTGTTGGATGAAACTAATATTTGAGGTCATACCCTAAAATGATATTGGAAAATAGATGGACAATGTGGATATAACGCATATTGAGCATGGATATAGCAGTTATATCCATGTGTATCTAATTGGGTGATCACATTACATGCATGTTAAAAATTTTAAAGCTAACAAAGCATAATATTGGTAGTGCATAAGCTTTACTTTGGATTACTGTGGCAGTGGTAATCATTACCCATTTACAGTGGACCACACTACATTACAGTGGATTCCTTCCATCCAAGCAGGCCCTAAGGGTCTATTGGAAATAATTCACTCAACGCTCAAGTGAATTACACCACGTCACATACCAATGACCTTAAAAATGAACATAGTATGACCCCCTTGCCTTGAGTGTTCTGATACCATTCTTCACCCCATAGGCCCCGCCCCAATTCTTTCACCCCACCAAACATACATATGTATTATCTATCAATTATTCCGTCTCACTTTAGAGCATGGTCTAAGAAAATGAAGTAGATCTAAATCTCATGTTAGGCTTTGAAGATTTTCAAATCTACCAAAAGATAATTTCATTTTCTGAACAGAGAACCTTAAAATAAGTAAATGAATAAAAAAAAGCAAATTCATATCTTAAGTGGACCACATCAATGGGAAGAGGGATGATTGGCCATTAAAAAATTATCGTGAGCCATAAAAGTTTTAGATCAAGTTGATATAAGTTGATTTTGTGTTTTCCCTTGATAGAGGTCCATGTGACCTCAACAATAGGTTTGATGACAAATGGATATTACAGTGGGTTCTACTAAATTTTTAATGGTGTGATTCAATGGCCACCACCTCTTGCTTCATTTTTTAGACCACACCTTAAAATGAGTTGGAAAAAATGATGGATAGAGTGGACATCCAACATGTGCATCAAGTTGGGCTTGTAGTCAAGGACTCGCTGTTGAGCTTCCAATTTAGACATATCCTAGCTCATTACATTGCATCTTATGCGTGATTTGCATGTTAAAATGATTATCTAATGCATGTTTCGTGGATATAGGAATGAGAGAGGGATTACACCAAATTGATGTTCAAAAGACCACATTTAGATGGTCCTTGATAATGATCCAAGGTGGGACTAAAGATGGAAGAAGAAAGGAGGAGAAAAGAGAGAGAAAGAACCAAAAGAAATAGGCCTAGACCGGTCGGCCAAACAAGTTAGACCTGGTCGGCCAACAGGTCGGGCACCTCTCTGGTCTTTTTGAACCTCTGCTAGACCGGTATAGACCGGTCGGCCAGCCATCTCGACCGGTCTATAATGGTCGGCCAATAGGTGGCCAGTGTATTTCATCAGCTTTCAGCAAGCTTGCTAAGCAGGCTCCGAAAATCATGCGTTGCGGGAGTCCTTACGCAATTCTGGAAGTTTCTGAGGTGGTAGAGCATCTTTACTATAAAAGGACACCTGGGGGTGGATCTAAAGACATCATAGAAGGTTAGGAAGTCGTGGGAGGTGAAGGAGATCACTGTGGAGTGTCTGCAACTCTTCCAAACTCGGTTTTTCTATGTTTTTAGTAGTTTTTCCTTTGAGCCTTAGTTTAATCTATTAATGGTTGGCTAAATTTCTTAGCTGGGGCTAAGAGGTGAAGCTTTTAGTTGTTTGCAATGTTTAATTCGAATTCGTTCAAGTAGTTTTGGGTTTTATGAAGAACACTTCTAGTTCTAGTTTGAAATAAAATTAATATTTTTAGTTAATCTTATATCTCTTGTAATTTCTTTTACATGAGATGTTTTGATTACTGAGATTGTTTAATGAGGTGTTGATTGATAGGATTTTGGGTTGTAGAGATCCTAGATTCATCATGATATGTTGGATGTTAAGGGATCTTACAAATTAAGTTTCCTAAGAGCTTATCTAGAACGAAACTAGAAGGGGTTCTTATCTTTTGATTTAATCTGAGATAAGTGTTTATGTATTGATTTTGGTTCAATAGAAGTTCAATTCATGCTTCTAAATCAAGTCTAGTTACAAGGTTTGAGGAATAATTATAAATGTGATCTTGCTTGTTTTGTGAAGGATTGGGTTGTGTGATTGAATACACCCAATGCCTTAATTGATTATGAGAAGACCATATCAGTGGATGATCCATCTATGTTAGATGCATTATGATGATTTGATTGCTCTATATTCCGATTGGATAGGGATAGAACTCTAATTCCAATTGAGTGATTGGCTTGAATGGTTTGAATTGGCATTGTGAATGATTATTAGTGGATCACTGGCGCTCTGGTATTTATTTCCTTGATTTAGTTCTTAAGTAGATAGATTTATATTCCTAATTACTATCCATCATTGTAAATCTGAATTTAACCTATCCTAATTATAAAACTTAAAATTGTTACGACAATCCCTAAGGATCGAATTATTACTACATCGCAGACTTGCACTTGAGGCGAGCGAACACTCGCTCACTGAGATGTTACCTTGGACTTACCCAATCCATGCTCTCCACAATTGGCATGATGTGGCCTGACAGGAAAGTCACAGGTGGTCCACTAACATGAGTTGAATGCGAACAGCTGCTATTTTGCATAGTGGGCGCCATTATCTCTACTATTTCATGTGGTGTGGTTGTCCGAGCTTTCAGGCTCATGCCCTCAAATGAGCTTGCAAAATGGATGGATGATGCATAGAGCTTGTAACACCCCGGATTTTCACTAACTTGGGAATTCAAAGTGCCTGGGCGTTACCTTTGGTTTTTCAATTATAGTACGTGCCCGCATGTGTGTTCGCATGTATTTGGAACCAAATAAATGTTTTTGTCAAATAAATTATGGAATTAGTTTAGGAGTTGGAAGATCACATGGTTCGGAAGAGTTTTCCGATGATCGGTTTGACTCAGGTATGTCGTCATCTGTAGATACTAAGTAAAGAACCCTAAATTATCAATCTACTTGTAAATCGACAAAATCGTCATGAATATTTTACCGAACCTTGGTGTTTTAGCCTATTTTTGGTATTTTAGATTTTTTGAACGGTTTAGATTTCACAAAAACCCTCTCTTTTAAAATGCGCTACTTTTTTGAAATGTCAAAAAGTTGTTATTTGTACCTGGAGTGGAAAATCAAAATATTTATTATTGGGATTTCAATTTTTTAGTATTTTTTATTGAATCCAAATGAGGGGTACTTTCTTATTTACATAAATAACTTAAAGTAAATGAAAATTTACTTAATGTTATTTTGTAAATAAGGTTAACAAGTAGCCTGAACTGTGAGGGAACTCACTTTGCAGGGGGAAAATCCTGAAATTTGATGGATCAAAGACAACCGGTCGACCGGATTGACAACCGACCGACCGAATAGGCAGCCGGCCGATTGGATTGGCAACTGATCGACCTGGTTACTGCTACCCCCTTGTGGGGAAAAAACGGATGGACAACGTGATTCGGCCGACCGGATTTAGGACCGGCCCACCGGTCGTGGCTGGCCCAATTTTAAATAGGGGTTACAAATCCCATTCGATCTCTCTCTTTCTCACTCCTTTCTCTCTCTGTCTCTCTCATTTCTCTCCTTCATTTTCTTCTCTCCTAAGTTCTTAAACTCCCCTAGCTTCCTTCTTCTCTTCTCAAACCCCCTTTCTTTCTCAAATCCTCCGTCATGCCCATGAAAATTTTGGATTTCCGAGCTCTCTTCAGCCCCCACCTCCGTTCCTGCGTCTCCCGGCCAAGATCCATCGATCGTGACTTGGAGTAGTCTCCTCCCATGCTAGGTAAGGTGTTCATTTACCTCTTCTTCCATCTCCTCTCTATTTTTTTCATGTCATTAGGGTTAGAAACCCATTTGTTTCTGTCGAAACCCTAACCCTAGGGTTTGTCCATATCAGGACTTATACCTATATTAGTCGTTGGGAGCAGCGACACTATTACGGGAGTCGTAACCAAGCTCGACTCCATTGGGATTCCGACGGTGTGCCGAATTCGGGCTTCAATTCGTTGAATCGATTTGGGGTCTTCCCTAAATCTGAGATACCAAAATCTTAAACCCTAATTAGACATTTAATTAGATTAAATCCTAATTGATTAATGGAGGATTTACGATTCATTGTAGGTAATTGAGGTATTTCCCAATTTCCAAAACGTGGAATTTCAACTGCAAGGTGAAGATCTACCCTCAAGCTTATTCTCGACAAATCCTAGTTAATGATTGCTTGAGTTTATATATTAATTGTTGATGTGTGTATAACATGTTCGATGAAATGCCCATATTGCTGTTTGATTGATAACAGGCTCGATGAAATGCCTGAATGATGTGAATTTACAAAATTGTAATATATTTATGCTTGTGGATGTATGTGACGCCCTGTATCATCCGAGCTATGTCATCCAGGTCCTTTGGATCGGTCAAGCCCGTCGGTCGAGCCAGGTGCTTTGATATGTTTATGATTAGGTATTTAATAACCTAAATTGTTATTATGATAAGTTAAGTCTTGCTCTGGATTAAGCTCTAACAACTATCTGATATAGTGTACTGCCTGTCACTAGGTTGGCAGTCACAGACTTATTTGATAGACTAGGCGGGACACGGTCGATCGACAGTGGCCATTGTTGAGTCGTCGTCGTCCACTCGGGTCCACCGAAAAAGCCTAATTCAGAGTTGATCATTCTTGTATTTCATTGTTGAATCACACTATATGAAATCTGGAATACTATCGTTCCCACTGTGAATAGTCCACTTAAAATCATATTGTGACGCTATCCACTGAGTCTCATGAGCCAGGCATGGAGGTATGGGACACCGTGTCTGAGTTGTCGGCCTACGCTGGCGTGGTGTCACGCCCTAAAATTCGAGACTCGAGTATAACAACCCAAAGCCCGAGTTCTAGAGTATGAATTGAAAATTCGAGCATAGATTCCATGAGACTCCATTCCACACATCGCATTACTAAAATAAATCTCAAATATAAAGTTTCTTTTCCACTAATATCTTATTACATTGAATTTTACAAGATAAAATAGATCAACTACAGTTGGCGTTTGAGTAATACGTGACCATCTGAATACTCTGCTCTGTCTACGTCTTTTCCTTCCTGAAAACCTACAAGAACTGTGGTGATTTTGGTGAGCTAAAAGCCTAGTGAGGTCATTTCCATCACGGGTAATATTCCAGTTAATAAAAGATAGGACGTGAATCATCAACGGATAGAATTGTATGAAATATACAAGGATAAGGTTATGATTGATATACTTTATGATTTATTATCAATAGAACATGATTATCATGATGTCATGTATGTCATGATGCGTGTGAGAGCAATAAACGTCTAGGAACTCGTTGCCACTGAACATTAGGAACCTGTCGCAAATCAACCATGCTCACCTAACCGGTACAACGAGGCGGCAAATCAACCATGCACGCCAGTGGACAAATCAACCATGCACCACTGATCCAACCGAGCAAATCAACCATGCTCAATAAGTGAAACGACCAGAACTCGCTGCCACTAAACATTAGGAACCTGTCGCAAATCAACCATGCTCACCTAACCAGTACAGCGAGGCGGCAAATCAACCATGCACGCCAGGAGTCAAATCAATCATGCTCCTGTTCTGTCGTTGTGTATAAAAAATGTATATGTATGTCATAAATCATGAAAACATATCTTCAAGCATACAATGCATCTCAACTCAATTCCAATCACACCATGCATGTGTCATCTTTGTTTAAGTAGTTCTTTGTCTTAAACATTTAGTTTGTAGTAAATTAAGGCCGCTGAGAATAATTTGGAAAGTCATTAAAATATGTAAGGTAACCTAAGTCGAGTTTGTCTAATATCTTGATATGTACAACTAGATAGGATGCTTTGGGAAAAATATCAAGAATAAATAGTTATAATACGATACTTAATAATAGAGATCGAAGTCGTTTCCATACCTAAGACTCCCTTGTAATTAACAAAGAAGAATAAAGACCATATTAAAAACTTGATTAAGAAAGCGAATTGGAAAACGGATTCCTTACCCAAGAGTCCAATGATTAAACAACAAAAGAAGGAATTAAGACCTATAATTTAGCAACTAGAGGACCAAGAAAGATTAACCAGAAAATCATGGGATGAATCACTCACCTGCGGCCTCCTTAAACTCGAAAAGTGACGGGCTGAGTCGACTCACTGAGTTAACTCAGATATGAGAAAACTCTTCCTTTCTTCTTTCTTCCTTTCTTCTTCTTCTCTTCTCCTCTTTTCTTGCTGACTGGGGTGTTGTCCCCATAGCAACAGCAGACCAAATCAGCAACCTCCTTCCCTCTCACTTTCTCACCGTTTCTCTCTCTCTCTCTCTCTCTCTCTCTCTCTCGTTTCTCTCTCTCTCTCTCTCTCTCTCTCTCTCTCTCTCGTTTCTTCTTCTTTCTTGCCGCCCCAACAAGAGCAGCAACAGCGGTAACAGCAGCACGAGCACGAGCAGCAACAGCAGCAGGAGTACGAGCAGCAATAGCAGCAGCAGTATGAGCAGCAACAGCAGCAGCAGCACGTGCTGCTTCTTCTCTCGTTCTCTCTCTCTCGTTCTCTCTCTCTAACGCCCCACACCCTTTCTCTCCTTCTCACAACTTCTCTCTCTCCCTCCTGCGTTTCTTAGAAGCTTAGAATCGATGGACGAAGCCTTATATAACCAACCAAAGCGGTGAAGAAGCGGTGAAGACGCGGACTACAAAGAAATCCCGGTTCGAGTTGGAGAAGGAGACTGAATAGTCCGTGGATTCTTTTGCACAAGAGTTGGAGAAGGAGACTGAATAGTCCGGGGATTCTTTTGCACAAGCAACCCGTTGGAAACCTAGGTGGGGTCCACACGAAGATTTGGAAAAGGTCTGGCCCATCCATGCATAGCAGATCTGTAGATCTTGGCGTTTCTTGAATCTTAGGGTCGAGTTTGGAAGGCTGTGGTGGACCGTACAATCGTCCGAAGACGTTGAGGTCACCTATCATCGAAGCCCGTGCGCGGAGTACTTCAGATGTACGGCTTGGATCAACCAATGGGGTCCACTGTGATGGACAGTGTGGACCACAAACGGCGACAGCGGCAACGCTGCCGTTGTTCCGCGTCCGAAGAGGACGTTTCGTCCGCGACGCGTGAGAAACGCGGTCAACGCGCGTTAACCGCGTGGCTGGCCGTTGCACTGTACACGTGGGTCCCACCTTGATGTATTTGATGAATCCCCTCCGACCATCGGTTAGGCCACTCAATTTGAGATGTGCCACAAAAAATGAAGCAGATCCGAGTTTAGATGGCCCACATATGGCCCGTTTTCTGATTAGGACATTTGTAGAGTGATCAGAGGGTTGAAATTTGACATGTATGGTTGGATCATGTCCTAGAACTAATATATAGAGTTTTGCATGAGAATGAGCGTCCGAAATCATGATACTTGAAATGGTTCTATAACTTAAGTTTAACTAATGGCATTTTCGAAACTATTGTAGATTTATGAGTTTTGCGAAATCTGACACTTACATGCTATTCTAGGGTTCCTGTTGAGCAATTTTAATGAAGGGGTCATACTATAATTTCTTACGAATTATTTAATACTAATTTATCAATATTAAAGTTATTTAATTTCTTAAATAATTAACTAATTTATAATTTAGATTATTCTAAAATCCTAGGGTGTTACAACCACATCCGAGCAGGTTCATAGGGCCAAGAAATCACTGGTTTAAGGATATGCCTGTGATGGACACGATGTACGGGTCTTATTTATGGACAAACATGTGTACAGGGAAATGTACGACGGTTTACATTGATTGCGTAATTCGAAATCGAAGTGGACGGTTAGATCTTCTAGTCTAGTAACGACAGATCATTCTAACGGTCGGTCTGTCGAAAAACTAAGTACACTAAGTTTTTCAGAGGCCTGACAAGTTGTCTGGACACGTATAAAATGTATACATGTGTGTATGCGTGTGAACAATACAGCTTAGAATATAATTTCTCACATGTGAACACGCACTCGTGTACTTACTCGTGCGCCCAAATTCTTGGGGTATTACATGTGGTGCCTCCCCATAGTGACCAGTGAGCATTGACATGGGTGACCGATTGTTGTTCGAACAACCCTTGTGACAAATGTGACATTGGCCGATGTTTGCACTGTTTGAACGACCCGGGCATGCATTGGGTTAATTTCGAGTGAAACGCCCACACCTCTGAATAAATTAATCGTATTTGATATTGGGGTGATGAGTCCTTTCGCTTGGTTTGGGCGTGGCTAACGAGTTACGGCCAGACTATGCTTTCATGGGTGTATAATCCAAACCTTTGATTGAGGGGTTACTGGCGATGATTGGCAACGCATCGTAGAAAGCCAGATAGTCCGAGTTAGACTTTATGATACGATGTGGTATTCTGGCTTCACCAATTTGTTGAATGAATTGGACTAATAAATACTTTAATAAATCATGCATACATAACATTGCATTTGAAGAGGACTCGTGTGGCTTGGTTGCTTGATGTGGCGTCAATGCTACCTTGAGCACTTCATGTCATTTCTCTGTGTCATCCGGACTGGTGTACTCGGTTTCGACTTGCTTGACGGGTGGACTCTCGATTCACAGTTGGTCGGGCCAGGGCTTGCTCGGGACATGCATTGTGTGCGAAATCATAACATCCATGCATTCAATCAACTAGCCTAGGATGATGTATGATTTGTATGTGGTCATTACCTAAACTTGATTTATTTGACAACGTGCTTAAGAATAATACACTTATATGAACCTGTTTATAATTTAAATATCTCGAGTATAATCTTGGAGATATTTATTCATTATGTTGGCGTTTTGACGCCTTTCATCTTACATATGCAGATGTCTCAGAAATATGACCAGATGGTGGTGCACTTGGGGCTCCTTGTAGTCTTTTAGCTTCGTCCCTTTTGGTAGATGTATTTTTCCTTCTTTTTACTTTTATTGCAATTCGTATAATTCTCATATGGGCTGACACTGCATTTGAATTGTACATCTAGGGCGTTAGCCCTATATTTTTTATTTAGTTACTTCCGCTTTGCTTATGATCCGCTAATTGAAATGCGTTACTCTGATTATTTATGAATGGAATGAATGTAAATCTGATTGAGGATACACGTGGGTGCATTTTCCACGTGTGGCATTCCTAAATCAGCATTTTATTAAGTTAACACTTGGGAACTCGGGATCGGAGTCTTCGTACTCGGGTGCCGAAATTTCGGGACGTTACGGAGCTGTACACGAACCGAGCTAGCTCGAAAAGCTCACTCGACTATGCTACAAAAAGCTCAGCTCAACTTGATTTGGAGGGTGGATCAATCCAAGCCAAGGCGATTCTATGGGCTCGTTGGAAATTCAAGCCAAGCTCAAGATTAACATGAGCTCGGCTCGGCTTGGCTTGAAATCAGGCTCGGCTTGTAGAAGGCTCAGTATATATATTTTTAAAAATATTATATATTTTTTGTATTATATAATATAATATAATTTTTTTTCCAACGCCCATTTGCTATAATTCCAGTGCCCTTTCGCACTCCCCCGCCCACCCCTTAAAAACTCAAAAGCAAACCCCCTTTGGCCGAATCGACCTCTCCCGGCCTAACTAGCAACCCCCTCCACTCGAATATATTTCACCGGCCTCACCTCCTCCCTCTCCGACTCTCCTTTATTTTTTATTTCTCTCCCTTCCTCGCTCGGCCTCACCTCCTGCCTCTCTCTCATCTCTGCCTTTCCCTCGTCTTTGCAAGTACGATGTAGACTCAAAAACTCGGCTTGAATTCAGGCTCAAAAGCTTAAAGCTCGAATAGGCTCGAATTTGGCCTGAAAGCTCGTCCAAACCAAGCCAAGCCCACCACCTGGGCTTGAGGACCAAGCTGAGTCAAGCTCGAGCCTAGGTCGCTCGCTGACCAAACCAAGCCGAACCGAGCAAAGCTAGGCTCATATACACCTCTAATGGTGTAGATAAAATGCATGTATTGTGCTTGACGGCCGGTCAAAGAATCCGGTGGTTGAATGGATACCATTAAAAGCTTTCGGGGGCCACACAAGTTTTGAATCAAGTTGATATTTGTATTTTCCCTTCTTGCATGTATATGTGTGACCTTAACAATTGATATTTGAATTTTCCCTTCTTACATGTCTATGTGTGACCTTAATAGGTTAGATGGCAAATAAGCATAAACATTATGGTGGACCCTGGGAAGGTTTTAAATTGGATCTCGTTATCCCCATTGTCTCCTACAATGTGGTCCACTTGAGCCACCCATTTGCTTCATTTTTAGGCTCATGTCCTAAAATGAGCTTACATGAAAATGGACAGTAGGGACACATAAGCACACTCACTGGGATGGGTCCCACAGCCCCAAACACCACCTGGTTGGGCGGTGTTGGGGTCACCACCGAATTCATAATTTTATTTACCAATTGACTAAGGCTCAGGTAAGACCCTTCCGGATTGGTGTTAGAAAAAGCTCCATGACCCACCATGATGTGTCCACGCCGTACATCCATTTTTTCAATTCATTTCAAGCCATGAGCCCAAAAAATGAGGTAGATCCAAATCTTAATGGACTACACAATGGGAAATGTTTACGTCGATATTTGTAACAGGATCCTCCAGAAGGTCCACCTTCCTTCCAAGCGAATTTTCTCCTTGGACCTGAAAGGGAACAGAAAAAATAACTAAGGGTGGCCAGCGTTCGGCCATCGGCCCTCTGATGCCTAAGTTAGATAGGGTATGGAAGGAGAACCAATAAACGATAGAGATCAGGGATTGAGTATTGTATACCTTTTAATGATAAAACCATCCATTTATATAGACTCGAATGTCCCACTCTGTTACGTTAGATGCCGAGATCATCTACTGATTTCATGGGATAGGGTGTTTATCCTACTTATCCTCGGAACAATCTAATCCAATTAGTCACCCGGTCAACTACGTTCCTTGATAACGATCCCTTGAGACTCGGAGCCATAAACAAAGATAAGCCCAAAATCGGCCTATACGGGCTGCTGATACTAAAGGATGAAGGACGTCATCGCTGATCAATAAAAGCTGCTCGCACGACGGAAGATGCTCGCGAGACCAGGTGCTCGCATATTAGGATGTAACTCCTTTTAACGACTCGTGAGAAGGACTGCTCGCGGGTCGAGAAGGGAATTTCCTACCTCGTAATATCCGACCATCGACCATGAGAGCTCGAAGCCTCGATAACTGTGTTCCGTATTTATCCAATCTGCGAGCCTCAAGCAGGTGATCTCGAGAGTCGAATAAATGTGCTCGCAGAGCCAGGACATCGTGAGAATATCGAGCCGCGAATAGCGTATCTCCGCCATTTTGACTATAACAGATGCCCCTCAAGTCCTTACCGCCAAGAATTCTAAGGCAAGGACTTACTTGCTGTCATGCGCAGCTGCCTGCTGCCTTTATCGAGTAAGAAGCCGTACATGATTGGACTGGAATTAATGAGCGCCAGCCTTTCGCAGCCTTTCCGCAGACAGGAAATGAAGAGACGCTCGCCACATGTCTCGAAAATGAATGGGTGTGCCTGCTCGACTGCAGTGCCGAAGGAAAGGCAGCCACGTGTCACCATATACGGCAAAATGATTGCCTATAAATATACGGAGTCCGCCATATCTCCAGATTTTCACAGAAGTTTTCGAAAAGAAATTCTTCCTTCAGTCATCTTCCTCAGTGATTTCTGATGTCCTTCCTTGGTGTCCTTCCCTCTCCTTCTCTCGTACTTGGTATACCCTTTTTCCTTCTTTTTTTCTTCTTAAATACCCTCATGGCCGGAGATTCTGACGAGACCACCGTCCCCCTGGGAGATGCTACCCCGGAATCCTCCGCCTCCAGTAACGCGAGGGTTCCGGCAGGTAGATACACAGCGGCCGGGTATCCCTCCATTTTATCGGAGGACCGGTTGCTTGAGCTACGAGAGAGATATTTAATCCCCGACTCAATCGCTCTCCGGCTACCCGGAGATTGAGAGACACCGGATTACCCTCCCCCAGGGTGTGTGGCCTTGTATGAGTACCAGCTCATTCTGGGGGTACGCCTTCCTCTCCATCCCTTCGTTCGCGATGTTCTCCGGTGCTATAAGATTGCCCCCGGGCAACTCATCGTGAATGGATGGAGGGTGGTTCTGAGCTCATTCGCCCTCTGGGCTCAGGCCTGCAATGGGGAGCTCACAGCTGAGGAGTTCCTCCGTATGTTCCGTTTGAAGAAGGCACCCTCCAGCGAAGGCTGGTACTACCTGTGCTATTGGCACCGGGATAATTTCGTGCTGGGGAAGCCCTCTTCGAATTATCCCGGCTGGAGGAAACGCTGGTTCTATGTTTCAAGGAACTGGGAGTCTGCTTCCTCGAGGGGCCCAGGAGTGAACCGTATTTTCTGTGAAGGTAGGCACAGTTCTACACTATACGTTTTTCTCCAGTCAGACTTAGGGTTTGTAAGTTTGTTTTTTAACTCCTGTTTGTGTTCGCAGGTATCCTGGCTTTGACGAAGCCAAATTTAAAGGGGGGAATTCACGAGAAGATCGTGAAAGTATATAAGCTGCCTGCTCGCGACAGGCATATCGAAGCTTGTCTATCCTCCTCGCGACTCGCGGCGGCAGGGCTAATACCCAACGAGGAGATAGAAATGACGAAGGCCGGGGAGAAGAGGGGTCTGCTACCTCGACTCAAGGGTACGAACTCGAAAAGGCAGAAGAAAACATCTACCGGGCCTTCCCAACCATCCACCCGTAAAGGTGCCGACCAACCCACCCATCTCGCGAGCACGGTGGGGGCGCCAGCAGCTCCTGCGCCTATCATTCCCTCACTGGCGGTCGCACCTGGACCCCCAGTGATTAATATTACTGACAACTCCCCGAGGGATGATGGAGCAGGGTCTAGCTGCCCCCCAGCCGAAGAAACTCGCGAGCCGACAGGACCTCGGGAGTCGGCATCTGCTGGCGAGATGGCTCCTGCTCGCGAGGTGGCTCCTGCTCGCGAGTCGGCTACCGCCCCTGTCGCGAGCACGGCGGGGCTGGTCATTGCACAGCCGTCTGGCAGTGGATCAGTCACTGTCCCTCGCCACCTTCATCCAATATGCAAGTTCCTCTTCGACAACATCTCCCCCCAAACCTTCGGCACCCTCCCCGAGCCAAGCCCTGAGAACCTCTTCCTCGAGGCGGGAGTTAGAATGGTTCAGGTAACATGGTCTTCTGATGTTCATTTTAACTTGATATCTTTTGTTTCCAAGTATTTATCTCACTATCTTCCATTCGGCAGGGATTGGACCTCATCTTGCGGACGAGGCGTGATATTGTTGCCGCCCGTCGCGTGATTGATGAGGCGGACGGGAAGAGGATCGCTTTGGAGAAGGCGATCCAGGGAAGGGATCAGCTCCTCAAGTCCCGCGAGGCACTGATCTCGAAGAGAGATGAGGAGAAGAAGATCCTCATTGAGAAAGTCCAAGTCCTGACCAATAGGTATGGGGCTCTGGACTCCAACTTCGCCAAGGTCACGGAGTTGAAGGAGAAAGCAGATAGAGAGAGGGAGATCTTCCGTCAAGACAAGATCTCACTGGAGGAGCGGCTCGCGGAGGCCAGGTCGCAGCTCAAGGAAGTCAACGAGAGTCTGGATAAAGAGCGCTCCACTCTCACGCAACTCAAGGACGACTCGATCCATTGGGACGAGGAGAGGGTCGCCCTTGTCCAAATGCTCTCTGAAGAAGGAACTCGAGCCATCACCGAGTTTCGAACTTTACCGCTGTATGACGAAGAAAGATACCAGTCATACGATGTTGGTCGCGACTTCGCACTAAGAGTAGTGCAGCGGATGATCCCATCTTTCGACATGGGAGAATTCGACCGGGTCGCGTCCATCATAGCTGCGGAAGAGCAAGCAGCTGCCGATAACGAGGTGACCGAAGTCACTCAAGCTGGAGGGGTTCCCGATGCGGACCCTGAAGTCGAGAGTGCGGCTCCTCCAAGAGATTAGTTTTCCTCTCTTGTATTTTTTGTACTTGGGATCAAATTTTTGTAAACAATTACTCATTAATGAAAAAGAAACCTTTCGATGATGATGTTTGTCCTTTGCTTGTTTTTGCTTTGTTTCTGCTTTCATTATGCTTTGGATGCCTTCATATTTAGGTCAGCAGTAATAATCTATATTTAATCCGGGGGGTCGTGATGACAATGCCCTCGTGGAGATAGACTGATCCATCGATTGAGACTTTAATTCTACCAAGGGTAGGCATTCAATCCGGGGGGTTATGGTGACCATACCCTCGTGAAGATAGACTAATCTATCGATTGAAACTTCAATCCTACCAAGGGTAGGCATTCAATCCGGGGGGTCATGGTGACCATACCCTCGTAAAGATAGACTAATCTATCGATTGAAACTTTAATTCTACTAAGGGTAGAAGATTGGTCAAGAGAACATATATGTTCTCTTCAGGGCTATTTTTTATCCATAAAATGGAAAAGCGACCAACAAGGATGATTTTAACCCTACCAAAGGTAGGCAATTGGTCAAGAGAATGTATGTATTCTCTTCGGGGCTATTCGAGTCCAAGTAAATGGAGTAGCGACCAAAAGATTTCCTCCGTCCTTTGTTTTTTTAACGTCGTTAAGAGATACATCGAATCAAGGGAAGTATTGTAGCAAGTGTTCCACGTGCCAAGGGCGACGTACGGGTCTTCCATGCATATCTTCAACATAGTAAGTGCCGGGTCGCACAATTTTAACGACTCGATACGGGCCTTCCCAATTTGGATCAAGCGACCGAGCAGGAACCCCGAGGTTCTGTCTGAGGACTAAGTCACCGAGCTGGAAAGATCTAGGTCCAACTTTAGCATTTCGGTAGCGAGTAATACGTTGTTGATATGCGGCTGCTCGCATCTGGGAGGCATTTCTCCATTCTTTCAAGAGATCGAGATGAAGTCGAAGATTTTCCTGATTGCATGCGAGGTCGTACTGCTCGATTCGATACGAGGGTACTTGAATTTCAACTGGTACTACCGCGTCGGCACCAAATGCTAAAGAGAAAGGAGTTTCGCCTGTTGATGTATGAGTTGTAGTTCTATATGCCCATAATATTTCTGGCAGAAGTTCTGGCCATATACCTTTACATTCACCAAGCTTGGTCTTTAGGTGGTGCTTAATGATTTTATTCACTGCCTCAACTTGCCCATTTGCCTGAGGATGGCACGGAGAGGTGCGAATGTTGTGTATCTTCCACTTTTCACAAAATTCATCGAAAGCTGCGTTGTCGAACTGGGTTCTGTTGTCAGTGATGATAGTGTGGGGGAGTCCATAACGACATATGATATTTCTCCATATGAACTTAGTAGTTTGTTTCTCAGTGATTTTGGCAAATGGTTTTGCCTTGGCCCATTTAGTGAAATAATCTACCCCCACTATCGCGAACCTATTTGTCCTTTTCCAGTAGGCAAGGGCCCGATGATATCGACCCCCCATTGCGCGAAAGGCTAAGGGCTATCAACTGGAGTCATTTGCTCGGACGGTACATGAGGTATAGGAGAGTATCGCTGGCACTTGTCACATTTTTTGGAGAATTCAATTGCGTCTGCCTTCATAGTGGGCTAATAGTATCCTTGCCTCATCGCCTTATATGCTAAGGATCGCCCCCTTGGGTGTTTACCACATGCCCCCTGGTGTATTTCATCTAGAACACGATGTGCTTCTTCTGGGTGAAGACACCTTAAATAAGGCAAGGAAAAACTTTTACGTAACAATATTCCATCTTGTAAGGTGTACTTGGCAGCTCGATGACGAATTTGTCGTGCGGTTTTCTTATCGTCTGGAAGAACTCCATCTCTAAGATAAAGAGTGATGGGGTCCATCCAACATGGAGACAGATGTATCGTAACCATCTGCTCGAGAGTTGCATGGTCGATACTCGAGTTTTTAAGATACTCGATAGGAATTGAATATGATAACTCAGATTCTGGTGCAGAGGCAAGTTTTGCCAACGAATCAGCGAGTTTATTCTCCTCGCGGGGAATGTGGATTATTTCGTAATTCTTCAATTTTGCAAGTAGAATGAGCACTCTAGATTTATATAAGGCCATCCTTTCTTCTTTTGCTTCGAATTCGCCAAGTACTTGATTGACTATGAGCTGAGAATCATTGTGAATGAGTAGATTTTGAATTGAAATGACTTTTGCCAGTTCGAGACCAACGATCGGGGCCTCATATTCTGCTTCATTATTCAAGATGCGAGAATCGAAACGTAAGGCGTATTGAAAATGCGACCCGTCTGGGGCGACTAGAATAAGGCCCGCCCCACTACCAGTGGCCCGTGAGGACCCGTCCACGAAGAGTGACCAGGAAGGCTGGTTGCTGATTGCGGTATTTTCATTGGAAGAAGAATATGTGAATTCGGCGATAAAGTCAGCTACGGCTTGGCCCTTGATTGCAGTCCTGGGTCAGAACAATATGTCGTACTCACTGAGCTCGACCGCCTATTTAGTTAACCGTCCGGAAGCCTCAGATTTTTTAAAGATCTGCCGTATCGGATGATTCGTTGGTAATAAAATAGCGTGGGCTTGAAAGTATGGTCGCAGCTTTCGAGCTGCCGTGACTAAAGCCAAAGCCAGCTTTTCCATATCAGAATACCGAGTTTCAGCGTCTACCATTGCTCGACTAATATAATAAACGGGCCTTTGTATCCCGAAATCTTCTCTTATTAAAGCGGCGCTAACGGCCGTGGAGGATACAGATAAATAAAGGATGAGTTGTTCGTATAGCACAGGTTTAGGTAAAACAGGGGGTGTACCCATATATTGCTTCAGTTGTTGAAAAGCTTCTTCGCACTGTGATGTCCACCCCCAATTAGACTTGGCTGTGGCACGGAGGAGCTTGAAGAAGGGTAAGCACTTATCAGATGCTCACGAGATGAACCTATTCAACGATGCGATGCAACCAGCCAGACGTTGGATGTCCTTAAAAGTGGTCGGGGATTTCATCTCTATTAGTGCTTTTATTTTTTTAGGATTCGCCTCAATTCCTCGCTGGCCAACCATAAATCCAAGAAATTTTTCCTCAGACACTCCGAACGCGCATTTTTCTGGGTTCAGCTTCATCTGATATTTCCTCATCAGGTCGAAGGCTTTTCGAAGATCTGAAAGGTAATTGTCTTCTACGACACTTTTCACGAGCATGTCATCCACATATACTTCCATATTCCTGCCAATTTGCGCGGCGAATATCTTGTTGACGAGAAGCTGATAGGTGGCCCCTGCATTTTTAAGACCAAACGGCATTACCTGGTAACAATATAGACCTCGGTCAGTGATGAAGGTAGTATGCTGGCTATCGGGCGGATGCATCATGATCTGGTTATACCCTGAATAAGCGTCCATAAAACTGAGCAGAGCCTGCCCAGCTGTTGAATCAACCAACTGGTTGATTCACGGGGTCGGGAAGCTATCTTTGGGGCACGCTTTGTTCAGGTATGAGTAATCGACGCACATTCTCCATTTGCCATTGGATTTTTGAACGAGAACTACATTCGCGACCCATTCTGGGTAGTCAGCTTCTTTTATGAAATTGACCGTAAGCAGCTTCTCGATTTCGGCCTTGATCGCCATTTGCCTTTCTACAGTGAAGGCACGTCGGCGCTGGTGGACGGGTTTATACTTTGGGTCGATGTTCAGACGGTGTGTGATGACACTAGGGTCAATGCCAGGCATGTCTCGGTGAGACCAGGCAAACACATCTTGATATTCAGTGAGGAGGCAGATCAAATCTGCTCAAATGGCATTTCTCAAAGAGGATCCCACACAAACAACTTTGGATGGGTCATCTTCATTCAAGCGAATCGATACTGTCTCTTCCCCGGGAGTTCCTGATTGGAGAGTATCCTCCCTTGGGTCCAGCGAGGTATCCGCTGGGGGGTTAGATGAATCTTGTGCTACCATCATAACTGGCGTTGCTTGTGCTTTATTTCGATCTTGTAAGGCTATCTCATAACAAGACCGAGCCTCTTTCCGGTTCCCTCGTACGACCCCAACGCCACTCGATGTAGGAAATTTGACGCACAAATATAAAGGATGTAAAGCTACCCCAACCTTATTAAGAGATGGCCGCCCCAAAATGGCGTTGTATACTGATTTTCGGTCCACCACGAGGAAATTTATGAAGATAGTCGTCTTCGCTGGACTCTCCCCAAAGGTGACCAAAAGTTCAATGCTTCCTTCAGGTGTCACCACCTCACCCCCGAAACTGATGAGGGGAGTTGAGACCGGCTTGAGTAGGCTTCTGGCAAGTGCCATTTTATTGAAAGCCTCCAGGTATAGAATATCAGCAGAACTGCCTGTATCCACCATAATACGATGAGTCAAATAATTAGATACCTTTAGTGCGACTACGATGGAGTTTTCGTGAGGGAAGTGAATTCCCTCAGCATCTTCGAGGGAGAAGGAAATTGGAGGATGACTAGTTTTCGATGCGTTGGGTGTCTGTTCCAGCCAATAAATATGTTGGGGCTTCTTGGACGCCTTATGAGCGTATGCTTTTCTTGAAGCTCGAGAATCTCCCCCGCAAGCAGGTCCCCCGGCGATGGTCCGTATCTCCCCGGTGGGCTCAGCGTCTTCTTGCGGAGTATGTCCATGAGGTGATTTCTTCCGTTGTTGCGATGTTTCCCCCTTTTTGGTGAGTGACCTTGCCGGACAACATAATCTTGAAGATGATATTTTCGAATAAGAGCCTTGATGTGGTCACGCAAAGTTATACAGTCTTGGGTAGTGTGCCCATGATCTTTATGAAAATAGCAAAACTTGCTCTTGTCTCTTTTCTCAGGGTCAGATTTTATTTTTGCGGGCCATTTCACATACGGTTTATGCTTAATCTCCATTAGCACCTTTTCTGGAGGCCGATTAAGGGGGGTGTAGTTACGGTACTTACCAGAGTAAACTTTCTTGGGAGATCGATCTCGCCGATCGCGCCTATACTTCTTATCCGAAGAAGAGCCCTCCTCCGGCTTGCGTTTCTTGCCTTGTATACCATGATGTGCTAATGCCACCTCTTCAGCATTGATATACCTCTGAGCTTTAGCTTGAAATTCTATCATAGTTTTGGGAGGATTCTTATCCAAAGCGAATCTGAATTTTTCGCTGGTGATCTCAGCTATGAGGGCGGTGAGGCCTTTCTCTTCAGTATAACCTTCAGTTTAGATTGCTTCGGTTGTGAACCGCACTGTAAACTCCTTTATTGTTTCCCCATGCTGTTGTTTCAAATCCATTAGGTGAGACGCCAGTTTTTTGGTACGGATGCTTCCCATGAATTAGGAGAGGAACAGCTCCGATAGTTGCGAAAAGGATCCGATGGATCGAGGTTTCAACCCCCGGAACCAAGTACGGGCTGCTTCCTTTAAGGTTAGGGAAAAAGCCCTACACATGATTTCCGACCCATGTCCCTCCAGCTCCATAAGAGACCTATAAGTTTCCTGATGTTCGAGAGGATCGCCGGTACCCGTATATGGGGTGATGACGGGTGTACGATACTTTCTCGGTAGAGGTGCTTCCATGACTTCGCTGGTGAAAGGGGACTCGGATCGATGCATCGATGCCACAGCGGCTGATGGTCGATTCGCCTGATATCGTTGCTCCATGTCATCAAAACGATCATGGATTTTCTTGAGATCTCCTTCCCATGGTAGAGTATAACCGGATGCTTCAATGGTGGACTCATGAGATTGTTGTTGGCGATAGGTACTGGAATGTACGGAATGTTGGGGTAATACGGGGGGTTGGTTGCCAACTGGCACTTAGTTTGATGGAGGATGATTTGATTGAACCTGTGGTTCGTCCACAGAGTGTCTGGAAGCCATCGGTATGGGCCGTGCCGGTAACCCCTCGGAAGGTGGCTTCTGAGGCTCCAGGAAATGTTGATCAAGTCGGTTAGACAAGGCTTGAAACCCGGCATTGAGAGTTAGAAGCGTGTTTCCCAGGAAACGCATGACATCTTCTTGACTTCTGAAAGCCTCAAGTAACGGGTTCGCCGATGGCAAGTTTGGAGCTCCTTGAGGGATGTTTATTGAAGCGGTTTGAGGAACAGAAACTGATTCCGTGACGTCAGGTAGAGGTAATATTTGCCTTGATATGGAAGGATGAGCTGTCTTCTTAGGAGGCATGGTGGAAGAATTTTTATCAGTGGTAGAATGATTGACTGTGATGATCAAATCGTTCCCACAGACGGCGCCAAACTGTTTACGTCGATATTTGTAACAGGATCCTCCAGAAGGTCCACCTTCCTTCCAAGCGAATTTTCTCCTTGGACCTGAAAGGGAACAGAAAAAATAACTAAGGGTGGCCGGCGTTCGGCCGTCGGCCTTCTGATGCCTAAGTTAGATAGGGTATGGAAGGAGAACCAATAAACGATAGAGATTAGGGATTGAGTATTGTATACCTTTTAATGATAAAACCATCCATTTATATAGACTCGAATGTCCCACTCTGTTACGTTAGATGCCGAGATCATCTACTGATTTCATGGGATAGGGTGTTTATCCTACTTATCCTCGAAACAATTTAATCCAATTAGTCACTTGGTCAACTACGTTCCTTGATAACGATCCCTTGAGACTCGGAGCCATAAACGAAGATAAGCCCAAAATCGGCCTATACGGGCTGCTGATACTAAAGGATGAAGGACGTCATCGCTGATCAATAAAAGCTGCTCGCGCGACGGAAGATGCTCGCGATACCAGGTGCTCGCATATTGGGATGTAACTCCTTTTAACGACTCGCGAGAAGGACTGCTCGCGGGTCGAGAAGGGAATTTCCTGCCTCGTAATATCCGACCATCGACCATGAGAGCTCGAAGCCTCGATAACTGTGTTCCGTATTTATCCAATCTGCGAGCCTCGAGCAGGTGATCTCGAGAGTCGAATAAATGTGCTCGCAGAACCAGGACATCGTGAGAATATCGAGCCGCGAATAGCTAATCTCTGCCATTTCGACTATAACAGGAAACAACGGTGATTGAATGCCCATCATTAAAAACTTCTCAAGCCCACAAGTTATGGAGCAAGTTGATATTTGAGATTTCCCTCTGACGAGGTTGATGTGACCTAGTCAACTTATTGGATGGAAAATAAACATTACAATGAGCCTTAGGGGTCGTTTGACACCATGCGAATGGGGGGATTTGAGGGGATTTCAAATCCCTAGATATGTTTAACACCATAAAGTAATAGTAGGTTTTAAATCCCCTCAAAGAGGGAGTTTGCAATCTAAGGTGGAAGCCAGGATTACATCTAAAATCATTCAAAGAGTTGCATGTGAAACATATGTGTCAATAGGCTACTAATCTATTAGGCACATGGCCCCCTAGTGATATAAAAAAAACAATCAGATTATCAATTGCATCACTAAAATTACTTTAATAGGATGATCTGCTATATCTAAGCATTGTCCATGTAAATCAACAATTAAAAATCGTTGGTTACTCACTCGGTTGTAATCTTGTGCTTGTGGCTTATCATACACTTAGGAATTTCATCATTTTCGGCTAAAGTATATATTTCAATGTGCTTATTACAATCACAGTGTCAAACATTATATACATACACTGATTATTGATATTAATGTTAATTTAGTAATTAGATTCAAACCCTTATAAGTATACTATGCACAACTACTTTTGGATTTCATAAGATTTGAGTCGAAGGTGCAACGGAGGATTCCCTTCTAAGGGCACGTTTGGTACCATGGATTTGACGAGAAGTGATGAGAAACCACTTGCTTTTCTTTATTTGGTGAAGCTGATTTGATGAGAAGTAGATTTAACAGGAATCGATGAGAAATAAAAAAAAAAAAAAACACTTTTAGCTCATTTCCAATTCCTCTAAAAAAAGGACGGATTTGATGAAAAAGCCTCTCTAATATGGGACTCAACGTGATGTGTCCTTGAGTGTGGGACCCAACGTGATGTATATTTGCCATCCAACTTGTTAATAAGGTCACAAAGACTTGGTTGAAGGGACGACACAAACATCAGTTTAATCCAAATTAAACTTCTGTGCATCGTAAAATGTCACTTTTTACTTTTTCTTGTTTTACGGTCCACTTAAGACGTGGATTTGCTTTAATTTTGGGATCCTAGCATAAAATGATTTGTAAAAATGAATGGACAACATGGATTTAAAATTTGATAAATGGTGGGAACAAAATCATCCACACCGTCCACAGTCCATTCCGTCTTGTCTTACTTCTCTCCAAATCCCATATGTCAAACGTAAAATATGGAATTAATAAGAATTAGAATAGATGAGAATTCACATAATGAATCCACTTTTCATAACTTACTCTCAAATCCATGATGCCAATTTAGGGTTACAAAGCCAAGGAAAAATAGATGAATGGCATGCATCCACATAGCTTTTTCAATACGGTACTAGAGGTTATTGTTGGAATCTGGGTCCCCTTCTTATGCATTAAATGGCATGGAAGCGGATTGCGTAGTGAGTAGCTTAGTGGAGTAAACTCTGTGGGGCCCACCATGATTTACATATTTTATCCACTTCGTCCATCTATCTTAACAGATAAATTTAAATATGGTGCCAAAAAATGAAGCATATCAAAATCTAAAGTGGACCACACCACAGGAAAAGTATGAACTAAATGTCTACCATTGAAAAATTATCGAGGGACACAGAAGTTTTGGATCAAGTTGATATTCGTGTTTTCCCTTCATCCATGTCCGTGTGATCTTATGAACAGGTTGGATGACAGATAAACATTACTGTGGGGACTGGGAAGGTTTCAACGGTGAAAGTCATTATTCCCATTGTTTCCTGTGGCATGGTCCACTTGAGATTTGGATATGCTTAAATTTTGGGCTCAACCCCTTAAATGAGCTGGAAAAACATGTGGACGGAATAGATAATGAACATACATTCCGGGTGGGCCCAACAGAGTTTTCTCCATACGATAACTCCGCACGCAGTTCGATTTCGGATGGCATATGGGGCGCTATCCCTGACCATGGGGCTCACTGTGATGTACGTGCCTTATATACACGCTGTCCTGCCGTTTTGGAAGCACATCCAACTATTAAAACCTTCTCACGGGCCACAGAAATGTTGGATCGAGTTGATATTTGTGTAGTATCTTCATCTAGGTTTTTTTGATCTTATCAAGAGGTTGGATGACGAGTAAAAATTTTGATGGCCCCCATGAAGTTTTTAATGGTGAGGATTCAATCACAGCTGTTTCCTGTTATACGATGATCTGCTTCATTTTAGGATCTCACCCTAAAATGAGCTGTCAAAATAGATGAATGGTGTGGATGTAAGGCACATACATCAAAGTGGGCCCACAGTTAGGGATCCACCCAAACCGCGCCTTGGCATGTGAAGATCCATCAATGGAGGATGGTGTGGAATCCGAGTCCCCTTCGAATGCATTGGATGGGAATGTTCATCCATCCCCGTTGTTTCCTCTGGGGATAGGATCTCCTTGCTGTTCTAGCCATGTCCTAAAATGAGCTTGCTAAACCGCCGGACGGGCTGAAAATAACGTAGATAACATGATGGCCCCCACTGAGCGTGGGGTTTCAGCTAGTCCCGTCCGTTCATTTTACCAAGCTGTACAGTTTTCATGCAAGTCGGACCATTCATGGGTCCACCGTGATGTATGTTCCTTATATCCGGGCCATTCATCTGTTTTGAAGTCATTTTAAGGCATGATCCAAAAAATGATATCATGTGGACCATAATACTGGAAACAGTGGTAATCGACCATTAAAAGCTTCTAATGCGCTACAAAAGTTCCATGTATTTGTAACCTTATCAACAGGTGTGATGGAAAATAAACATTCTGTTGGTCCCATGAAGTTTTTAATGGTGATGATTAAATCAAGACTTTTCCTGTCCATCTAAAGCTTGGATTGCTTAATTTTTGGGGTCTGTGGATCCTTCGCCGTTTCGCGCTCCGAACGTTCTTCTTTCCTTTCGGAAAAAGAAGAAGAGGTGCGCGCGCGCGAATCGCCGTTTGTGCCACTGGCTTGCCTCGTTCTCGAGGGCTTTGTTTGGTTGTCGTGTTAAGGTGGATGTGTTAGATGAGTTTATGTAAGACCAGAGTCGCCACTAGCCAGTTACTTCGAATCTACAGTCGGCTAGACCCCGTAAAAATGTTAGAGAAGGGGATCCGAAGATTCTTTCCTCTAAATGATTCCTTTTGATCTGCGGCCAGAGATTCGAGATAAGGGATCACGGTTACAGGGTGGGAAGAAGTTAAGCACCTCACACACTGCCCGTACCGAAGTACGGTCTCTACTTCACATAATCGAACTAATACTTGAAAGTCTGATTTAATCCTCGTACATTCTCATGGATGACATGATGAATGAATGCAGGTCTGAACAGTAAGAGTTTTTGATGGGCAGGTTTTCGTTAACAGGCAAGCCCAGAGTATACGCTCGAACTGACAGGTGCTTTATGCGAGATGCATGTTGTGTGTTTGAATAATCAAAGTGCTTTGTAGTGACTGATGCATAAATGCAGGTCTGAATAGTAAGTGTTTCTGATGGGCAAGTTTTCATTAACAGGCAAGCCCAGAGCACATGCACGAACTGACAGGTGCTTTATGCGGGATGCATGTTGTGTGCTTGAATAATCAAAGTGCTTTTAGTGAAGCAGGGGGTTGGAAGAAAAGTAAATGTTGCACTTATGCTAGATGCGAATGAGATGATGCTGGTAAAGAGTAGCTAGATGGACGGAGGCGTAGCAAGGGTTTGCTTCGAGTGGCTGGATCAAGACTTCGATAGCTTGGGGAGACTTAGACCAGGGTCAAGCTGGGTTGGACTAGGGCTCGACTCTTCTCACTCGGGCTCTCATTGGTGGAGGAATGGGCTAAAAGGATGGAGAAGAACTTCGGAACGGACGGATCGCACTCAGGTTGGAGGGCTTGTGAAATGAGAAGGGGAGGAGGATATTTATAACAGTGGGGAGTGGCAGAACCCGTAAATGTTTTTGGGCGGCCCCCGTAAGGCCGCTCTGCTTCGATTTCGGAGTGTACGACCTTCGAACTTGAAGCAGAAATTTTTTTAGGTCTGGATTTGGACTTGCTCCGAGGCTGTGGTCTGAAACTCGGTGAGTCGACTGGGTTTAGGAGATGGGTTGACTCGGTGAGTTGACTCAGCGGGTTGACTCGGTGATTTGACTCAGCGGGTTGACTCACTGAGTTTGACTTTTTTCAAGATTTTTTCATTGGTTTTTCTTATGGGGGAGTTTTTTGGGCTGATGTTTAAGGGTGAGTTGACTGGATTCAGGCTTGAACTGGGCTATGGATTGGGGCCTACAATGGTGAGTTTGGCTGGGTTTGGACATGGGATTTGGGGTATGGTCCTCCATTCATCCAGCTATCTCTACCAACGTTGTAGCCGAAGGTGGGGTGTCTATAGGGTCATGCCCACCGTATGTATGGTGTGGATGTAAGGAACATACATCCAAAGTGGGCCCACAGTTAGGGATCCACCGACCTTCATATCCAACCCGTTGCAAATCACAGCTTTAATTCCTCGCGCCTCATCCTCGCGCGAATCGCTTCATCATCGCCTGTCTCTCTCCTTTTTCCACAGAGAGGCAGGAGGAGATGGTTTTAAGACCAAACAATCTCATCCTCTCAATCTACTCAGAGAACTCCCGTTCAAAGAAAGAGAAAAAGAAAAATTCTGAAAACCCCCTCGCATGGCTTAAACATTGCAAAAAACCCCCTCCTCATGGCCTCTATCGCCACTTCTTTTGCAATTTCATCCAAACCCCGCATCCCCTCTTCCTTCTCTATAAAATCTCCGACCCTTTACAAAGCTACTCATTTCCATCTATCCACTCGCTTCCGAGGTCGTCTCAGATCACCAAGCCCTAGAATTCTCTTCCCTGTTATCAGAGCAGGTATTCAGATTCCGGAGATAATCCGGCCTGGAAATGGCGTCGAGACAGATAAGTTGCCATCCGATGTCCGCAAGCGAGCGATGGACGCTGTTGATTCGTCCGGAGGGAGGGTTACGATCGGAGATGTCGCGAGCCGGGCGGGGTTGAAGTTGAATGAGGCCGAGAGGGCTCTGCAGGCACTTGCGACTGATACCGGCGGATTCTTGGAGGTATGTTTCGGATTCCTTGCTTAGGTTTTTCGGAGAGTTTACGGAATTTTAAAATCCAGAATTGAAAATGCAGAATTCGGCCTGCTTTTGTGTTTTATTCATTGGACTTTGCGTGTGCGTGTGCTTTGATTAGGATTACGTGCTGTTGTTAGGGGATTTGTATGAGAGGAATGTTTCAGTGCAATTACTGCATCATAAGTTACAGTACACTGACTTGCATTTGGACATTTGGACTGTCAATTCAATCCAGCCCAGCCGTCATGGGCTGCTGTGCAAACAAAGATCGCACTGATTGGACGATCCACGATCCTATTCATCTGATCAGTCTCTTAAGATGGATGGTTAATATTGTTTATGCAAATTAGTTAAATTGTCAGTTGGAACCATCTACCCAGCACCCTACCTATGGCTTCCAAGAATCACTTTTGGCAGATGATCCTAACACAAAGAAGGCCAAAATTCGGAAGTTGCGATCAGCTGATTGCTGTGATTTTAGCATGGTGGCGGGAAGACTGTGCTGGACCAAATAGACGGTTCAGATTTGTTGATTGGACTGTCCATGCGTAGAAGTTACTGCACTGTAACTTATAGCTCAGTGGCTAAAGTGGTGAACTTCAATGTTACTTTGGCAGATCATAACATGCACATTGGATGTGGCATGGCCGATCCAAATGCTAGAGCCGACAGTGATAGGCAATTAGGCATAGTCCCAAAAATGCATTTACTGCACTAACTGTTGGATCAATGGATAGTTTTGGTTGAAATCAGACTTTCTTTTCAACCATCCATTTGATGGCAACCAATAAAATGATTAGAATCATGCTATTTGTGAGATTTTTTTATTGTGGGCCTTGTGGCCCGTTAGAGCTGGGCACAGGTCGAGTCAACTCGGTTGACTTGACTCGTCCGAACCAGTTAGACTCGACTCGAACCAATCCGACAGTAACAACGGACCTGAATCAAATATTCTGGATAGGATCCGAATCCAGATTGAGTCGAGCTCGGATTGCACCTTAATCAAATCGACTCGACTTCAAATCCGATCTGATTCGATCCAAAATCCGATCCGAACCGGATTTAGGTATAAGTTAAAAAAAATCCTAATATTTTTTTTTGAAATTTTTAGATTTTTTTGCCATTTTCAGATTTTTTTTTGAATTAATTGACAAACTCGATCCAACTCGGTTATGACTCGATTCGACTCGGTTCCTATGACCGGGTCGGACTCGGATCGGATCAGACCTGGCCGACTTGGTTCGGATCAGTTTAGGGTTGGCCGACTCAGTACCGAATCCGATCCAACTCGGTTGAGGCCCTGTCCTTGGCCGGATTGGACCGAGACAGCCCAAACTCAGTCTGACTCGACTCGATGCCCACCTCTATGGCACATTAACATCAGGGTCCACAACTTGGATTGTTTAGTTTCAGATTGAAGTTCATATGTGCCCTTTTTTTTGTAGCAGTATGTACTGGGTATCTGTGTATCATCCACATTACATTCCAGAATATCGTATCTTTTTTGTCGTTTGGTGTGGAAAACAGCTTGGAGTGCCTATTTATTAATATTTAGGTTGGATATGAAGAATAAATTGGACTCCCCCCCCCCCCCATTGAAACCTGCATAGTTTCTGGTTCATTCGAAGGTAGTTCATGCTATTGTGTATTTGAAAGGGTACAATGGTGAGGGATCTTCTTCATGTATTTATGCACACTCTGCCCCTAACTGAGCTTCATCCTTCTTCTCTTAACATAAAATTATAATAGACAAAAAAAAAAAAAACTTTGCTATGCTATTGGCATTTGAACACATAAAAAGGCAACAGGTCCCCTTCATGCATTTGTGCAGGCTCTGCCCCTAGTTTAGCTTGAGCTTTCTTTCCAAAGCAATAAACTTTACAAATGAAAAGTTGACCATACATTTAACTGGCTTAATAGCAGTAGAGAATTCTAAAAAATTACCTACCTTTTAAATTGAAAGGGAACAAAGAAAGTAATAGAAGTAGAGCTGTCAATGGGCCTGTTGGGCTTTCAGGCCTGCCCTGCCTTGGGCTGGGCTTGGACTGGAGTATTAGGCCCGAGGGATAGGCTTGGGCTTAAAATTCAGGCCTGTTTTCTCAATTAGGCCAGGCTTGGACCGTGTACAACAGCCCATCAACCTGGCCTGAGTCTGGCCCACCCGATCCATTATGGTTTGCAAGGGCAATTTTGTAATATATGGAATATGTAAAAATCCTCATTTACTCATGTTCCTACTCCAACTCATGCCTCCATCTCGCCTTTTATAAACGAGTTAAGTGTAACAATAGACTTGCTTATTGTAATTGCAATCTCTCTCTCTCTCTCTCTCTCTCTCCACTCCAACTGGACCAAACCTCTGGCTCGGCCTAGCAAAAACATTTCTGGCTGGGCTCAGGCTGGACTATCTTGGCTCGGCTTGGGCTGGATTATCTTGGCTTGGTCCTAGCTCGGGCAGGCTTGGGACTATGTTAAACAATGCGGGTCGGGCTTGGACAGAGCTTGGCCTGACCCTAACCCAGATTGCTGACACCCCTAAATAGAAGTTTGAGTGGCCGTTCAATAGCCTCCCTAAACTATTTGGGCACCCCCCAACCCCGATTGAGGTTGACAAAATAAAAGTAAAACTACATCGAGGGCAGGGATTGCTCAATACATAAATGTCGAAGAAGCAATGTATCCATATTGCATTGATGCCCTATTCAATACTATTGCAAACTCCGCACTATCATGGTATCATAGTGTACAATTATATTATAGCTTCTGAAAATATAGATTGTTTATATATCAACATCTTTGTCGTGTACGACTTAAAAATGCACATTTTTTGTTTTCTAATATTTGTGGGCTCTTTGAAGTTTTTGATTTCATGAATGCAATCTTCTTCAAGATGGTATTGACAGGTTTCAGATGAAGGCGATGTGCTTTATGTTTTTCCGAGGGATTATAGGTCAAAGCTTGCAGCCAAATCTTTTAGGTTGAAAGTTGAGCCTTTGTTTGAAAAATCAAAGGTACTAGTAGTCCATGCTTGTACTTTTGAATTTGTTTTGCATTTATCAAATTAATTGTTGGAAGAGTTAAAACTCTGTACTGAAGTGCATATTGTGGCTAACCTGTCTTTTGCAGGCTGCAGCTGAGTACTTAATCAGGGTTTCATTTGGGACTGCACTAATTGTTTCAATTGTACTTGTTTATACAGCAATTATTTCTCTTCTTTCAAGCAGAAGGTATTCTGTGTTGACCTTGATACTTTAATTCCATGTACTTCCACAATCTTTTCTTTATAAGCTGCCTACGATGTGGATATTATGTACTCATTTAATCTGGTTTTAATATCGCCAGTTTTCTCCCTTTTCAGAATCATTCCACTGTTCTTAGTTGATACTTTTGTAGGGTAAAATATTGACCTATCATTGTGACTGTGCTTCTTTCTGCTCCTGGTAACAGTGATGAAGATAATCGTGCAAGACGTGGTGGAAGATCATATGACTCGAGTTTCGCTGTTTTCTTCCGCCCATCTGATTTATTTTGGTAAGATCCAACAGCATCATGATTTCTAGGCCTTAATTATTATTATTTTTAAATAAGTTTAGGATCTCCTCAGCTTGAATGCCATCATTTGAAATACAATGGTATCTATCAATTGATGCTGAGCATTTTGATCTCATTATCTTCTGTGGCTGATTTATAGACTGCTGGTCGACTTTCTATAATTGATTGACTGAGTTGTGCTAGAGGTTCATGTTTTTCATGGTAAAGAAGTGACAGCAGACTGCTTCCAGTGATCTTATCTTATAGTGATGAACTAGTTTCTGTTTGCTATTTTGGTTTCAATTTTTTATTTCTTGCTGCAACATCTTCCTTTTCTCTTTCTCAGTTGGAAACTTTGATTAAGTTACCTGTCCGTGCATAGTGATCATGAACATTTGAAATACTGATGTCCATTCTTCATTAATAGGAGGAAGAGATTTACTAGTCCCAAGTACACCTTACCGGCACCAGTCATGCCAACCTGGGAAATGTGTGACAGAGCAAAAGGAAGCCCCCACTGTGAAGATGAATGTATGCAAAAACCAGGATGGTCCCCTCATCAATTGTACAGCCCTATATGAAAAGAGTGGATGGCTTAAAAAAATTCCTAGTCCCCGTTCAAATACACAATTGTGGCCTGTCTTATGAGTGAAGCATCCTGGTTTTGAGTATGTTTATCCTTGCAGTGAGGGCCACCTTATGCACCTTGGATAGCCCACAATCTTGCAGGTTGGCAGCAATGGTGGCCATAAGAGCCACTGCCGTTACCATTACAATACGGGCCATAACAGCCGTTACGGCCTTAAAAAACACACACACACACACTGTATCAACCCTGTAACAGACCGGTTTTCTGTAACAGCCATTACAGCCCCATAACTTGTAATGTTTCCCACTTCCCACCAGTACTATTACGTAACGGCCGTTATGTAACCATTTTTTAATACCACGGTTGGCAGGTCTGCTGTGTAAGGTGCTAACAAATCTCTAGGAGGAATTAATTAATCCTATAATCATTTATAAATCTGATTAGACAAGTAGACGTTTAAAATGAAATGAGTCAGTCATATAGCTGTACGAAGTGTGAAGCGAAGCGGCAACAAATTTAGGGGCGGAAGAGGGGAAGTGCCTCTTTCAAAAATGTAAATAAGTATACATAGGTAGGAAGCAGGGATTTGAAGCGGTGGTAGTGGCACGTAGTTAGAAGGATCTTGCAGGTCTCAGTCATAGAATGTTCCCTCTCACATGGATTTCTCCTTCTGGTTTTTCAAAGGATGGTTACTTCTTTTCAAAAAAGAAAAAGAAAAAGAGAAAAAAGAATAATTCATTCTTCTTCTGTCTTTTTATCATACTAGAAACCATGTTTCTTTCTTTCTTCTTCTTCTTCTTCTTTCTTTGAGAGATAACAACCATTTTATTAAAGTAACTTGCAAGAAGCGAGAAAATAATACAAGCAGAAAAACACTTAAGCCAAAAGGCCAGCCGAAGCAGATTCTACATAGATAGCCCAACCCTAAAAAAGAACATTAGCCTCCTTATGACCTCCACATGGTTCACAGTATGATTTCTAAAACGGCAATCGTTCCTAGCCCCCCAAATAGACCACAGCACCGCATGAATAATAATCCCCACCTGGCTTTCCCAGCTCTGCCTACACCTTCACCATGTCGTGCCCGTAACAAATCCTCTATGGATCTCGGCATGACCCAAGCTGTGTGATACAAAGGGAGGCACCTTTGCAGCAAAAGAACAATGAATAAATAGATGATTGATAGATTCTCCGTTCTCCATGCACATGAGACACGTTAGAGAGAATCATGGCCCTTCTCTGCAGGTTATCAGTTGTGAGAATCCTCTTCCAGCCCACAGGCCATACAAAAGCTGCAACCCGGGGCGGGGGCCCATAGAACCAATGGTGGTACGGATGAGGTAGGGGGCTGGGCGACGGTTTCTCAATCAGGCTAAGTAATGACTTCACCGAGAATGACTTGGAGGGACTTTTCGACCAAACTATTGAATCCTTCTCTTGATCAGCAAATTTGACTTCGGAGAGTCTTCAAAAGCTCTACGAATTCACCCATTTCATCCTCCAATAGGTTTCTATGGCAGGGAGTGGTCCACACCACCGAACCCCCTGATAAAGAGAAACACCCTGCCACTGAAATGAATCGGTTGGGAGCTATTTCTTCGGGGTGGGTGTGTGTGTGTGTGTGTGTGTGTGTGTGAAGGAAAACAAAAAAAATTAACTCCCCTGGCTTATGCATTTAGATGCTAGATGGTGGTAGAAAATATTCTTCACAATCGGGATCTGAAATATCCAAGTAATTCTGAGTTTAAATATCATGGTAGGATGTGTTTGTTTAAGAGAATATAACAGTTGCTCCACATATTTCAAGTAGCATGGGAAACTGATTCGTTCCTTCGAACTAGTGCTTTGACTGCTTTCCCCCCCTTCTCATAGTGCATTGACTCTCTCATCTGATTTATTATAATCTTCTTAGGGTTACGTCCATGTGAGATTCTGCCGGTCGTAGCATGATGGTGTTTTCTACATGACATTTGAAGCAGTTCATTGCTGCTTGTAAACTTGTTGATCGAATGGCTGATGCTGTGCTCTAGAAGTCTGTGGTATCATTGGTGGGTCCATTTTTGTTTGGTAGAGTGATCTAATATGTGGAAGTAAAAGATGAGAGTCTAAAGACCTTGAACCCGCATGAATAATATCATGTTGCAGCTGGATGCAATGTTTTAAGTATCAATTTGAGCATGGTATCATGCCTTTGAGAACTAGAAATGTTGTGGGATATTTCAAGTGGTATCACAGGTATCACGTGAAGTATTGAAGTCTGAGGGAAACAGTGTGGAAACATTAGGAAAATGGTGGAATTTTCGGTGAAACTTGAAGGCGTGTTAAAAGACATGATTACACATTAGAAAAACTATGCAGAAGGTTTGCATTGTCTAGGGGACAAAACTATGTGCTGTTGGCCATAAATGATGCAACTATATCGATGGTGTTAAATAATGGGTATATTATGGCCATAACAGCCTTTACTTGATACGGGGCTGTAACGCCCGATTTGCAAAAAAAAGGCCCATAATGGGCCAATACATTTTTTTCCTAAAAGGTGCATTGGAAGCATGAATCTTTGTATTGGGAATTGTTTCCTCTTTTGATGCTTCTTTGTTTTTCTTTTTAGTAAAATATTTGCTCTCTCTCTCTCTCACTCTCTCTCTCTCTCACACACACACACACACACACATGCACTCATCAGAGTTATGACTGACCAATAGGGTATAGGGCTATGACAAAAATAAAGGGTTTTTGGTAAGGTTGATGATGTCATCATTGACATCATGCCCTGATGACAATAGCAATGGGACCATAGGTCTTGGTATATGCCAAAAGGACGGGTTGGAGTTTCTGTTTGTTATCTAGGATATTTCATGATTTTTATTTGCATTTCTAGAATATTTTTTTTGTGGGTTTTGTGTAGAGTCCCAATTTTGGGACACAAGTTTTTTGAGTTCTTTTCTTTGTTTGATAATATTAGAAACGGAAAGGTTTTAGGACTGCTTAAGGGCAGGGATTTAGTGATCAAGGGCTAGCCTTTTGGTTTATGGTTTTGTATCGTTTTGGGCAATGTTGTCATGTGTGACCGCATATGCGCATATGCGATCGCATTGCGCATATCCATATGCAGATCGCATCGCATGGCATATGCGATCATGGCACATATGCGATCGCATATGTGGCATATGCGAAAATATGCGATTGCATACAACATATGCGATTGCATATTGGCCATGGTACATTAAATTTTTTTCTTTTTATATTTTGCAAAAAAAAAAGAAAAAGAGTAACCTTTTGCCTATAAAAAGGCTTCCAAACCTCATCCATTTGCAATATTCTCACCCCAAAACTCTCTTACTCTCTTCTCCTCTTACATTTCTTAATTCCAAGTGGTCTCTCTCTCTCTCTCTCTCTCTCTCAGAAATTGGAAGTTGGAAGATCAAGATTCAAGCACTTTCAAGTTCCAAGGAAGATAGCTTGTTGATTTTCTATAATAATAAATAAATAGCTTGTTGATTTTTTTGTTACTTCTTGTTAACTGTATTGTTGAATGTTGATAGCTTGATGTTTACTTCATTGTTTAATTGATTTTATTTCTCTCAAATGTATTTTAAATATGTAAAATTAGTTATCTATTAACTTAGGAAAGTTCCCATTAGTTTCTTATTATTATTTTTAAATATGAGGTCGCTTACGCGATTGTGCGATCGCATATGCGGTTTGACAACATTGGTTTTGGGTATAAAAAAAAGATGCATATGACTTTTCGTAGGAGTGTTTCAGAAATGGGATTAAGTAGTAAAAAAACCTAGCATTAGGTTTTTTGTTTAATGTTTTTATTGTTTTGGTATTTAAAAAGGATGCCTTGGAGGGAGGGGGTTCTTAGATTATCCTTTGAATGGTGGGTATGTGTTATGCTCTTCCTTGTATAATGTAATCTTTCTTGCTTCTTTGCTAATAAAATTACACTTGAAGGATAAAAAAAGATGTGTGGCAGGTTTTTTCATGGCATTATTTTTCTTTCGTTGGAATTTTCTCCAAGCGTGTTGCTTCTATACTTGGAAAATTTCTTCAATTCTATAGGAGCAATCCCTTGTTTGGTTGAATTTCCTTCTTGATTCTATTCTAGTTGGCAGGTGTGCACTTTTCCTTTATTTATTCCTTTTGTGAAAGTCTTGATTGCAAAATCAACCCTGGTTTGTTGGAGTTTTCTGTTAGAATTTGAAGATTTCTACAAATATCTTGTTTAGTTGATTTTTTTCTTTTCTTTGAGAACATAACGGAATTTGTTTCAACCAAATTATTTAGAGTGAGTGAACTCCCAACATAGTGAGATAGCTAACACTGTCTTAGCCAACGCACCAGCTAGACAATATGGCAAATTTTCTTAATGGGCTTCATGACAGGCATTTTGGTAGGTCGATTGAAGATAGGAAAGTCTGGAAATGGTCACCAAAAATGGCGATTTGGCAGCGATATCCTTTTTCTCAGTGCTTATTGTAACTGTAAATGCATTATATTTTGTCAATTATCGCGAAGTCTAGAAGTGTCAAGTCTTGTGAGCCCCAAGTGAAGGTTGAAGACTCAAAACTTGAAACCGAAGCCGCTTGTTGTGTGAAGGATCCAAGCTCCATCAAGTTCCTTCGGTAAGTATGCATGTAGTACAGTCCTTAGGATCCCAAAATCTTGGATGGATGGCTTAACATTCTAGGAAACCCTTAGCCATTTGATCCGTGCTCTATAGGTCTAGTTGATCAGGCTTAGACCCTTATTGGTCAAGTGCAAGAACCTAAGAAAACAAAGGAAAAACACTATGTTCTAGCACTAAAAGATAGGCTAAGTTAAAGCCTTTGAGACAGGCAAACATGCGGTCGCCTAAGGCCAAAACAAGTTAGCAAGCTGATCAATATAAATAGGCCGGTTGATAAGAAAAATCGACTAGTCACTAGTCGTTGGTCACTGTCGACTGGTCGCAGGACCTTGTCGACCGATCGCTTAAGGCTGTTTTAGGTCAGCAAGTTTTAATAGAAAAATATTCTTCTGAAGGCCTAATTCGGCCGGTCGCTGGTCACTTGCGACTGGTCAATGGCCCCTGTCGACTGATTGACAGTGCCAGTCGACTGGTTGCCAGTTAGCCGTTTTTTGACCGTTTTCACCCCAACTTTTTGCATCTATAAGAATACTTTATGGGGGCTTTTGAAGATAGACGAGCACACCCTATTAGAGCATTGAGAGAGTGTTTCCACCTCTTTTCCTTCCCTCCTTTCTCTTTCTTCTCTTGAGTTCATCATTCAATCCAAGTGTTAATGGCACTTTAATGAGTATTCAAGACTCAGATTGAAATATGAACTCGAGCTTGCATTAATGGTTGACCTAACCTTAATAGCTGAATCTATTGGTCATCAATAGCCATTGAATGATTAGATTTGGTTGTTCCAACATTAACCTTTGCATTTAAGAGGTAAACGGAACTCCATAACTTCTCCCAACTACCTGGCATTAGATAGGCATATCTTGCATCATTGGTAGCTGATCTTTGGAGTATGGAGAGGAGTTGAAGCTACTCGTCTTGGCGCTTGAACGGGGCTCATCCGTCTAGTAAGTACTAGTCTTTTAGAGTCCATTTGACCCCCTTCTTTGTGAGATTGGGGTTGAGAGATTTTGATCCAATCTTTAGAGTTTGTCCTTGGTTTGGGACCCTCCGACGGGAGTGTATGTGGCCGGTCCTTGGATTAGGATCGGTGAGAGTTTGAGATCCAAACTCGGCAAGTCCCTGGATAGGGCCATCGACGGATGGTAAATGCGGTCTTAGAGTATAGGATGTGAAGGTTGATGGTTAACCTGATTTAAAACCATGAGTGTAGTGAAATCCGGTGAACTTAGAGAGAAGTGCGGCAACCGGGAACCACTATATATCGTTTTGCATTATGGTTTGAATGATTATCTATGCTTGTGTTTAACTTGTGAATGATTCATGCTTAGATAACTATGAACTAAAACTGTTTGAGATAATGCCAATGATACTTGCTTAATGGTGCTGAAAATTTTAAAAGTCCTATTCACCCCCCTCTAGGACATTAGCCATATCTTTAAGTCTCTCTACCTAGCAGTAAAACTGTAATTTCAATTGGTATCAGAGCAGGTTCCTTCATTAGGGCCTAACAGCTCGGAGTGAGATCCTAAGAGAGCTTGAAAATATGTCTAAAGATGACTCTAGCTCTGTCTTCAAGCCTCCTTCTTTAACGGATCAAACTACGCATATTGGAAAGCGTGGATGCGTATTTTCTTAATGTCCATTAATCCACTTGTGTGGAACATGGTTGAACCTGGATGGAATGCTCCAGCTGATACTATAAGGAAGGATGACGGAACTAGTGTCCTCTAGCCTAAGGGCATATCAATGTGGAATGACCATGAGAGGACTCAATGCGGCTACAATGCTAAAGGATTAAATGCAATTTTCTGTTCCGTTTCAAAAGATGAGTTTAATCGCATTTGTAATTGTCAAACTAGTAAACAAGCATGAGATATCCTTGAAGTAACCCATGAAGGAATGAGTGTTGTGAAACGCTCCAAATTACAGCTCCTCAGAACACAATTTGAAAACATTCAGATGGAGGAGCATGAAACATTCATGGAATTTTTTTTCTAAACTAAGCAATGTAACAAATGCAATGTGTGGATTAGGAGAATGTGTTCCCGATAGTAAACTGTGTAGGAAAATCTTAAGATCTCTGTTGGAACGTTTCTCCTTGAAAGTCATAACTTTGGAAGAATGCAGGACCTAGACATTATGAAAGTAGAAGAATTACTAGGCTCCCTTCAAACTCATGAGTTACATTTCAAACCTCCCATCAAATCCAAAAATATTATTTTGAAAACATCCCACAAGAAACAAGAATTAGAACAAGACGGTGAAGAAGAAATAGATATGGAAGAAATGACCCTCATGGCCAAGAAATTCAGAAAATTCTTAAAAAACAAAGGGAGTTCTTCTAGAAGGAAACCCTATAAGAAGGGAAAACCTTTTGATTCAAAGCACGAAACAGGTAAATCATTCAAAAAATTAAAAGAAACCCAATGCTATAAGTGCAAGGGATTCGGTCATATTGCATCCGAGTGTACTGATAACAAGAAACCAAAGAAAAAGGCAATGACAGTTACCTGGGATGATTCTGAGGATTCTGAATCAGAATCAGAAGAATCAATTAGAATCATAAGAATCCCAAAGTGATGAAGAGCAGGAATACATAAAAATTTTGATGGCCCCATCATTGAAATTGTCCCATACATAGAGGACACTAGAGACAAGAATGATCATGAATCCTCTAACACTGATGAAGCATCCTCTAATGACGATGAGGCTGGAGAGGAAGATGAAAATGAAGGCTTGCAAGAAGCTTATGACCAACAATTTTGTCAAAGCATTACTCTTACCAAAAAGCTGAGTTAGGCCAAGAAAGAAAACCATGAGTTGGCTGATCAACTGGCAGAAGTTAGAGGAGAAAACCTATCACTTCCTTCAAAAAGACTGAGAGTGGGAAAGAAAGTACGAATAGGCTCAAGAAAAAATACGAGAGCTAGAAGAACTCAGAAAGGCAAAATCTATCAATCATGGCCTAAACCTCCAAATAAATCAACTTTAAATTAAAGAATCCCTAATTAAATCAAGATTTGCCCAAAGTAAAGAAAAACTAGATGAAATGTTAAGTATGGGTAGGTCACCTAGGGATAGGAGAGGATTAGGCTATTGGGCTAGCACCTCAACCCCACTAGAAACTACAAGGATGCGTGTGCTTCAAGAAGCAAGAAGAAAAGCTCACCTGTATGTCATACATGTGGTGATGTTGGACACCTAAAATTTGAATGTTTAGCCTTTAAGAACCCGGTCCGGAACCTGACTAGAAAATTTATACTAACTGGTAAATTGGTGCAACCAATGTGGAGCCCTCCTAAGCAATCATCACCCAAGAAAGAGAATGTGAGGAGAAAATATCCCACTCCTCCAAAAGGATGGAAGATTTGATCAAGCAAGTAGCTATGTTGAATAGGAAAACCATGATGCTCATGCAAGATCAACAGAACAATGTAGTAAAATCAACGTCCCAGAAAGAATTAAAACTTCCTAGAGAGTCCCCTAAGAAGACCACCACTCCTAAGAAAGTAGTAGTATCTAAGTGGGAAGTTAAGAATAAGTGTCTAGTAATCCATACAGCCTTAAAAGCAGGGAATAATACTAGATGGTATCTAGACAGTGGCTGCTCCAGGCATATGATAGGCGACTGATTCCAAATTGCTATTATATAGATTTTGATGGTGGGTTTGTTACCTTTGGAGATGGAGCATGACTAGTATAGTAGGTCGGGGAACCATTATTGGGCCAAGGTTGCCTAAGATTGAGAATGTGCACTGCGTTGATGGACTGAAGCATAATTTGTTGAGCATTTCACAAATCTGTGATAAGGAGCACTCCGTGAGGTTTTCCAAAGAGATGTGCGAGATCCTAGACTTGACAGGTAAACTCATTATGAAGGGTCTGCGCACTGGTGATAATTGTTATGTAATAGAGAATTTGGATGAAAATACCTCACCAGCTGTATGTCACATGACTATAGACAATGAAGCAGAATTACGGTACCAACGGCTTGATCATGTACATTATAGGAATCTGCCTCGTTTGAGCCGCAAAAACCTGGTTAGAGGGTTACCAAAGATTGGGAAAAGGCCTAAGGTTGTGTGTGATGAGTGCTAGAAAGGTAAAGAAATCAAGGTCACACACAAGAAAACATCAAACTTAGCCACAACAAAACCCCTCGAGCTATTGCATATGGATCTTGTTGGTCCCACTAGGGTGTTGAGCCAAGGCAGCATAAGATATTTTTTAGTTGTCATTAATGATTACTCCAGGTATACATGGGTCTCTTTTCTAAGAGAAAAATCTGATACTTTTGATGAATTCAAGAAGTTAATGAAGCGACTCCATAATGAGAAAGGGTATACAGTCAAAAGGATTACGGAGTGATCACAAAGGAGGATTTTGAGGACTATCGGTTCGATGAATTTTGTGATGAATTAGGTATTCGACATGAATTCTCAGCCCTAAAAACACCACAAGCAAAATGGGGTAGCAGGAAGAAAGAATAGGGTGTTGTTGGAAATGGCCACAGTTATGTTAAATAGTAAAAATCTTTTGTGTGCCGAAGCAGTAAACACAACCCGCTACATTATAAACCGAGTATACTTAAGAGCAGGTCTAAATAAGACAACATATGAATTATGGTACGAGAAAGTACCAAATGTGAAATATTTCAAGGTCTTTGGTAGTAAATGTCATATCTTTAGAGACCGAGAGAATCTAGGCAAATTGGACTCCAAGGGGGCATTTGGCATCTCTACAAATAAGAGCTTATTGGCTTATTTCTAAAAAAATAAGCTTTTAGACCGTTTGGTAAAAGTCTAATGAAGTGCTTATATTTTTAGAAAGTAGCAAATAAGCTTCGATTTAAGAAGTTGGGGAGGGGTTACTTTTTGAAACGGAGCTTATTTGACTTAAGCGGGTAGACATTTTGGACAAGTTTACCCTTAAACTTTTCAAGTAATTCCCATCTTACCCTCTTCTCTTCTCTTTACAATTTCTTCAAGAAAGGCCCACATGATGAACGACCCTATAGTGAGGGTGGGCCCCACATGATGAATGACTCATTTCAAAGGTGGGCCTACATAATGCACGGTCACATCAAAGGTGAGCCCCATATGATGGATGGCTTGCTTCAAAGTGTGGCCCCGCATGATGAAGGATCCACATCAAGCAGGCCCTACCTGATGATGGTCCACATCAAAGGTGGGACCCACACGATGGATGGTGGACATTGAATGTGGGACCACATGACGGAAGATTGACATTAAAGGTGGGCCCACATGATGAATGACCCCATATTGAAGGTTGAGCCTCACATGATGGGCAGTCCATAGCAAAGGTGGGGCCTATATGATGGATGGTGGACATCAAAGGTGGTCCCACATTATGGACTATCCGCATCAAGTGGGCCCCACGTGATGGTCCACAACAAATATGGGACCCACATGATGGATGTTCCACATCAAAGGTAGGACCCACGTGATGGATGGTGAACATTGAATGTGGGACCACATGATGGAAGGTTGACATTAAAGGTGGGCCTACATAATGAATGACCCATATTAAAGGTTGGGCCCCACACGATGGACGGTCCATAGCCAAGGTGGGACCTACATGATGGATGGTGGACATCAAAGGTGGGTCCCACATGATGGACTATCCACATCAAGTGGGCTCCACATGATAGTGGTCCACGATAATGGTGGGACCCACACGATGGATGGTGGACATCAAAGATGGACCCCTCATGATGAATGACTCATATTAAAGTGGGGCCCCACATTAAGGTGGGCCCCACATGATAGATGACTCGCATCAAAGTGTGGCCCAACATGACGGAACATGCGCATCAAGTGGGTCCCATTTGATGGACAGTCCACGTCAAAGGTGGGACCCACATGATTGATGATGGTCATTGAAGGTGAGCCCACATGATGGTCAATTGATATCAAAGATGGGCCCACATGATGAACGACACATAATGAAGGTGGGCCTCACAGAATGAATGGTCCAAATCAAGGTGGGCCCACATAATGGACGGAGTGGGCTTCACATGATGGATGGCCCACATAAAAGTGTGGCCCCTCATAATGTACAGTTCACATCAACTGGGTCCCACCTAATGGACGGTCCACATCCAAGGTCTCTCATGATGGATGGCCCATATCCAAAGTGGGTCATATAATGGATGATCCACATAGAAGGTGCACCCCACATGATGAATGGTGGATATCAAAAGTGGGCCCCACATGATGGACAATCCACTTCAAAGGTAGGGCCCACACTATGGACACATCAAATGTAGAGTCCATGTGATGGGTGATGGGTAGTGGACATTGAGGTCCCACATAAAGAACAATTAGGAATGATGTTGGGCCCCACATGATGGACGGTCCGCCAAAACAACCATTTGGATTGCTCTTATATTAAAGTTGTTGTAATCTTCAAAAATGACGTCAACTACCCTTAAAAAAAGCTCTTATTTGAAAGTTTTACCAAATGTGCTCATTTTAAATAAGAGCTTTTTTTTGGAGATTTTACCAAACGAGCTTATTTAAAACAGAGCTAAAACAGAAAGGACTTATTGAAGTAACTCTTATTCAAAAAGCTCCTATTGAATTAGAGTAGAGATGCCAAATGAGCCCTAAAAGTGACGGGGGTATATTCTTAGGATATTCTACAAACAGTTGAGCTTATAGAGTTCATAATACTAGGACCTCAACTGTTCAAGAGTCGGTGAACGTAGTTGCAGACGATCAACCTTCTAGTGACTCTAGGTCCTCAGTTGAACTAGAGGAGGATGAGGGTTTATGCGAGAGGTAAATGTAATGATCAACCCTCTTCCTCTAAGACATCTCCTTCCCCAGGTAATGTTCTAGTTGTTAAGGATCACCCTCTTAATCAAATAATCGGGGATCCTAATACTGGTGTCAGAACAAGGAGGCAGTTGGAGACTATAAATAGTCACTTATGTTTTATCTTGAAAATAGAACCAAAGAATGTAGATGAGGCTCTCAATGATGAATTTTGGATTTTAGCCATGCAAGAAGAGCTTCAACAATTCACTAGAAATGAGGTATGGTATTTAGTTGATAGGCCTGGAAGGAAAAATGTTGTGGGAACCAAAGGGATGTTCAAGAACAAATCTGATGAATTTGGCAATATTGTTAGAAACAAGGCTAGGTTAGTTGCCCAGGGTTATTCACAAATAGAAGGCATAGATTTTAATGAAACATTTGCCCCAGTAGCTAGACTTGAGTCTATTAGGATCCTTATGTTCGTTGCATGCGCTTTAAAATTTAAATTATTGCAAATGGATGTTAAGAATGCCTTCTTGAATGGTATTCCTGGATGAGGAAGTGTACGTTGAACAACCTAAGGGTTTTGTTGACCCTAAAAATCCTCACAAAGTTTATCGATTGAAAAAGGCTCTCTATGGTCTTAAACAGGCCCCCCAGAGCATGGTATGAACAGGCTCACTCAATTCCTAATTGATCATGAATTTGTTAGGGGGAGTGCAGATAAAGCATTATTTGTGAAAAAGGCCAGGGATTTTATCTTAATAGCCCAGATCTATGTAGATGACATTGTCTTTGGTTCCACATGTGAAGAAATGCCAGGTCAATTTGCAGAGTTGATGAAGTCAGAATTTGAGATGAGTATGGTAGGGGAGTTAAATTTCTTTCTATGTCTACAGGTTAGGCAGTTGGAAAATGGTATATTTATTAGCCAAACTAGTCACGCTAAGGATCTAGTTAAGAGGTTCAGTTTAGAGTTTGATAGTTCACACAACACTTTTATGAGCACCACTATAAAATTAATCCAAAGATTTATTAGGAAAGAGTGTAGATCAGCATCTCTATAGAAGTATGATAGCCTAGGAAGCCTTCTCTACCTTACAGCTAGTATACCGGATATAGCTTTTAGTGTAGGAGCCTGTGTTAGGTTCACATTTGTTAGCTGTTAAAAGAATTATCCGGTTTGTTAGTTGCACCACTAAGTATGGGCTCTGGTACCCTTATGATACAGCTACCGACATTGCAGGGTATTCAAATGCAGATTGGGCTGGAAACATAGATGATTGAAAATCTAATGTTGGGAACTGCCCGGTGGCATGGCATGGCATAGTAAGAAACAAAATTCCATATCCTTGCCCACTTGCCGAGGCATAATATATTGCAGCTGGGAGCTGTTGTGCTCAGCTTCTATGGATGAAACAAATGTTGCTGGACTATGGCATTAAACGAGGGACAATGACGCTATACTGTGATAATACTAGCGCCATCAACATTTCAAAGAATCTAGTACAGAATTCGCGCACTAAGCACATTGACATTAGGCACCACTTCATTAGAGAATTAGTTGAAGATCAAATTATATCTCTAGAGCATGTACCTATTGAGAATCAGTTAGCTGATACCTTGACTAAACCTTTGGACTTAGTTGGTTTTGCAAACCTTCAGAAGTCCATTGGTGTGAATGTGATTTAAATGAGCTTACAAGTTACTGTTTTGCAGGTAATATATGAGGATTTAGCCTCATTTCATAGCACTTTATAGGAAAATCTGAGGGATATTAGCCTCCATATATGCACTTATTGTCATATCTGAAGCAAATTGGCTTCAACTTTTTGTTAAGAGTTGGTGTTTTGGCCTAGGTATTTTGGTACACTGACGTGTATGAACCTATGGCTATCTAGGACAGTGTTCGCCGTATCGGTATCGCGTTACGTTTCGCACCCTTGGGATACAGATACATATTGCGTATCGGTGGGAAATATCGGTTGTATCGCGGAATGTATCGCACTTTTTGGGAAACATGGGAAAACATTGGAAAATTGATTGAATTTTTCAATGAAACTTCAGGGATTGTTAAAATGGACCTCAATACACACATTTAAATCATAATATGTAAAAAAAAAGTCTACATAAAGGAGTTCCTTTGTAAAAGGATCCTAAGCTATGCGCTATCTGATTGAACTGATGCCAACCATTGTATAAATTGATTCCATAACATATACAAATGTTACAAGACGTTAATGTAAACACAATTAATACATTGACAAAGTCAAATAAGCAAGAGAGCTTGAGAAATATACCTATGGATGCAACTGATTGCTGCTTAGACCCACATAGAGTTGCGTGGTAGCTCGTAATCATTGTCTCCATCTCGACGGGGTGGGAATAGAGCTGCTGCTCCACAAAACGACAGTATTGTGCCCAGGTTATAGTAGAATGGTACCAGTTAAGATACTCCCTAACATAACGCTGGTACTCATCTCTCCAAACTGAACCAATACGCCCATTCGTGGGTACTGCGTAATCGTAACAGTCTGTGACTGATATGGAGCTAGGATGGGCATAAATGATGCTCCAGAATTTCCATATTGTTCGCCATATGTGTATTGTGGCCCATAATCCCTGCCCATATGCAGAAGCGAACTCCTGATCGTAGTCGAAAAATGATGTGCTGTAGCTGCTGGAGTCGCTCACTGCATATCCACCGGGTCTGTATCCATACTGTGGCATGGAAGTCGAGCTCCCCTCCCCTGTCTATGATCCATATCCATACTGTGGCATGGAACTCGAGCTCCCCTCCCGTCTGTGATCCATATCCATACTGTGGCATGGAAGTCGAGCTCCCCTCCCTTGAACGTGATGTAGATCTAGAGTCACGACATGCTCGATCTCTAGTGCCACGTAGACACCCACGACCGTAGGTGTCTCTCATCGAAATAGCCAATAGTTGCTCCTCTATGTCTGTAAGTGGCTGGGTTTTCTGTTTCTCACGCAACTTCTTTCTAGTGTATGCTTTGTTGATTACAAGCCGCGGACGCGGTTCATTTGGCCGAGAACCGTGGTCGGTGTCCTGTGTGGCATGATCAAACTCTCTCTCCCCTGTGAATGGGCTAAGTGGCCCCTGAGACTGACTCCCAGTATGAGACTGGCTCTCGCCGCCACCATCCCCGTCATCATCATCATCATCGTCGTCCCCATCCCTGTCGTCGTCGTCGTCGTCATCATCATCATCATCATCGTCGTCCCCATCCCTGTCGTTGTCGTGTCGTCGTCGTCGTCGTCGTCGTCGTCATCATCATCATCATCATCATCATCATCATCATCTCCACCACCACCATCATCACCATCACTCGCTGTATCTGATAATGTCTCACCGCCACGTGACCCGCGTGATAAAGACTGTCGCGGGCTCCCCTCCGAATCCCTCGTCAAAGGGTCGAATGCCTCAGGTGGAGATCTCTGCTCCTGTACATGGGCATCAACATCAATGCCCTGCTCTACCGCCTCCGCCTCTACATGTGGCTCTGGTCTCCCATCAGATGTATGCAAGTCGTCCAACCTAACCCACAAGTAAAGTGGGTCATCGTCGTTCGCATCCACATAAGCATGTTGTCCATCAGATCCAATGGGTCTTCCTCTGCCTTTCTTCGTCTTCAGTACGGAGCAGCATCTCTCGTAGCTTCATGTTATAGTGGCAGTAGACCAGCTTCTGGAGCCTGTCGTACCCTATCCGATTCCGCTTGTTTGTGTGGATCAGTGAGAATGTACTCCAATTTCTCTCACAGGGTGAGGAGGACACCGTCTGTGCGAGCACACGAACAGCCAGGCGTTGCAAGACCTTGCAATCACAACCGTACATGGCCCACCATTCACCTGCATGAATTGTTTCTCATTACTATAATATCCACCAAAATATTATGAAAACTATAATTTGCTTCGAAGAGATTGTATGAATTATATTGCACGCAACAACTCATATGGCATCATGGACGTCTTCGACCTCATCGCTGCTTCATTCCCAAACATCTCTACAGCATCACGAAATCTAACAATCTGATAAATGTGTGAAGCAATAATAGTAAGTCCAGAGTGTTTTAAGATATAAGATAAAACTAGTATTACGATAAATGCAGATATATTTACCTCAGAACCGAAAGTAGCTTTCCCTTCACAGTGAGGGAATAATTTTGCATACACCTCGTGCACCGCCTTCTTTAATGAGTTGTCTTGGTAGAGCTTGCGAGTGTAGTGGTACTTTGGATTCAGAAAGTAGGCTAAATGGCAACAACATACACATATTTACAGATTTAATCAATATAATGGTACATAAATATGTGTAAGTGAATGAGTCATGTACGTACCAGCCTTATGAAGTAGATGTGAAAGAGTTTTTTCCCAACGATCATCGATTATTTTATGCACCCATTGATACGACTTAGGATTTCTAACCTGGATGGCATCTTTCATCATTTGTATGGATGCATACAATGATCCCATTGATGGAGTCACCTCATTGTCTACCATCCTCAACACGCTATATATAGGCTCGATAATGGCCAACACACCGCGCACACGTTCCCAAAATGAATGACTCAACACAAGCTCCTCATACCTCCAAGTCACTTTCTTGAGACGCTTTTTCCAATCATCATACTCCTTAGAGGAGAAAAGCTCCCGTAACCCCAGCTTGTGCTTCAAAATGCTCTTCAAGGCGATGTAATTTGTGGCGAACCGTGTTACCCCTGGCCGCACTATATCCCCACTACACCTTTTTCGCATCTTAGCCAACAACCATGTGTGGTTATAAATATAACCCGTGATGAGTCGTGCGTCTGTAATAGTCGTCTTTATAGCTGGCCTATCTCCAATCGCTTCTAACATTAGATCTATGCAATGGGCTACACAAGATGTCCAGTATAAATTATACTTTTGTTCGAGATCCTTCTCTGCCTTCACAAAAGCGCTCCCATTGTCTGTCACAAATTGCACAATATTCTTTCTCCCAACATCATCCATCACTCTGTACATTAATTTGTAGATGTAGTTTGAATCTTTAATTTTGTCGCTTGCATCTACAGATTTAAGGAAAACTGCCCTTCCCCTGCAGTACATCATAAAATTTATGATCGACATCTTCGTCGGTCCAGTCCAACCGTCACACATGACGGTGCAGCCATACATCTCTCATGACGGCTTGTACGAATCCACGTAAGCCTTCATCTCATTATGCTCTTCATCAAGATACGTCCCCATTATCTCACGGGGAGAGGGGGCAGCACACCCTCACCCCCTCGTTGCACTTCAGATATCATATTCTTGAAGTGCGGACTCCCCGCTGCATTCGCAGGAACCTGACCATATATGAAAAATCTCGCAATAAACTTTCCAACTTTCTTTCTGACACCCCCCCCCCCCCCACTAAACATGTCTTTCAACTTCTTTTGTGTCCCCCCAGCCCCCTTATACATCATCGGCTCTGAAGGGGTATCCGGAATCCGCATACTACCACCACGTGTCAGTCCATAAAAACCTCTCCTTGTACTGCCCCTGGCCCCACTTCCCCCAGCCCCAGACCCACTCCCCCCCCCAATGCTCATGAGTAGACCCCTCAAATCTAGTCCTGCTCGCCTCCACCCTCTTCATTTGATCATCCTCCCAACGTTCTCGGATTGATTCCTCAACTGCATGTCTATAATCTGGATCCTCGTCGTCATCTAGATCCACCACATCTTCTTCAACAAAAACTACATATGGCCCCAAATCGGTTATTGGGGACAACACGGCCATATTTCCATCAAATATCTGGCTGTCTCCCTCCTCTACGTTCTCCTCCACCTTCTTCCGACATTTTTTACCTACAAACATGAAATCAGCAAAAAACAACCACACTTAGGAATGGATTTACAATAGTTTAACAAAAAAAATTGAAAAAAATTAATTATTAAATATAATTATCAAAAAAGTAATTAATTATTATTGTTTTTGGGGTTAAAATGACGCAAATTGATACATCAGCCCCCCTACGCCCTTACAATGTTGATTTGGATCCATCATTACTCTCAATTTGGGAGGAATTGGAAAATTTCGAAGTTCCCCCAAATTGGGCTACATACACTCGAATCATGAAATTGAAGTATGTGAGATTTATTAGTATTTACATAATAATTTTTAATTTGACTTACAAGTGGATTGACAACTATTCCAAAAGAAATTTTTGGAAAAAATTCATAATTAATTATTTTAATTAATTAGTAATTAAAAATTATTTAAATATTTTCGATTTTGGGGAAAAATGTTGCCGATCAATAGATCAGCACTCTTACATCCTTTACATGCTGTTTTGAATCTAACATTGCAAATAATTTGGGAGGAATTGAGAAATTTTGAAATTTCCCCAATTTCTCCCAAATCGGGCCACATACACTTGAATCATGAAATTGGAGTGTATGTAATGTATAATTACTAACATAATAACTATTATTCTGACTTACAAGTGGATTTACAACTGTTACAAACAAAAAAATCCGAAAAAATTTCATAATTAAGTATTTTTTAATTAATTAGTAATTAAAAAATTAATTAAATATTTTCGATTTTGGGGGAAAATGCTGCCAATCAATAGATCAGCCCCCCTACATCCTTAAAATGTTGTTTTCAATCCAACATTGCAGGTAATTTGGGAGGAATTGGGATATTTCGAATTTTCCCAAATTTCCCCCATATCTCAAATCTCGAAATCGAAGGTTAAAATACATGATTTTTCGTGCAAAACATGAAGAATTAAGTACTTCAACTCATTTAAAACAAGTTGTAGTCGAATTGAACGAAAATAAAACGAGATTGGAAGAAAAAATCCTCACCGAGTTCAATAGTGGGCTACCTTTGGATTTCCTTCGAAAGTAACCGTATCCTTTGAGATTCTTGCAATGGAAGCTCCGTAATCTTCCCAAAATCAATTTAAGTAGGAGAAATTTGAGAAAAATTAGGCCTGCAGACGTTTTTTCTCTCAAAAACTCAAAAAACCAAGCCGCTCCCACGTTCCAGATGTTCTGGATGATATCTGGAATCGCGTGAAGGAAAAAGCACGATATCGAGCCGATATATCGTGCGATATCGATACAAACTGCGATATTTTCGATATCACACGATATATCGTGCGATACCAAGGAATCAGACAGATTTTTTGTTATTACTCTGCTGATATGTATCGGCGAGCACCGATATCGATAATATCGGCCGATATATCGCTCGATATTATCGATACTGCTATCACTGATCTAGGATAGGTCACTAAGGTCCAATGAATCATGATTTACTGAGAGGATGTGGTTCAAGATGCAGAAAATCAGAAGATGCGCAATTTGTGCACTTTTGTGTGTTGGCGACCTGTCGACGGTCAAGCTGCGACCGGTCGACGAGGCCTGAAACTGTCCAGCAGGCGGTCTCAAATAGAAAACGATTCATTCTATTCTCACTCTTTCTTAGGTTTTCTGGTTTCCTCTCGGCCCTAGAGCTTTCTCCAACCATTCCTAAGCCCGTCTAGTTGCATTAAGTCGATTTGCTTGTGGATTCTTCCTATCCATCATCCACATTGGCCCCCAAATTGATTTTTTTCATCAGGTAAGGGTTTGGTTTCTTTGTTCCTTTTGTTTCTTCTTGGTTTAGGAGTCTAGGCTATCTTTTTTCCTCCTTTTGAGCTCTAATGTTGACATCCTCTCGGTGTGGCGGCCCCTCGCCAAGGAAAGAATGCCGGTCGAAAACCCAACAAGATGAGGGTCCATCCAATGTCAGGACCAAAAAGGTTGCGTCAAGGGGCCGAGGTCGTACATCCACCTCCAAATCTCTCTCTTGGTCCCCAGGGGTCGTCAATTGTCAGTTACTTCTCCTCATCTTGAAAAATGGAAAAACTCAAAAACAGGGATATCATTCTGGAACAGCCGACTGTCATTCCGAACCTCGCTGAATATCGAGTTGTAGAACTCTTGTTCGCAATTGGTTGGGAACCTGTTATCAGTATGGGGGGCTTGGTGCAAGAGGACATTGTAAGAAAATTTTATGCTTGTTGTCGTGAGACGACTGATGATCCGCCAAGCTTCGAAGTCCACTACAAGAAGCAAATCTGGACTTTCGGGCTTGATGACATTTCTAAAGCGATTGGAGTCCCTAGGTCTCAAGTCCATCTCCCATCCTTAGACTACCTGGTCCTACATCCCGTGAAATTATGACTTGCACATTGTGCAATGGTGAGAATCCCGAGTGGATCAAGGGAAACGCTCTTCGATCATCTTACATGTCATGGGACTACTGCATTCTTCACATCCTATTCATGTCCAATGTACATCCCAGGAAGAGCAACAAAGTTGATCTCACTCAGTTCATGGTAGAAACATTATATCGCGTTAGCCAAGGTCATAAAATCTGTCTTCCGACGAGGATCATGAATGATCTTCATATCTTGATGCTAGTTACTACTAATAGTAAATCTAGCCTCCCTTTTGGCCATCTCATCTGCAAATTTGCACACTAGGTAGAGATGGTTGATCCAGTGAGAAGCCTGTGCGTCCTAGCCACATCAGCAGGACTTCAATAAAAAAAATGAAGAAGACGCAGGAGCAACTTCAACAATGACAACAGTTGCAGTCGCAACCACGCCAGGATGATCCAGCTGCACCTAGACCATCTTGTGGAGCTCCAGCTATTGACTCATCACCTAGACCATCTCAGGCGCATGAGCTTGATCCCTGACAACATCCAGGGCGCTTCTCCACTCCAGTTCACTCTTTCTCGAGGCGCCGCTCTTCTACACCCTCGGATTACCCATCTCCCACTGCCGCATCTCCCCTTGCATACATCACTCACATCATTTAGACTCAGGAGCAGATTCTTTAGGGACAGACAACCATCCTCGCAGGACAACAGGAACTTCGGATAGGATCACACATGGCGAGGTTGTTCAGGGTCAGATGCGAGGGGGACATCCAGTTCCTGCGGAGTTGCGTCCGTACTCGTCCGACATCAAGCACTTCTAGTCGGGACCTCATTGCCCCATTAGCCTCTCGTTTGACTCACTAGTGGCAACGCAGTTCGTATGAGAGAGAGAGAGAGATCAGAGACAGTTTCTTATGTTTTATCGTGTCGAGTCATGTGTCTCGGTCAAGAGAGATCTTTTTGGATTGACCGAAGACGTAGTTTGTGCGTTGATGTATATGATTGATGGGTCATATGTTGGGATAGGGCGGTTGCCCATTTGGTTGGATAGTTTGGTTATGGGGATAGTAATATACTCTGTCTATGGATTAGGCTACTTGCCCATTTTGGATATTTGATATTATATGTTTTGCTTTTGAGTGGATCGATCCATCTATATCTATCTGTTTGTGATTGGGCTATTTGCTCATTTTGAGTTGCTTATTGACATATGATTCTGCGAGTCTTTGCTTGCTATTGAAAAATTTGATTTTAGGAGGTTGGATGGTTTGGGCATTAAGCCCTTTAAGATTCATGGTGTGATTGAAAATCTATTATAATGGATTGAATGTTTTTTGTTTTTCTTGGTATATCCTGTTTTGGTGTTGATATACATGGTATGTGGGGAGGTTGGTTGATTGGGTTGCGTGCCCTATGTGCTTAAAGCCTAAGTGTATATCTTGTTTGTCCATGTCATATGTGCTTCAAATTCCCAAGTTATTAATTGTATATCTCTTAAGCTTGTCTCTCATTGACATATTTTCTGCGCTTATTGATAGATCCTTTCATGCTTAGCATTGCTGTGCCTATAGGTATATCTTTTTATAGGTATATCTTTTAAAGCATGTTAACCTTTGTCAATTACTAACAAAAAGGGGGAGAGCATATCCTACCAAGAAGCTACCTTTATATCTTTTTGCAAGCCTTCTTAGGTGCAGGTATTGAGGGGGAGCCATTAAAGCAAGATTGTGTTGTAATTGAGTTGTATGTCATTTTGTAAAGATCTATTGTAAATCTTGTATAGACATGTTTATATGGGTGTGTATGTCTTTTTGTTTTGGGATTGCCATGATATGGAGATCATGACCTATCTAGTCTAGATGTTTTGTCACGCAATTGACAAAGGAGGAGATTGTAAGTGCATATTTTATCAATTGTCGTTTAGTTTAGAAGTGTCAAGTCTTGTGAGCCTCGAGTGAAGATTGAAGACTCAAGACTTGAAGCCGAAGCCACTTGCTGTGTGAAGGTTCCAAGCTCCATCAAGTTCCTTTGGTAAGTATGCATGTAGACAGTCCTTATGATCCCAAAACCTTGGATAAATGGCTTAATGTTCTAGGAAAACCTTAGCCATTTGATCCGTGCTCCATAGGTCTAGTTGATCAGGCTTAGACCCTTATTGGTCAAGTTCAAGAACCCAAGAAAACAAAGGAAAAACACAATGTTCTAGCACTGAAAGATAGGCTAAGTTAAAGCCTTTGAGACAGGCAAATATGCGGTCGCCTAAGGCCAAAACAAGTTAGCAAGCAGACCAATATATAGGCTGATCGATAAGAAAAATCAACTGGTCACTGGTCATTGTCGACCAGTCGCAGGACCCTGTTGACAGGTCGCTTAAGGCTATTTTAGGTCAGCAAGTTTTATAAGAAAAATATTCTTTTGAAGGCCTAATTCAGGCTGGTTGCTAGTCACTTGCGACCGTTCGACGACCCTTGTCAACCGACCGACAGAGCTGGTCGACTGGTCGCTAGGTTAGCCATTTTTTTTTACCATTTTCACCCCAACCTTTTGCATCTATAAGAATACTTTTTGAGAGCTTTTGAAGGTAGACGAGTGCACCCTGTTAGAGCATTGAGAGATTGTTTTCTCCTCTTTTCCTTCCCTCCTTGCTCTTTCTTCTCTTGAGTTCATCATTCAATCCAAGTGTTAATGGCACTTTAGTGAGTATTCAAGACTTGAATTGAAATATGAATTCAAGCTTACATTAATGGTTGACCTAACCTTAATAACTGAATCTATTGGTCATCAATAGCCATTGAATGCTTAGATTTGGATGTTCCAACATTAACATTTGCATTTAAGAGGCGAAAGGAACTCCATAACTTCTCCCAACTACCCTAACATTAGATAGGCATATCTTGGATCATTGGTAGCTAATCTTGGGAGCATGGAGAGGAGTTGAAGCAACACGGAGTTGAACTTATTTGTCATGGCGCTTGAACGGGGCTCATCTGTCTAGTAAGTATGAGTCTTTTCGAGTCAATTTGATCCCATTCTTTGTGAGATTGGGATCGAGAGATTGTGACTCAATCTTGAGAGTTAGTCCCTGGATTGGGACCTCCAGCAGGAGCGTACGTGGCTGGTCCTTGGATTAGGATCGGTGAGAGTTTGAGATCTAAACTCGGCAAGTCCCTGGATAGGGCCATCGGCGGATGGTAAATGTGGTCCTAGAGTATAGGATGTGAAGGTTGATGGTTAACCTGATTTAAAACCACGAGTATAGTGAAATCCAGTGCACTTAGAGAGGAGTGCGGCAACCGGGAGTGGAATGGACCCAAAGTCGAACCACTATATATCGTTATGCATTATGGTTTGAATGATTGTCTATGCTTATGTTTAACTTGTGAATGATTCATGCTTAGATAACTATGAACTGAAATTGTTTGAGATAATGCCAATTATACCTGCACTATGTTGGTTTGAGCCTTATAATTCATTTACACATCTTTGATTGTTCAAATATCTTTAGCTAGTTCATTCGGATGTGCTGACTGTTTTTAATGGTGCTGAATTTTAAAGTCCTATTCGCCCCCCTCTAGGACATTAGCCATATCTCCAAGTCTCTCTACTAGCGGTAAAACCGCAATTTCACTTATGTCGCGACTTGATGTGTCTCCCCCTCTTGTGCTAAAGTTTGGAAGGCCCCTATGCTCCTAAGAGTCAAAAGTATTTGCTTGGGTTGCTATGTCAAACAAAATCTTAATGTTGGATAATCGACAGAAGCACAAGATGTCTTCCTAATGTGTTTTTATGTACATAAAAGAGGATTCCATGGACTGCCTCTTTATCCCTTGCATGGTGGTGAAGAAATTTTTAACTCTTTCATTTCCTAAAGTTGGGATCTCTTTGAACTTCAATTGGTGAATGGCTAATGGAATGGTATTCTGGGCTGTTCAAAGGTGAGACGGATATTCTTTGGAAAATGGCATTTTTTGGGGTTCAAGGGTATTGGGGAAGGGGAATAAATAGAAGATTTTGAGGATAAAGTTGCTTACGAATAAATCTTAAAAAGAAGGGATTCTCTACACAATCATCAATTGTGCGTTGGCAAGGTAGGACTTACAAGGGTGTTCAATGGCGGAACTTTCGGGGGATTGGATTGGGACCAGCTTGGGCTATTTGGGATCCTTGGGTTTCTCCTTTGTCTGTGTTTTTTCATTTTTCAATTTTTTTGTAAGGTGATAGCTAGTTGGCAGAATGACAAGAGGGTCCTTTGCTGTGTTGGCCATTGCAGGCTTTGTTTTCTCTGCTTCTTTCCAAGTTTCGTCAGCTTTTGACCAAAGAAAAAAATTTGTGTCACTGCCGACATGGGTAACAAGATGTTCAGCCTAGAAGCAAGTAACCTAATTTCATTAAACACAAAAGCCAAGTCCCACTGTTCGCCACCACATTTTTGCCCCTGTCAATTACCTTGCTTGATTCACCTTTAGCCATGACCTTCCTGGAAAACTTTATTCAGAGATGTGGAGGCTTTTCTTAAAGAGAGTGCCAGGGGGGAGTGGGATTGAAGTGAATAAGGCCATTGCCATCTCTTTAGTCAACTTCTTTTTGTTTCTATTCTAGCTGGTGAAAGTCCACTCTTCTTGTGTTTATTGGTGAATTAGAGTTCAGGTTTGCAAAATCAGCAATTTGCACCAAGAAGCATTGATTAAAAAATGGCCCAAAAAGCCTCATATACTAACTATCAGCATGGATGCGATCCTTGAAATTCGGAGGAGAGAGGGCATGGAATGGTCATCAGTTACTCTGTCCACCTGAGCAGGCCTCTTTGGCATATTGTTGGGTTGAAGTAAATGCACAAGTTAAGATTCTTATAGAACAACAAGTTTAGAACTGAATAAATTAACTGTTAGAGCTTGCATCAGGTTAGTATAGATCATCAATCCCTTGACATCAAATGCATCAGTTTTTAATGCTAAATTTCTTTCTATGTTATGGTAAAACCAGTATTGTGATTTGGTCTGAATCTATTGATCAATTCTCTTGCAATTGTGCACTAATAACTTGAAAATGGAAGGAATTATAACTTTCTTAATGTTCCATATCTAATGGAATTGCTTTGGCAGGTACTGGGATCCATACTACTATAGAAGGCAAAAGAAAAGAACAGATGATCGGCTGAACTTTATTGAATCTGTAAGTCTTGATTCAATTGGTTTGTTCCTACTCCTTTTCTACTTCTGAAATGCGATGAACTGAACGTGTAGGTTTTCTCATTTGTATTTGGCGACGGGGATCCAAATCAAGGAATTGAAGAAGAACGATGGAAGTTGGTAATATTTGAGAACTGAGTTCAGTAGTCCTTTGCTTTTGAATAGCGTTTGTCCAGTTAGTTATAATGTTTTGATTTCTGTAGCTGCTAGCTTATAAAGTTATTCTTGCATTTGACATCATTATTATTTTCAATCATTTTTTTAGAGTGTTTTCTTCATCTGGTCGGTACATAAAGCTCAAGAAAGTCAGTGACTTGGGGTTAATCTGTATTTTATATCCAGTGGAGATATCCAAAGAGTTAAAAGCTGCCATTAACATACTAGATTACCTAAAGAAACCAGTGAACAATACTGCAAATCCAAAGTACTCCTTTTTTGTTTTCAGCTATCTGCAATCATTATGCTTTTCAAATTGTATGCAAATTCACCTGTTTATCAATTGCAATGCCAAACTGCAATGCCTGTAATTGTATGCATATTAAGATTTAAGAGCATTCCAATCACTAATATCTGCTTCCAAATATTGGTTGGTTGCATGCTGGTTTAGAGGCAAATTGGTTGTTCTATAACTGTTTTAAGCTGTCTGTTGTCTAGTTTAGAATGGAGTTTAATATTTGGGTGAGTTCATTGTCAAGTTTGTGCTTCTAGGGAGCTTTCGATTTCAGAAGAGGCATATCATTTGTAAGATTTACTATAATCTCACCAAGTTTTCTACTTAGAGCCTCACAGTTGCTCTTTTCATGCCTTTTTTTAGCGCGGTAGCTTCAGCACAGTATTTTTGTTATTATTAGTTGCAAACGAATTGGCATATGGCATCCAGAATCTGCCCTATTATTGATGCAAGGCAAGCCATTGTTTAAGCTTGGATGAAAGAGCATGTTTCTAGTCTGGTGTGGACCTCCCTATGCAGAAGTCCTGGGAAGTATGGCATGCCTACACTGAGTCATTACCCATCACACCAACCAGGCATTTCTACAAATCTTCTCTATCGATTCTACTTTTCTGTTAGTCATTTTTACATACATCTTGAGAACATAGGGGGTTTAAGTTACAGTGATCCATTAATTTCTATGTTCTCGGATTCAATCTCTTTTTCCATAAATATTTGTAGGTTGAGCATATTTCCATAGACTATCGTCACAAGTTAGAATTCTCAAATGCATTTTTTAAATTTATATTTATATTTCCATAGACTTTGTCAAGCTTTTGCAATAAAATTCTATTCATAATTCCTCAATTTATTTGTTTATTTATGCTCTTGACAAATGTTTATGCATGGTCTTTTTGATATTGCAAAAATACCTACGGATTATTCTCATATACATTTGATCAAGTTTTTGTCATCTTAATTCATTATCATTTTGTTATCTGTGTAACTCGTTGATTGTAATAAATGCAAGTAATAGACTATCAGAGAGCGTTTAATTGTAATGAACCTCTGAAACAATCTATTACATCCTGCCTGTGGGAGTTTTATGCTCTCATTGCCAGTCCCCAGCCTGGATAAAGGAGGGTTGTGTCAGGTTGGCAGCCAGCGTCAAATTTTTTTTTTCCTTGTTAGTCATGCAACGCACCCACACGGTTAGTCACACGATGCACCCACCCACTGGTGGGGTTAGTGTGTCTCCTTGGAATTTCGATCCCGAGACCTGCTGTTGAAATGCCTCGGCATCTTCCAGCTGGGCTAGCAGGTGAGACACAGCCAACGTCGAACTTATGCCACAACTTCCAACATGAATTCGAAGAATATGACATTCCAAACCCCTTGATAGATTGGAATGGCGGAAAAGGATTCATGTAGCTGAAACCAATTAGTTGGGATAAGGCTTAGATGATGATGATTTGCTGTGTCATTTCCTTTTTTCCCTACTTGACACTTGATTAATGGCCTTAAAATTGTATTGACAGATAGGACAGTACATAGCTTCGAACGGAGGTGTTGTCACAGCAGATGAGCTTGCTCCGTATCTTGATGTATTGCCGATTGAGGAAACTACGGTATGCTGATCACGTTCCCTCATTTTCTGGTTGGACTGAGTTTTGAACAATAAATGCATGGTATGTTGCTAACAGAGATGAGAGCAAAATTTAATCCCCAAGTCATGGTTTATGCATCAGGCATTCACCATTGTTTTCTTCTTCTTCTTCTTTCTCAACTTTAAAGCACTGTTTTTTTCTTTATAAGTAACTTCAAAGCATGGTTGATGCACAAGCAAATTTGGTAAAAGAGTTGTTTCTCAAAAAATCAGGAAGAGGGAGTGACTAGGAAGAACCTTATATAAAATAATATTTAGTACTTTACAGTATGTAAATTAAAAAATAATAATTTACAGTATTGTAAATTTTTGTATTTATTAAAATGCAGAGACTAGTTTATCCTTAGATTGTGTTTATAGAGACAAAAATGTCATATTCAAACTTGACAAAAATCACCAGTTGGTGTTGATTGAGGTATAAGGATGGATCTGGTGCAATTACAGTAGTAATTGCTGGTAGGAGAAAGAAGAGTCTCAGAAGTCAGAAATGAGTAGCAAGATGAGTCAGAGATAACCTTTGTAGAAGGTTCCTGCAAGCATCGTTCTACTATGATATTATCAATAATAACCCTGATATTATCTGTAGCTCCAGCTTGGCGATACCGATGACACTGGTAATATTAGAAATTTCAGGTATTGACAATATATCTCTAGTATCGCCAATGTATTGATATTGCCAATGCATCACCCAATGTTTTTCGTATCATTATCCCGTAATGTATCGCACCCTTGGGATATGGATACATATCGGTTATTACATGGGATACATTGGTTGTATCTTGTAATGTATCGTTGTTGTTGGGAAACATGGGAAAACATTGAGAAATTGGTTGAAATTTTCAATGAAACTTCTGGGATTGTTAAAAAGGACATCAATATACACAGAAATAAAAACATCGGAAAAACAAGGTTTTTGTTGTATGAGGTCCTAATCTATTTGTTGTCTGATTGAATTGATGCAAGTATATTCAAAGTCTATTCGTATAATTTTAAATGTAAGAAGACATGTACGGAAACACAAGCAATGCATTCAAAAGTAAAAGAAGTAGAAAACTAGAAACATACATGTGAATAATGTGTTTGGTTGTGGCTTAGACCCACAGAGTTGCACGGTGGCTCAAAATCATCATCTCCATCTCGATGGGGCCGTGCATAGTACTGCTACTCCATGAACCAACAATACTATGCCCGGGTCATAGTAGAATGATATTGATACCAGTGAAGATACTCTCAAATATAACGCCAGTACTCATCCTCCTTGAATTGAGAAAATTTCGAATTTTCCCCAATTTTCTGCAAATTGGGCCATCTTCCTCCAAATCCCAAAATTAGAGTGTATCTGATGATGATTTAATCAAACACTTCTGAATACTCTGAAATGGGGGACAATTTTGATCACTAATTAGGCGGAATTTTGGAAAAAAATATTTTTTTAACAATTTTAATTATTTTTTTTTCCAAAAAACCCCAAATTACCAAGAATTACTAAATTAGGTTACATCCATGTTGTGTTTGGACACAAATATTGCAACCGATTTGTTAGAAATTGGGAAATTTCAATTTTTTCCAATTTTCCGCAACTCGCCCATCTCCCCTAAATCTCGAAATCGAACTCTAAATCCGTTATTTTTTATGCAAAACATGAAGAATCATAGATTTGTAATGATTTGAGACTGATTTAACATGATTTACAGTAAAAAAAAAAAAAAAGAGAAAAAAAATCGAAAATGCTCCCTAGATTGAATAGGTGGGACATATTGCCACTACTTGTGCATTTAGGTATCGCACAGGTGGGATACAAGATGTATCGTGGATATATCGGTCGATATTGTCGATGCTGAATACATTGCTTGGGATATGGATACATATTCGTTATGGCATCAGATATATCTGTTGTATCGTGTAATGTCTCATTGTTGTTGGGAAACATTGGGAAATTGGTCGAATTTTTCAATGAAACTTATGGGATTGTTAAAAAAGACCTCAATATACACTTAGAAATCAAAACATCACAAAAAATAGGTGCACATAATGGGGTTTTGTTGTGTGAGGTTCCAATCCATTTGTTGTCTGACTGAACCGATGCAAGTATATTCAATGTCTATTCATATAATTTATAAATGTAAGAAGACGTGTATGGAAACATAAGCAATACATTCAAAAGTAAAGGAAAAGTAGAAAACTAGAAACATACCTGTGAACATTGTGCGTGGTTTTTGGCTTAGACTCACATAGAGCTGCACGGTGACTCAAAATCATTATCTCCATATCGACAGGGCTCGGCATAGTACTACTGCATGAACCAACAATATATACCTAGGTCATAGTAGAATCATACCAGTGAAGATACTCTCTAATATAATGCTAGTACTCATCCTTCTTGAATAAGAAAATTTGGAATTTTTTTGAATTTTCTCCAATTTTTTCACAAATTGGCCAATCTTCCTCCAATTCCAAAATTAGAGTGTATCTGATGATGATTTCATGAAACGCTCTTGAATACTCTGAAATGGGGGCCAATTAACCATTGATTGAAGTGGAATTTTGAAAAAATATTTTTTAACATTTTTAATTAAAAAATATATTTTTTCTCAAAAAATCCCCAAATTACCAAGAATCACTACATTAGGTTACACACATGTTGTGTTTGGACATAGATTGCAACCGATTTGTGAGAATATCCCAATTTCTCACAGCTCGGCCTATCTCCCCTAAATCTCGAAATCGAAGTTTCATATCCATTATTTTTCATGCAAACCATGAAGAATCGTGAATTTATAATGATTTGAGACTGATTTAACATGATTTACAGAAAAAAAGAAAGCTAAAAAATCTAAAATGCTCACGGGTTCAAATAGGTGAGATATATTGGCACTACTTATGCATTTCGTATCACACAGGTGGGATACAATATGTATGGGATATATCTGCCGATATCGTCGATACTAAAAACATTGGCATCACTAATATTATTGACTATGTAAATTCTAGGTGTCACTTGTATCACTAATGTATCAGTGGTATTTTGATAATATTGTGAATGTATTGTTATTGCAAAAAATCTGTTTATTAAAATATTTCCATTTCAATTTTTTATTGGTGCATGGTTGTGATGAAATGTATGTTTGTATGTGTGTATATATATGCATGCATGGATGGATGGATGGATTTATGTATGCATGCATGGATATTTGTGTTTATATGCATGTGTGTATGCATGAATGGATGGTTGGATCGATAGATAGATCCAACATTTTCCCCATGTTTCCCCAATGTGTCCCTGAGTAAGCGATACATGCTTTTAGGCCTCATTAAAGGAAAACTTATTATTGATTCCTAAATATGCAAATATTTCGCTATTATTTGATTCTTAAATATGCAAATATTGTATTTTAGCATCTCCTGAAGTATCATTGAAAAATTCTACTATTTCCCCCATGTTTGCTTAATGTTTCCTTGAGTCAGTGTTACATGCTTTTAGAGCCCCATTAAAGAGTAACTTATCATGCATGTGTCTTTTTGCTAAAAATGCAAATGTGTATTTTAGCATCTCCCAAAGTTTTGTTGAGAAATTCCACCATTTCCTTGTGTTTCCCCAATGTTTCCCTCAATCAACGTATACATTTCTAGGTATCAGCGATAATATTGAATTATCGATGATATCGATGCATGTTTCCATATCCCCAACCGGCGATACATGCAACGATACTGATACTACGAACACTGCCTGCAAGCAACCAAGCTTCAAAGTGCCTTGCCCATTTCTTCCTATATCATTTGGCCATGGGCGAAGAGGATGCCCTTTTCTAAGTTTTATCAATTTTTGTACCATTGAATTGACTTTGTAAGTCTTATTGGAATCTTCCAAGAAATTATAGATTGATTAATTCTACAAGTTAATCAATCTTGTCCAGCAATTATTATAGAAAACGGTTAATATTCTATTATATTGCTCAGATGTGTTTGATTGCTCTTTAACTCTCTTTATTATCTGTTGGGACTCAGGTTGGAATTTTGTCTATGGCGTGATTGATAAAAGAGAGAAAAAGAAAAGAGGAGAAAGAATGAAAGGGGGAAGAGAAAAGGAGAGATTAGGGTTCACATACTTCCCTTGTCTTGTTTATTAATGTGGTTTTCAATAATTGAAATAAAGCCATAAACAAATTCAAGAATGCTCATTTTGTCCTAAACATAGATGGGTTATACATGGGCCATAGAACAACCCATATTCGGTAATACTCCCCCTCAAGTTGGAGCATATATACCACTGAATGCCTAGCTTGACAAAGAGACAATTTAGTTGAGTACGACTTAGAGATTTCGTGAACATATCAGTTGATCTTGTGACTTGATAAATGACATGCAAATTTCCTTACTGGCAACTCTCCCAGATGAAGTGGCAATTGACCTTGATGTGTTTGGTCCTCTCATGATAGATAGGGGGGTTGGCAATATGAGAGGTTGCGTGATTATCATAATACAACCTCATGGAAACCTCAACTATATACCGCAAGTTCGCACATTAACAGTCTTTAGCTAAATGAGTTCTCATGTCGCATGGGCTATTGTCTTGTATTTTGCCTCAACACTTGAATAGGCGGCAACACTTTACTTCTTACTCTTCCAAATAACAAGATTGCCACCTACAAAAGTACAGTAGCCAAACATAGACCTCATTAGAATCTACATTAGAATATCCTTCTACTTGAAGATATACATTTCGCTTGTAGAGGATACCACGACCAGGAGCTCCTTATAAATACCCGAGGCTACGAAGCACAACCTTTATAGGAGGAACTTAGAGGCTTGCATAAATTGACTAACAATGCTGGCATGATATATAATGTTAGGTTGGGTAATTGTTAGATAAATCAATTTTCCAACAAGTTGATGATATCTCTTTGAATCATCAATTAACCCACCCTGATCCTCACTAAGTTTTTGATTTGTATCCATGGGAATTTCAGTGGGTTGGCTCTTAGAAGACTTGTCTCATCTAGTAAATCCATCACATATTTTCGTTGTGACAAGTTGATGCCTAACTTGGACTTGGCTACCTCAATGCCCACGAAGATGACTCAAGTCCATATAGAAATGTTGTTGTAAGAATTTCTTCAACTTGTCAATGCGTGTCTGTCATTGCGTGTCACTGATGATGTCGTCTACATATATAACCAACACAATAGTGCTTATCTCACTTCGCCTTACAAAAACAGAGTGGTCAACTTGGCTATGTTTCATCCCAAATTCGAACACCACCTTAATGAACTTGTCGAACTAAGCTCTTAGAGATTATTTCAACACAAAAATTGATATCTTGAGACAACATACCTTATCTGACTCTCCTAGAGCAACAAACCCAGGTGGTTACTTCATGTAAACTTCTCGAACCAGATCTCCATGAAGAAAAGCATTCTTCATATCAAGTTGATATAGTGGTCAATCCAAACCTGCATCAGTGGAAACAACCACGTGTATCGAGTGAAGATTTGCCACAGGTGTGAGAAGATGTCTAAATAGTCGACTCCAAGAGTTTGAGTGTATACTTTGGCAACTAACTGGGCTTTTAAATGATCTATTACGCCATCAGTGGTTGTATTTTATTGTATACACCCAACCCCACACTTTCCAACAGGTAATTTAGGTAATGTCCAAGTTTGGTTTTGATAAAGTGCAACCATTCTTTCTTCCATAACTCGTTTCTACCAATCACAACCGTCTCCTGGAAAGAATGAGGAATAGACATAGATGACAAAGATAAAACAATTTGTCGAAACGAAGGAGATAAACATTAAACGAAATAAAGTTGAAAATAGGATGCTGAATACATGAATGGATACCCTTACCAAGAGCAATAGGTAAATTACCTTTATCTAATGGTGTAGTAAAGACTCAAAAGAATGATGATCTTTTGATGGATCAGGAAGATTGGTAGAAGTGATGCTCATATATAATTCATCTCCACGTTTGGAATGTCTGGAGTTAGCTTGAAAAAGCAGATCCACTTTGTACAGACACCTCCTCAACTCTAATGGTAGTATTAGGTACAATGGGAAGAGTAGTTATGGAGCTCTCTTCAAACTATAAAGACTTTTTCTTCTTCAGAGAAATATGGAGTTAATTAAAAAAATGTGACATTTGTGGACAAATAATGTCTTTGGGAGACGAAATTATAACATTTGTATCCCCGTTGGGCATGGGAGTACCCAAGAAAAATATACGTGATAGCTCTTGGTTCAAATTTGTCATGAACACGATCGTGCTGATGCATAAAACGCACATAATTGAACACTTTTGGAGGAATAGAGTAGGAAGTAGAGTTGAACACGAGCCAAGCCAGCTCGGTTAGCTCGCTTGACTCGGCTCGAACCAGCTCAATTCGTCTCGGTTTGAAGGTTGGGTTCGAACCAAGCCAAGCCATTTTTCCAAGCTCGAAAGGATTTTCAAGCCAAGCTCGAACTAACCTAAGCTTGATTTGGCTTGGCTCGATTGCAGCTCGACTGACTTGGTTGGAACTCGACTCGACTAGCTAGAAAGATATGTTGTTTAGTCCCACATCAGAAGAGAGCAAAGAAATGAGAGGTGGAACTCTCCATAAAAGTAAGTTGGGGGGGGGGGGGGGTCAATGGGCTTTGGGCCTGGTTTTTAAACAGTTTTAGAGAGGGCTTTTGGGATGGGCCTATTTTAAAATTTTGTTTTTTCCAGGCTCGAATTGGGCTCGAAAGCTCGGTGGTGAGTTCAGCTCGAAGGCTGAGCCGAGCCGAACACGAGCCAATGTGATCATTGAACGAGCCTACCTCAAACAAGGCAAAGCTTGGTTCGTGTACAACTCTAGTAGGAAGGAATTTGAGGACACAAGATAAAGAGAGGTGACTTTCCATCTAGGACCGATAAAGTATTCATTTATTAGGTACCATGTAGTTAAAATTGCACTGCTCTAAAATATTTTTGGAACCTTCATATTCAACAATAACGCCCTAGCAACCTCAAGTAAATGACGGTTCTCACATTCAGCTAACCCATTATGTTGTGGTGTGTACACATGAAGTTTGGTGAATAATACCATGAGGTGAAAGATATGAGTTTAAGTCGTGAGATAAATATTCTCTAGCATTATTTAATGTACAACACAAACCTTATAAATGAATAAGTTTGTGCTCTAATATGAAATTCTTTAGCAAGAAAACATTTTTAACTGATTTTTCATTAAATATAGCCATCTCATATGAGGATAATCATCCACAAAAACTAGTAAGATGAAGATGAACTGACCCCAAATATCTGAATGTACTAAATAAAAATGTTTATCACTTCTCTTGTTCACATGAGGAAGAAACGATATTCTGTGGTGTAAACTCAACTCACAAGCCTCACAATCTAATCTAGACACATGCGACAACAATGGAACCAGTCTTTGTAAATTGCTTAAGGAGGGATGGCCAAGCTTGGAATGCCACTGATTTGGGGGGATAGTTGTTCGAAATGCAGCTCTAGTTATTCCACTATCTAGGTCATAGAGTCTATTCGTTTCATGTCCTCCACCAATCATCCTTGCATCTTTAGATCCTAGAATTTACAATAAGTAGGATAACATGTAATAGAACAATTTAAGGATTTGGTTAGCTTACTCACAGATAAAGCTCAAAGGAAATTTAGGGATGCAAAGTACTAATGATAATGAAAGTGATGGGGTTGGACAAGCAATATCCAATTCAGACACATAAGCTGAAGTACTATCTGCTAATGCGACATAGAAGAAATGTACGATGACTGTACTAACTGAGACCAATGTTCGAGTTGTCTGTATCGCTACAAGTTTCACTATCTGGAAATAAAGATATAATATCGTTTTCCCTGATAATATCGCCGATAACCGGAAATGCGGGAAAACATAGGGAAAATGGTGGAATTTTTCAGTGAAACTTCAGGAGATGCTAAAATACACATATTTACATATTTAAGAATAAAAAAATTGCAAAAAAGAATGCATGCATTAATAAGTTTCCATTTAATGGAGGCCTAAAAGCATGTGCTGTCGGTCGAATTGTGGGAAACATGTATAAAACAGTGAAAATTTTCAATGCAACTTCAAGAGATGCTAAAATACATATATTGGCATATTTAGGAATAAAAAAAATTGCAAAATGATGCATACATGTAAGTTTCCTACCATCCTAACCCCATCCAACCATCCATCCCATCCATCAATCCACCCAAGTATCTTATCCATCCATCCGCCCACCCAACCATCCCATCCATCCATCTATCCAATCATCAATGCATCCATCCCATCCACGTGCCCATCCATAACCAAGCATCCAACTATCCACCCATTACATCCATCCATCCAACCATCCATGCATCCATCCTATCCATCCATCCATAACCATGCATCTATCCCATCACATCCATCCATCCACCCAACCAACTTATCCATCCATCCATGCGTCCCATCCATTCATCCCATCTATCCATCCAACCATTCATCCATCCAACCATCCATCTCATCCATACATTCAACCATCCCATCTATCCCATCTATCCATCTAAGCATCCATCCATCGAACCATCTATCCATCTATCCATCCATCTGCCCTATCCATCCATCCAACCATCCGTCCAAATTATTCGTAGATGCTTGTGTATGGAAATAGGACCTTTGGATATTTTTCATATAATAGTCCAATAAATGTCCACCAATCTGACAGCTAAATGATGGAATAAGCTTAATTTGACTAATCGTATGTGAAAGTGCCTACATGTGGAGCTCATGGTCATGAATTGATGATCCAAACTGTTTTATCATCGGACATGGATTGGCTACAACAATTATGCTCAGATGCTACGTTGGGCCCACCATGATGTTTGTGAAAAACCCACCATGTCTATTGGTTTTGCCAAATCATGTTAGGAAATGAGCCTAAAAATAAGGTAGATTCAAAACTCAAGTGGGCTGCACAACAGGAAAAAGTCGGTAGGGAAATGCCTACTGTTGAAACCTCCCTAGGTTACACCGTGATGTTTATATGCCATCCATATTGTTCATAAGGTCATTCCTACGGGGATGAACTGAAAACACAAAAATATTAGCCCTGGCCAAAACTTCTGCTGCCCCACGAATGTTTCAAGGACGAACATTCAATCCTCAACTATTTCCTATTGTGTAGTCCACTTGAGTTTTGGATCCACCTCATTTTTGGGCTCATGTCCTAACATAATCTGGCAAAACAGATGGAAACGGTGGATCTCTCACAAACATTATGGTGGGCCCCACTTAGATTCTGAGTGTAGGAACTTCCTGCCACAGCGTGTCATAGGCAATCCGTGTCCATTGGTCTCCGCGTATTGCAAGTGCGGCTTGATTGCAGCCCTGGAACCAACTATGTGGGTGGGATCCTGTCCGTAGGGCCCACCTCGATGTATGCATTGTATAGCTATGCCGTCCATCTGTTTTGCTAGATTATATTACGGTATGGTCCAGAAAATAAAGCAGATACAGATTTCATGTGGACCACACCAAAGAAAACAGTGGTCATTGAAGACCCACCATTAAAGACTTCCTAAGGTCCACCGTAATGTTTGTGGACCATCCAACCTGTTGATAAGGTCACACAGACCTGGATGAACCGAAAAAACAAATATCAGCTTGATCCAAAACTTTTGTGGCCCATAAAAGGTATTTTTAATAGTCAATAACCACTGTTTCCTGTGGTGTGGGCCACCTGAAATTTGCATCTGCTTGATTTTTTGGACCATGCCCTAAAATAAACTGGCAAAACAGATGGACGGCGTGGATATACAATGCATATATCGAGGTGTGCCCTAAGGGTCCCATCCACATCGTTGATTGATTCCGGGGTCACAGCAAGTCACGCTTGCGTAGGAACTTCTGTGTCGACATCTCCTTCCTTTCTATGGTTTCCATCTTTTTTCTCAAAATAGGGCAGATCTCCAAGCGGAGATAAATTTTCGTGTAAAGATCCCTTAAATCTAAGAAAAAAATATGATTTGGGGGATTTTTTTTTCAAGCCTTCCAAATCCGATCCACCGTGCTTCAATCGTGGATTTCGGCCCCAGTTTTTTCACTCGAGTCCACTAATCTTGGAGAAGAATTGTCGGTTTTGTATTTACAACTCAGATCTGAAGAGGGATCTTCGAAATCCTTCTTCTTTTTATCCCTCCCTCCCCCCAAAAAAAATAATTCAGTATTTACGCAGCTGCTACATTTCTAGGCTTTCGGCAATATCCCCATGAAATTTAACGATAAATTTGATTGGTGTAGGTATAGAACCAATGTCGAATGGGGGTAGGTGGTGAAAATCCCACCGACAACTTGTAATTATCGATTTCTTCGAGATTTCGGCACCATCTCGCGGTGATACCAATATTATTGTCAATAATATCGATTTCTCGCTGATATTTTAAACACTGACTGAGACAATACACTATGCTTACTGATCATGTGATTTGGTGCTCTTGAGTCGATGACTTAGGGCCTGTTTGGATCATGGACCACCACAATAATTTGGTGTAAAACTCACATCATTACTTTTTACCTTTGATTGCATGGCATGGATTGGCGGAGGTGTGTTGACGTGGCATAGTCATGGGCCCCACCATGATGTATGTGTTATATCCACACCGCCCATCCATCTTGCGTGATCATTTTATGGAATGAGACAAAATGAGGCAAATCCAAAGCGGAAATGGACCGCACCACAACTAGCAGTGGGATTGAATGCTTGCCATTGAAAACTTCTTGAGGTCCACAGGAGTGTTGGATCTTCTCTTTTTGGGGACATGCCCTAAAATGATATTGCAAAATGGACGGACGGTCTGGATATAACACATATTGACAAAATTACATCCAAGTGTATCTAACCAGCGAAAGTACTTTGCATATGGGAAGTGGAGATGCGAGAGGAGTATTGCGTACGGCCACTATCATGTTTTACTTCCAACTACGATAGTAATGGTAATCATTACTCATTTACCATACATTATAGACATTACTGCTCTACTCGGTAATCCAAACAGGCCCTTAGGGAATACTATCAGACAATGCAAGACATACAGTACCTAAAGTGTGAGAGTGGTTGTGGATGATGATGCGTGACTGGAGCGATCCTTTTTAAGTCTGGCATCTGCTTGTTGTTTAACATTTGTTAAGTTATAGTGCTCTTAGTTGCATCTGGTCACTTCGACAGTCCAATTAACAATTAGACTGTCCATTAGGTCCAGCACACATTTCATGGGTTACTATGAACAATCGCACTAGTCTGATGATCCATGCCATCCCTGAGTTGGCCTATTTTATAGGCAATCTGTTTTCCAAGCCATGGATGGGATGGTATATTGCTTGATAGAAGTGATTCTTTGGTTACACAAGCAATCCATGATGGGCCGCTGACGAATAGTTGGCTCAAATTGTTGTTTAGAACCTATTTTGGTGTAACCAATCTTGACTGTCCATTTTTTGGTGCTCATGTGGCTAGATATGTTTGATCAACGTAATGTTTGCATGTTCGCCTATGGAATTTGTGCTAGAGCTAATGTTAGCAGCACAAATCTATCAATTGCACCATCCAAATGTCCCAATGCAACTAGGAGCACTATAGCTCATAGTGATCTGAGAGCATTGGATCATTTCTCTTTGTAAAGCATCTGTGTTCTTGTTTTGATGTTTTACCTTCCTCCCATTTCTTGAATGCAATATAAAAAAGGAGATATCTTACCTTCCATTTCTTGTTGGTTACAGGACGATGAATCATACATTTTACCTGTGCTACTTCGGTTTGACGGGCATCCAGAAGTAGACGAAGAGGTGCTTTCTTGATACCTTAGTATTTTTTAGTAGTTAGGATGAAATGCTTTCTGCTTTTGGCATTTTTATTCAGCCAATTGGAATCTATTGCGAATTGCCAATCTAGAATGTAATAGGCCAAAATTTCGAAAAGCAACAAAACACCAATATACTAAAAAAGACACATAGAATCTAGTTTCTATAAATATTAAAAAGGCTAGTGGACTGTTGGATATTAATATGCAGTCCTTTATTTTTGCTCTCTGCTGTGTGTGCTGCTGAATTGGGGAAGTTTTTGAAGACAGTGATCCAAATCCGATGCGAAACAGCCAGATCTGATTCCAGTTTCTGCTGCAAATAAGATCAGAATTCACATTTGCAATTTTCTGCTGCACCTGTGGTGATTTTTCATGGAGATTAGATCCAAATCTGAAATTCACAGATTTCAATCTGATGTTTGTTTATCCTGCTGCATTAGTTTGGTATAAGAGCGAGTTATTATTCTAGGCTTTCTGGACTTTGTTTTTGGTTCCCATTCCCTGCTTCCAGGACGTATTGTATCCCTGTTCAGTGTTCTCCTCTATCCAACCCTAGATCTATGCCTAGTCCCAGCCACACATGCTTTCCCATAACCCAAATCCCATTTGCCACGTTCATTCTCAAATTTTTTTCTTCCCAACTGTTACCCTTTCTTGAAGTATATATATATATTTTTTGTGAAGGTAACCTTTCTTGAAGCTAAACCTTAACGGCAACCATCTGAGTCCAAACAACATCCAAACATCTAACTGCAGGCCCCGAACTTACCCTACAACACAAAACCTAAATCCCCAACAACCATCAAATCCCAACCACAGCCAGATATACGTTCAATTACTTAAATTGTAACAACTTCTAACACTTAACAGCCCATCAGTTTCCGTTTCAGGCTACCATAAACCCTGTTCCTAAACCTAATCTCCAGAAATAGGGGACACCCTAAACCTAACTGTAACCCCAAACCACACCTAAAACACAATTTCGATCCTTCAAAATAAAACTTCAGTAGTTCATAACCCCTTTCTCAACTCATAGATGTCCTTAACCTATTTCCTGTTGTGTGGCCTGCCTGAGTTTGGATCAGGATGATATTTGGGCTCTTGGTCTAACACTGTGGGGCACAACTAATAGATGGGCTGGATGGCACACAAGCATCATGGTGGGCCACATGCAGCTCGAATGTGTGGGAGCTTTCCTTAGAGTTGACCCTATTGGAATATTGTCCACACACGTACATACATAATTATATATGTTATATACAATAAATATTATTTTGTTTTCACAAGTGCCCCCAACATGAAATACTAATGACCAAAAAAAAAAAAAGAAAAAAAGAAAAAGGAAAAAGAAAAAAGAAACATACGCGCGCGTGCGCGCACACACACACACACACTTTACAAACCCATCTATGTAGATAAATGATGGGAAATGATAACCTATAAATAACATCATTTTTCAAACACAGATGACCTGTTTGTTCATTCAATGAATTGGCCTACTAGGATTGGTTGCATTTATATAGACAGGTACAAAGCACCCTAAGAGATTTCCTTCCTTTTCACCTGCAATGCCAGTACCTTACTAGGATCGGTTCATTCAATGTTTGCCTATGCATAACATAGCATCTAATGATTATTTTCAAACATCTTAGCTGCAAGCTTCATTTTTTGGGCAATTAACCAGCGGACATTCTAATTTAGTTGAATAAGTGAATTGGTTTCACTACTTTGCAATTAAAGAACTATTCATTCAAATTACATAAGCTACATGTCATGCAGGGGAGCATTCTCTATCGGTTTCCATCACTACAACGAACAGCTTCAGTCTCAGAGGAGTGGAAGAAAAGAATATGTTGGGAAAAAGTGGGGTGAGTGGGTCGGAGGTTTTGATAAATTTTTCGAGGAAAAGAAATGGCCATTCAGGTTGGTTTTCCAACCAAGTTACGTGCATTTCAAGTACTGATGAAGACTAATAGTGAATCCCAACAAGATAACACGGATTGAGAAAATGGGAAAACAAAATAAGTGTATGAGTACCAATTAGATGATTTGTTTGCTCCAAACACTTCATGAGTGCTGTTTGTAGTAATTCTTGTCATTAGTCATCCCTGTCCTTAATTGCATGTCCATTTTGTTTATAGAAGTTCTTAAGACATTGGAAATATTGTTGATGAAGTTAATGGGAAAGGTTACCTGTTGAATGGTGTTCTTCATCTTTTAGCTTCTCCTATAATTTTTATCTTCTTCAATTATTAATGCTGATGCTGGTTCTTGTTCGACGCCTCAAAATCTGTGAAAGGAGGAATGCTCTTATGCAGCGTACTGTGTAAAACTTCTAAGCAGTAATCTGCTCATGGTGGACGTGGCTACCATATGCTAGTTGGACCTCTTATGCTGGTGGGCCATCACCATGGATAGGCCAAATCCCAAAAGTCAAAGGGGATTGTCGATGAGCAATCTGCAAAGGAACAGTTAGAGCAGCAACCTGCATTGAACCACTAAGACTCACACCACTGGATGGTCAAAGTTGTCGAATCGCTTCAGTGGGCACATTGCCACATCTGCAGGTAGTCACAAGATCAACAGTCCTGATCACCACATTTGCTGCGGGTACCTTGAAGAGAGAGCTGCATAGAATATTTATAAAAGGGGCACTGCATACAAGCTTTCCTCTTTGCTAAATAGCTTTCATTTCTTGCCAAGATGAATTGAGCTGTCAGCATAGGTGAACATAATTTTCATAATTTATTTTTCTTTATTGATCAGCAATCAAACTCATTGATTTCTGCTTCATTATGTGGCTTCAGATTATTAGTTGGGATAAGGCTTAGATGATGATGATGATGTTGCTTCAGATTCGCTTCACTTCTTCAGTTACATTTGCAAATACAGTCATCCTAGTTTGAGACTATCAGCCAAATACATCTTAGCCTGTGATTGCCATTTATTTTCAATGGTTGGCATGCTATTATTTTTTCTTTAACTTGTAGGAAAACTCTCAAATGATTAAATTGTATGTCCTTGAGCTACTTATGTTAGTGTGACCGGGTACTTTCTAAATGTTACAGTTTTCTGCTATCAGCATACGACTTGATCTGTAATTGGTTGGAGTGTGTTTTACAGGTTTTCTATGTTTTCGCATTACAGGTTGTATCCAACACTGGGGTTCCTGTCATAGATTTTCTTGCTGGTCCAATCAACAATGTTGTTGCGGACATTTCTGAAACCATACATATCTGCATTCAGTTTATTCATTGTCTGATTTTGTCTGGGATGTTAGCATGTAGCTTGGCAAATTCTACGTGCACCTCTTTATGTGCACATCTATCTGTGGTCAGATGTGTATGTGCATGGCATCTGACCTGTGCATCAGGAGTGCCCCACCATGTATATGACCTGGCTTAAAATCAGGCAGCTCCTCTTATCAGGCAGGCCACATGTTGTATGAGTTGCAATGAGTATGGACTGTTGTCATTCTTCTAAAACCATCAACAGCTTTCTGACAGCCAACCTGATGAGCTGACTGTCCACTTTTTGGGACAGGTCACCTAACTGCATGATGCCTGGCTTGAATGTCCAACACCAGTGCTAGGTTGGCACATGCAACCATGTATATAGCTGCACATGAGCTCAGCAGAACTTGTTAACTGGACAATTTTGAGCATTCAAGCTTGCTAGTCATACATGAACATTTCATGTGGTCTCCTTGCCCATTTTCTGTTGGATACCATCATGTTACTGGAGTTGTATCTCTCTCAAAATAAAAAAATAAAAAAATGTTACTGAGTTGTGATGCTAACATGATACAATTGTACTGCCAAGCTTTGATCACAATAGTTGTAGAATGTTGATTCAGTTATTGTGGTTTCTGATGTTTCAGCAAAGCAGGAACATCAGAGAAGGCAATGGTTATAGGATTGGGAGGGCTCAATCTTTTTGGAGTTATTGTTCTTAGTACCATGTTGAAGTATGTCTTCCTATTCACCCTAAATGTTACTTTCCACTTTGTCTGTTGGTTGATCTTCTATTCACACTTCTCTTATCTATTTGAAGGAATGTTGCAGTTATGCCAGGGGGATTTATTTCATTTGTGTCTGACATATTTCCTCTACTTCAGGTATGGTCTGATGTTTTGTTCCATATATATATATATATATAAAGAGAGAGAGAGAGAGAGAGAGAGAGAGAGAGAGAGAGAGAGAGAGAGAGAGAGAGAGAGAGGATGCTCACCTGCGCACCAGTTCTCACGAGAACTCGTGAGCACTTTTTGAGAACTCATCACACGTCACTGTGAGCCCAAAATCTGAACCTGTCCACGTGATGCAGCACCCCAAAAAACCCCCAGAGCCCAACTTTCAACCTGATCCAAAACTCTAGTGGACCGTAGTAGAGAGAGAGAGGCAAATCAAGGGAGGAAACTGTTTCCTTTTTCTATGGCCCACAAAGTTCTAGATCAGGGTAAAAATTGGGCTCTCAGGGTTTTTTGGGGTGCTGCATCATGTGGACAGCTCAGATTTTGGGCTCACATCACGTGTGATGAGTTCTCAAAAGTGCTCACAAGTTTTCTCTCTCTATATATACATTTCTCTCTCTCTATCTATCTCTCTCCACTTTTTCATAACTCATCACATGTGATGTGATCCCAAAATCTGAGTCGTCCACGTGATGCAGTACCAAAAAAAAAACCCCAAGGCCCAACTTTTACCCTGTTCCAGAACTTTGGCGGGCCATGGAAAAAGGAAACAGTTTCCTCCCTTGATTTGCCCTCTCTCTCTGCTATGGCCCACCAGAGTTTTGGATCAGGTTGAAGTTGGGCCCTAGGCGTTTTTTGGGTTGCTGCATCACAGTGGATGGTTCAGATTTTTATATTCATATGTAGAGCTTTGCTAGGTGCAAATGCGCTGATCAATAAAGCTCATGCACACACCACACGTGCCAGCATGGCACACGGGTGTAAGATCCAATCTGTCCATCAGGTTATTCTGACCTTGTACATCTTTTACCAAAAATTAAAATACTCCACTCAGCATGTGGGCCCCCAATGTTGGAAACAGGTGGATGTGCTAGAAAACTTTCAGCTAAAATTTTCAGGAGCCGTACATTTGTTTTGCTAACTGTGGCCAACCTGATGAGTGGTTCAACCTGAATCCTGGGTTAGGGCATCAATACAGTGCATCTGTTCTGATGGATGGATTTAATCTCGAACCCATTGCGCAATACTGGCACGTGTGGCATGTACATAAGCTTTTATTGCACACGTGCGAGCTTAGCAAAGCTTGTCTATGTATATATCTAGTCAGGGCCAGATTTACGGATCCCGGCAGTGGGTTTTCATCATTAGTTCAGCCATCTACAGTGACAACTGAGACGGATCTGGTAAGGAAAGAACCTCGATAAAGAATTAAAAGGGCTTGGATGGAGGTGGTGAGAAGGGATATGGAGGATTGGTCACTTATAGAGAGTGGGGCCTTAGGATGCATGAGCGAAACAGGATTCATAAATCCAGCCCCAAATATTGATGACAAGGTTATGATGGTGATCATCATCATCATCATCATCATCATCATCATCTATCATTCCTTTCGAGGCCCCATCCTTGGTAAGTGAACAAGCCTTCATAAACCCTCTCACTACCTTTCTCCAAGTCCTCTCAGGTTTTCTCCTCTCTCCCCTTTCAATTTCTTCCAACTCTACTCAAAAGTTCTCCTCCATACTGGGGTTGTTTGCACATATGGATATAGGGAATTGAATATTGATCTTCAGCCAACACATGGTTTCATGAAACATATTGCTTGGTGAGGTACAGGCTTTGTACATGTGGGTCCATTGTCCGGTGATGCAGGCTCTTTCTGATGGGTCCCACCATGGATGGGGGATGTCCCAAGTATCTCCCAGGTTGGAGTTCCTAATCCTTCTTTGACCTATTTGCAGTTCTAGGTGATTTTTGGGACATTTCCCAATCATGGTTTGGGCCCACCCATCGGATTGGTGGTTTGGATCACAAACTATGGGCCCTGTATGTATGTAATCCTTACTTATGATGAGGCTCTGTTCCAACACAATCCGTTGCCGACTGCACTTCTGTTTACAGAACGATAATGCTTACATTTCTCATTTTGATCTTAGCCCTCAGTCTTCTGTCCCATCCTTCTTAAAAAAAAAAAAAAAAAAAAATCTTCATACTGTCCTGTATTGTCAATGTATGTAGTTGCTGGCTATTTTTTCTTGTTTTAATTTTGTTCATGACTAAAAATGACTCTGCAGATCTATGCCGCCTCCTTTTTTGCAATTCCACTATTTCGGTGGTTCCTAGTGCGTCAGACAAATGCACAAATTGAGAAGAGGAACCGTGCAAGAGAACAGCGAGCTCGAGCACTTGAAATGCCTGATTCAACCATCAGAAGGAAGGTAAATACCCAGAACGCAGCTGGTCTGTTTATTCATTTTTTGATTGGTTTTCTTTGTATATTGAGAGAGGATACAGTGCTTATCAATTAGTTATTAAGCATTCAATATCAGTACATGCAGTACATGTGCAGTATACAGACTTTTTCATCTATTGGGCCCTGATGTGGATGGTGTGTGTCCAAAAATGACACCGACCCGTAGATCCTTGTGACTGGTTGGAAGAAGCTAGAGGATTTGCAAATTGGCTATTTAAAAAAAAAAAAAAATTCCAACCGAAGATGGACAAAAATGTTTTTAATTGATGGCTAGGATCAATTGAATGATGTGACTCTTGATGCATGGCCTATCCATGGTGGGTACAACAGATGAACAGTCTGGATCTCATACATGTCTGATGTGCATGGAGATTGGGTGCCTGTCTGCTGGATGACTAAGATAATAGGTGTAACATTCTGCACCTTCTCTTCTATATCTTGCCAACACTTTGTTTTATCACCGGCATTTTCTTTTATGAGCCTCAGCCCAAGGATGTCTCGTTGGGGCTCATGTTTCAGTGATCTTGATTGTTGATCTGATGGGTCCCAATGTGGATAGGACCGGATTCCTGAAAATCTCTAGGACATGTTGGCCTCTTCTTACCGAGTGTGGACCGTTGCTCTATTTCTTCTGTTACTGTCTATTTCCAGACTGCTGATCAAAGGGGTGCAGCTTGGGTGGCTCGGGTCGGGTTGGGTTGGGTTGGGTTGGGTTGACGGTCAACCCTAGCCCGATCCGATATCAGGAGGACCTAACCCACAAACTGACCCGACCTGAATTCCAACCTGAGGTGCCCCACCTGAACCCAACCTGAATTCCTCTATGCTTGACTGGACCAAATTTAACCTGACCTGACCCGACCTGATCCAACATGATTCAAATAATGTGATTATTCCCTAACGAAACCCAAATTTGCTCAACCCCGAACCCAACCTGATTTCAAATTGGGTACATCCTTTCCAACCCAAACACGACCCAGACACCTTGACAACCCAACCCGAATTTGGGTTGGGTGAATCTTGTTTGGGTTGACCTGGACCCAAGTTGCAGGCCTAGTCCCTCTACAGTGGAGCTCATTAGATAAGCAGTCTTGACTTTTCAAACCTAAGCGCCAACTGTAAAAAACTGAGGGCTGCAAGCTGCAAGTATACCATGCACATCCTCAGTCTGAGGATCATACTATTCCTCATATAGTATGAACTGTTCCAAATAACTACAACCTTTAATAGTAGCCCTTTAAATGGTGGAATGGTTGTTTCTGCTGCTTCTAAATATCAGGGTAAGGCTATTATGCCGGTCATGTTGTAGAAGTTGCTGTGTGGTTCTGTCCTCACTGTACACTTGGCAATGTGTATGGTGGACCAGACTGTTATTCTTGTGGACCAATGTGGACAGGCAATAGGCCAAAAATCTTACACAATTCCAATAACCCAATCGGTGTTAGTTTTTCGTGTCTGCAGATCATTGCTCTGTTTTGAGTTAATCATCCACTGATAGGATGGCTACAACAGTCCAATCCCCTTAGTTTAAGGATATCGTCCATCATGTGGAGGCCCACTGAGGTCCTGACCACCATACACAATTGCCCATGTACAGTATAGGGGTTTTGGTGAGCACATCATAGGAGTCAATGATGTGTGCACGTTATGTTGTCATTCATATAAAACGCTAGCCTTATTCTCCTTGTGAAACTGCGATGCGTGCAGATCATAGCGTCATTCCTCTAATTGTGAGCCTATTCTCCTGGAAAAACTGCATGCGCATTTCGTCTAACTTTTATGATTTTCTAACTGCACAATTTGTTTAGCTGTTGAATGCTCGAGACATGGCCCGCCGAACAGTCATTTCGCCTGATCGGATCGTGTATAGCACTGAAAAGGACTTCTCCGAGCAAGACTACGAGGCCGGAGATTGGGACCGTCGATTTCGTGAAGTCGAGAGATCAGATTGAAAGTGCTGGAAAATGAGCCTTCAACCCATACTTATCCCATTTGAGACATGATAGAGATAAAAGTAGAAGAAAAAGAAGAAAAACATTAGTGTCGGTAAATGAAAATAGCTTTTTTATTGAAAAGGGTCTGTACCATATCATATCAGTACACAATAGCATATATGTGGTACATGCACTTGCATATGCTGCACAGAGAAAAAGGGAAGCAGGATAGCTGTAGAGATGCTGCATAGTGGGTTTTATGCATTTGTTATGTTTATACAGTCAGGGCATTTTAGTCGCCCAAGTTATTCATTTCAATTGTCACGCTACCGATGTATGGCCTGTAATTTGCATCTAATTATATTTGATTGTGGATGAGAGGAATGCACATCTCACTCACCTTGCATGGAAACAAGGAGCAATTGTGCAGAATTGGAGCCGTTCATCAGGTGGGTCGCATTGCATAGATGGTTTGTCTAGAAAATCAGGATTATCTGATCTCCCAATGTCGTGTCATGTGTGCATAGAATTTGAGCTGTATTGAGTTCTAACTGCTCATTTATTTATAGATGTGGCCCACCTGATGATAATATTGGCCTGTTTATTGCCAGATACCATGCCTGCTGAGGATCCGGGCTGATCAGGTCTTCGATGTTGGCTTTGGGGGTTATTTGCGGTGGCTTGACCCACCTGATGAACAGATTGGATCTGCTAAAAAAAAAACAGAAAAGAAAGTAATTAATGGGTTTTGCTAACCTCCCCACTCTCATGGGAAGGTCAGTTCTCTGAAGCTTTTAAATGGCACATGGGGTGACCCATCATTAATCTGAACGGTTAATTCATTCCTACAACTAGGTGCAAGCCATGGTTGAAAAATCAAGTCAATTTGATGATCTTAAGTGTCTTATCAATAGCACAGATAATGGACATTCAAGATTGAGCCGAGAAATAAAATGGCTCCGGCTCCAATCATCATTGAAACATCTACTATATAGATCTTCGACTTGATACGTAGTTATTACTCTGGCCAGCTATTGATTATTCTTTATAATCACAAAACCTCGGGGCAATCTATCAATTCTGTGTATGTGTGTCTAATCATGCGGAGATGAAAGATTTTCAGAATCTGATTAGGTGGAATCAAGAAAGATGTATGGAGCCTGATCACGTGGGCCAGTTGCTAAGCATTTAAACGTCCGTCATTAAGATTCGTATTGAAAGAATGCACTGATTATTTCCTTCTCGTGTATTTCTTATGGTTCTTTGCACCTAGCCTGATCCAGCCCAAAGCCCAAATCAACGAGCAAGAAACTGCCACGCATTGGCATACTACGTTTGGAAAGAAAGAAGCAAACATACTTGTAGCTAGAAAAGATCGTAGACACTCATCTGTCACCAGGAAGGCTAAGTGCTTAGAGGCATACGCATGGCCAAAACTCGAAAGGCAGTCGTCTATCTCAAGACATGTGACCAGCAAACATAAGGCGCATTTTACCCCTAGTGTGTGGAGGAAGTTTCACTAAAGACTTGTCACTGTTGGAGTCTTGCTTAACCAATTACCACACAACATGACATTTGCCAGAAGATTTGCCATTCCAGGACTCTTTTTCAGAAACAGAATTACCTCCGAAGAAGATACAAGAATCTTCTAAAAGACTGCAAAACCAGATATAAAGAGCAGGAAGTCATTCAAAGATGGATATCATTACTCATTTTTTTTTTTCCTTATATTTTATGATGATAGTCCTTCTCCTTTTTAAGGTGAGACTAATCCCTTCGGATGCACGCAATCACCTGCAAACCATATGCATCAAGTAAAAGAGGTGTGACACCTTGAGATCATAGCTCACTAATGCTTAAAGGACTTCAAATCCTAATAGAACACGACACGAGAAAGGCTGCTACCTGATTGAAAGGATAGAAGCTACGGAATCTTATGCATTGCTATCGCATCTCCAAACTTATAAAAGCAGTACAGAAAGCCTCACACTAATTCAATCACACACACGCACACACACCTTTCAACTCTATGTTGGGTTTGTCCATCATCGATTAGAGGCTGGGGAGATTACTGGGCTATATATTGGGAAGAGGCCCCTCAACAGTGACCAGTCATTTTGAGGTGGAACCAACTCAACAAGTGGTATTAGAGCTGGCCCGGCCAAGCTGGTATGTGGTGGCACCCGTGAGCGAGGGGGGGTAGTGCTCGGGAGCCCCTATCCGCCCACACTCAAAGCCCATGAGCGGGGGGGGGGGGGGGGTTGCCCGACAAAACCCGGGAGGGCAGTGCTCGGGAGCCCCTATCCGCTGTGGAGGGGGGGATTGTTGGGTTTGTCCCACATCAGTTAGAGGCTGGGGAGATTACTGGGCTATATATTAGGAAAAGGCCCCTCAACAACTACTACCTATCTTCTCTTTCGTTCCTCATGGATAGCAGAAGCTAAGCTAAGAAATTATGCTAAAAACTTTGAGTTCGTTGCAGCATAGTGCTGAATAAAAATGGAGAATTAAATTAATAATGCCCGACAAAATCTGGGAGGGCAGTGCTCGGGAGCCCTTATCCGCTGTGGAGAGGGGGATTGTTGGGTTTGTCCCACATCGGTTAGAGGCTGGGGAGATTATTGGGCTATATATTGGGAAAAGGCCCCTCAACAGCTACTACCTATCTTCTCTTTCGTTCCCTCATGGACACCTATTTCTATTAATTTAATTCTCCATTTTTATTCAGCACTATGCTGCAACAAACTCAGAGTTCAGAGTTTTTAACATAATTTCTTAGCTTAGCTTTTGCTGTCCAACTAACTACTGCAATAAGCCAGTTGATTTAAATATCCACAACCTTGATGTCAGATCCCAAATTGCTGGGTTCCTGCTAGGTAATTCTTCAATTTGTGGGTGTCTGGGTGTAAGAGTGTATGTATTGACCTTTAAAAAAAAAAAAAAAAACTCCAGTTATTCATTTTAGGTCGCCCAAGTTATTCATTTCAATTGTCACCCTACTGATGTAGGGCTTGATGTGCATCTGGTTCTATTCGTTTGTGGATGAGAGGAATGCACATCTCACTCACCTCACGCGAGAATGTGCATAATCGGAGCCGCTTATCAGGTGGTTCGCATTGCATAGATGGTTTGTGTAGAAAATCAGGCTGATCTGAACACTCAGTGTCATGTGTTCATAGGATTTGGACTGTATTGAGTTCTCCTAACTGCTCATTTATTTGTAGATGTGACCCACCTGCCTGATTTTTTAGAATTGGCATATACCAAATGGTCGGGTCCTTATGTGTACCCGGACCCACCAAGAGGAGTCGGGTTCAGGCCAAATTGGGTTTGGGATCAGATACCATGCCAGAGGATCTGGGCTGATCAGGTCTTCGTTGTTGGCTTTGGGTCTAAGTCTTAAATGGCACATCGGTTGACCCATCATCAATCTAAACCGTTCATTCATTCAACTAGGTACAAGCCATGGTTGAAAAATCACGCCAATTGGATGATCCTAAGTGTTCGATAGCACGGAAAATGGACTGTCAAGATTAAGCAGAGAAACAAAATGGCTCTAATCATCATTGAAACATCTACTAGATAGATCTTCGACTTGATATGTAGTTCTTACTCAGGCCAGCTATATGGATTATTCTTTGTAATCACACAACCTCAGGGCAATCTATCAATTCTGACAAATAGATTTTTTTCTTTTTTTTACTCTTATAATTCGTTTCATTTCTTCTGCCAAGTATCTGATGTATGTGTGGAGTAATGGCATATGAATTTGGAGGACTGGAAAGAAAAAAAACGGGTTGACTGTGCTCATTATGGAAAATAGGAAATTGATTGATATCAAAGAAAGAGAGTCTAAATCTAATCACTCAACTAATTCACTCGTGAAGTGGCAGTGGTATAGTAGTTGCGTAGTATGGTAGCATAGGGGTGGTAGTTGAGTCTTTGACTTCCTCGCGAAGAAGTGAAGAATTAAGAAAGATGTTTGAAATCTGATCGCATGGAATCAAGAAAGATGTTTAGATTTTGACCACATGGGGCGGTCACTTAGGCACTTGAATTGTTGTGCGGATGCTTTGGATTCTGCACAGTCTAACAGCAGAGCAGGACTCTGTTGGTCTAATTGAAGGTTTGTCGGTCCGATTGACAAGAGTACAAGATTTCTCAGTCAGGAGCATAATAGACTCTATTGGTTCAACAGATGGTTAGTGTCGGTCTGACCAACAATCACCAAATTAATTACGCAACTTTGCATAAATAGGGTATATAAGACCTAATTCGATCAGTGCTTGGTAATATGAGTGTTTTTTCTCAAAGGGCAATGGTTTTGCAGAGTGAGAGATTGGGAAGATAATTTTCAAAAGGGTTAGGGGTTTCCTAGGGGTGTGCATTGCAAGGGGAGATAAGGTTACTTCTGTAATCGGAGAAGTTGAGTGGTGTAACTCTAAGGTTTTGATTATAGTGGAGATCTTTGTCGCTTTGTGCCGTGGTTTTCTCCCACAAGAATTTTTCACTTTAAATTGTGTGTTTGTGATTGCTTGATTGGTTATTTCTATTTTGATTATTCTATCTTCGTTGAATGTACTTTCGCAAAGCGCATGATTAACAAGTGGTGTTAGATCTGAATTTCTAATATCTAAGGTTAATCCAAGTTTGTTGTGGCTTGGAATTACAACATGAATGTCTACTTTCCACTTAAATGAGCAATGAAAAAGCTCTATGTTAAAGACCCAAGGCAAAAAGGATTCGCATCGAATGAATGCACTGGTCATATTTCCTTCTTGTGTATTGCTTATTATTATGTTTACACCTGGCTTGACTCAATCTAAATCAACGAGCGAGAAACCACTATGTGTCGGCATACTTGTATGTAGGGGTGTCAATGGGCAGGGCCTTGGCCTTAGAAATTAGAATTTTGAATTGGGCCGGCCCTATGGCCCCAGCCTGAAATAATGTAAAATTAGGGTCTAGACCTGCCCTAGGCCCGGCCCATTGACACCCCTACTTGTATGGGAACAATGGAGCAAACATACTTGCAGCTAGAAAAGACCATGGATACTTTTTTGTTGAGGACATGTGTCTTGCTAAGAAGGCTGGCCGTTCAAAAACGTACGCACAACCAAAACCCTAAAGACGGTTGTCTATTTTATGATATATGACCAACAGACGCAAGGCACATTCAACCTCTAGCATGTAGATGAAGTTTCACCAAAGACATGCTGTTGCTAGACTCTTGCTTAACCATTTACCACACAGCATGACCTTGGTTAGAAGATTTATCGTTCGAGAACTCTTTTTCAGAAAGAAAACTACATCCGAAGAACATATGTGAATCTTCTAGAACACTACAAAACTATATATAAATAATAGGAAGCCGTCTGAAGACAAAGATCATTGCTCATGGTAGCGTAATGCTTGAAGGACTTCAAATCCTAATATAACACAACATGAAAAAGGAGGGTTACCTGTGGAAGTTACAGAATTTATATACGACCATTGCCTCTCCAAACTTATAAAAGTAAAATAAAAAGAAGAGCTTCGTTGCAGTAAGTCTGTTAGTTGGTTTAAACATCCATGACCTTGTCATTGGATCTTCAAAATTGTTAGAGTTCTTATTTAAAAATTCAAATTTTGCACAAGGCAGCTTAATGGCCTAGATTGAAATAATTCAAAATTTGGGTGAGACCTACCTAGGCTTGGCCCATTGACAACCTTACTTGAGAATCGATACCAAGACCTCAGTGTTGAAACGAGGTTATCTTTACTTAGTCTACCACTTAAGCTATGGATTGGGGTGTTCATTTTTATTGATTTTATTGAGTAACATGACCAAAGTTATTACCATTGTAAGAAAAGTCAATATTTTTAGGGTGAAAAGAATCCATTATAAAGACTAAACCCTCCTACATAAATTGCTTGATCACTTTAAAAGGCAGTGGGTGAATAATTAAGCCAATCTTCTGAGATTTGTTCTAATTCAGCTAATTTAGCGCTTGGGGTCACAGGGTGTTTAATTTGATTTGAATTAAATACAACTCTAGCACGCCCGACACTAAACATATTCGCACATATTTAACTGAAATCGGACAATTTATTGCACGTGTGGTTGTGTATCTGAATTGGACAACCACAAATCTTAAAGTAGCACTTTGGTTTGATGATTCTAACCATGTAATTTATGGATCCTAACAATGGATGCTTGTAACTAATTGGTCCCATTCAAAAGGTTAGGATGATTCGAGCGTGATTTTTTTGCACAATAGCTTGATACTATTGAATGAATTGTTCCGATCACTGATTAGGCATATCATTCAGAAGGGTTTGGGACGATGGTGGCATCCTATAAAGATGGAGACCTATAATTAACAAAGTTTTTAGCATATTCCCACACAAAAATAAACTTTTTCAAAGAACTATCATTAATTTTCCATTATTGAAAATACGCACATTCCATCAAATAATCAATAACTTCCGTTAACAGTAGTTAGATAATGAGAAAAATGCCCATGGCCTTAGTTAGTATGAACAGTTATAAACAATGATAAACCTCACTATTAAATAAAGATTTTTTTTTTTTTTTTGACATCTACCCTTAATTATGAAGCCTTACAAATGGACGGTGTGGATCACGTGGATGGGCCCCACAAAAAATTCCTTGCTCTGCTTTATTTAAACGGGTTCAGTCCAAATTTTAGACCCAGACCCGTATGAACGGCTTGGATGTCACATAAACATCATTTGGACCCATGAAGATTTCAACGGTGGATGTCTCCATTCCCACTTTTTCCTATGGTGTGGCCCACCTGAGTTTTGGATGAGCGTGATTTTTGGGTTCACATCTTAAAATAAGCCGTTCCAAGTGATGAATGGATTGGATGCCAGACGTACGTAACGGTGGGCCCACAGAGATTTATGCTGCTGGTAAAAAGATGGTTGCGTCACCTAAATGCCCTTTCCAATGTTAGAAAGGTCACGGCCATTTGAAGACTAATTGAAGGGGTAAAATTGTCAATCACGTCATTCTCTGTCCCCACCGTTTGATTTTATTGCTGGATCCTTTCTCAGCCGTTCACGTGTTAAACGTCCACACATGATTACGTGCCGAAATTTTCAACGGTGCCTAATCTCTTGATAGAAAGCTGACAGGTGCAGAGAGCCTTACAACACAAGCAAGTGGTGGGCCCCACCACTCCCTACCATTGGATCAACATCGATCTCGACTTTTTAGCCGTGATTTTCTGTTAGTTGGTTGACCCTACGACAATTTGGTGGTGGGCCAGGGAAAGAGGAATTACGTGATACACGGCAGCTTCTTTGGACCGTACACATTGGTTGTCGATATTGACAATTAATGCCCATGGTTTGGTAATCCAAACCGTTGGTTTGTTGCATTCCATCATCGATGGAGCATTTCCCAAAAATCTTTTCAAACAAGGCAATCTTAGGGGTTTGATTTGTGGCCTAAGATGGACGGTTGTGAAGAGAAATATGGCAATGGTCCACATTCAACTAAAAAAGATAGTAATTTTGGTTCCTAGGATCTTCCAATCTGGGAGATCTTCTGGGAACACTCCATCAATGGTGTGGATTATCGGGCTGTGGGCCCCACTTGTAGGAATCCTAAAAAAAAACTCGTGTATATAGTGCACAGATGCGGACCACGGATGTGATATACTTCCTAGTGTGAAAAGCATCCGCAGTGCATTCGGTTGTGGAATCATTTTGCAGCCGTCCAATTTGGATGTGATGGTTTGGTGGCGATGGAGACACGATAGCGGATTCAATTAGGATGGTGTAAGGCCTGAGTTTGGTCAGGCCGTGAATATGGGCCCCACCTTGATGTATATGTTGTATATCCACGCCGTCCATTCTTTTTTACCGATCATTTTAGAGGATGGTTCTGAAAATGAAGTAGATCCAAATCTCAGGTGGACCACACCACAGGAAATAATGGTGACTGACCATTAAAAACTTCTCGTGGGCCACAAAAGTTTTCGATCAAGTTGATATTTGTGTTTTACCTTCATCTAGATCTGTTTGGCCTTATCAACAGGTTGGATGGAAAATAAACTTTTCAGTGGGCCCTAAGAATATTTTAATGGTGGGCGTTTAATCACCACTTTTTCCCATGGTGTGGTCCACCTGAGATTTGGATCTGCTTAATTTTTGGTCCCATTTCGTAAAATTCTCTGGAAAATCGGATGGACGGCTTGGATATACAACAAATACATCAAAGTGGGCCCCACGGCCGCGACCCGACCGAATTCGCTCACTGGAGACCCGCACTCATGCAGGTGGTGGTCCCCATCCCTCGGAGCCGGCTGATCTGTCGCATCTCAGTTCGGTGGGAGCGTTACGTGGAAAATCATCTCTCTTTTGACTCAATTCACATGCGTGCACAGCCACCGGACACGTGGAATGCATGTACCACAATCCAAACCGTTCAAATAGCGAATTCAATAATAGAAGGAACATATATCAGATATTACACCGATCCGACGATCCTAACCGTCCAATTGGTGTCCACCAACAGACGATCAAAATGAAAAAAAGTCCACTCCAAATTGAATACAAATGGCCATTGATTAGAGATTATATCAATCTAATAATCTAAAGTGGGCCCCACCGTATGAACGGTTTAATTTTTAGGCACGTGTGTGAATTTTGTACCGTTCGTATGTGCATGAAGATGGATCATCATACACTTCCATGACATCAATGTCAGGTAGAGGCTGATCATGCCATGTCATGTTCTTTGGCGCTGCACGCGTGTAATCCCAACACGAGTGGTTGGGAGTGGGCCCCACTGATATTTGGTAATTTTAAATGGACGGTCAAAAGATAATAATAAAATGGATTTTATATTTGGACGTGGGTCCCACTGCCAAATAGACCAATCAAGTCAGGACAAATCATATGATTGGTGGCCTGCAGTTTTAGCATACACAGATTTTCTTTATGGAATTTTACAGAAAAGCTACCTGATTAATATAAAATTGATAATCTGGCGTCTTTTTCAAAAGAGATTTCAACAAGCTACATCATTTGTCTAAATAATATCATTTAGGACTTAAAAATCAACGTCATTGAAGATTGGAAAAAGTGTACAGGACAAAGCTCATCCTCTCAGCTATTTTCGTTGGCGTGGCCCACTTAAATGATGTGAATTTCTTTTTAGGCTCCAAGCTTAAATTTTGGTGTGACATGTAATGGTTGGAATGAATTTCAAATGATCATCAAGATCTCATATACTCAATCAGTGGACCTGTCAAAAATCAAGGATGGGTATCCTTTTAAATTTCAAATTTACTTTTTATTTATTTATTTATTTTTTAACAGTTGGAGAGGGACAATGCTGCTTTCTGGTGGGGCTCACTATGATGTGTATGTAAAATCCATTTCTACCAGTTAGCTATGTAATCCGATGTCTCGGCTAAAAAATCAGGTTGATTAGTGATTCCTATAAGTCACACCGAAGGGAACAATTGGGAGAGAGATTGTCCACCCTTGATTTTTACAGGTCTATCAGGATGATTTTATGAAATCACACATTTGAGATGGGGTGCAAAAATCAGTCATCCATGATTCAAGTAGATGCACCAAGGGAAACTGTTTGAAGTGCGAGTGTTGCAGGTGCCTTATTTTCAATTGTTTAGTCCATCTGAATCATGCGACGAGGTTGATTTTTGGGTCTTGGGCTAACGTAGGTGAAGCACCTAGTGAGTGGGAGTGGGCCCAGATGCCATTTGATAATTTTAAATAGGCCGTCAAAGGATGATAAAATAAAATAGATTCAGATGCCCAGTGGACCAATCAATAGGACAAGTGATATGATTGGTAGCTTGCAACTTTAGTATACATGGATTTTATTTTTTATTTTGAAATTTTACAAAAAAAAAAAAACCTGATTAATATAAAATTTACATTCCAGTCTTTTTCAAAAAAATAAAAAATAAAAAAATAAAAAATAAAAAACAAAAACCAAGCGACTCATTGTCTAAAGTAATTGCCATCACCAGTACCTGCCAATAGATTTTTGGATAGATTTCGTGACGGCAACAAATAGGTTGCCTGCTTGGGTATGATGTAGAGCGTGCCACAGCCATATTCTTGGTACAGATGAATCAAAAGAAGCCTGAACGGAAGCAGATGTAGAAGCGGAATGCATACTGAGTAACTCAATATGCTTGGGGCCCACTGCAATTTATATATTTTATCCACTCCGTCCATCCGTTTTATTAGATAATTTTAGGTCTTGAACCCAAAATGAAGCATATTCAAATCTCAAGTGGACCATTCCACATGAAACAGTGTGAATTGAATATCTACAGTTGAAAATTTTTTGGGGGCCACAAAAGTTTTGGGTGAAGCTGATATTTGTATTTTCCCTTCATCCATATCTGAGTTATGAACAGGTTAAATGACAAATAAATATCACTGTGATCCCTAGGAAGATTTCAACGGTGGACATCATTATTCCCATTGTTTCCTATGGTATATATGGTCCACTTGAGCTTTGTATATGCTTCAATTTCGGGCTCAACCCCTTAAATGATTTGAAAATATGGATGGATGGCGTGGATGAACCGCATACATTCATGGTGTGCTTAGCAGAGTTTACTCAGTATGATCAGAGTGTATTAAGTAACTCAGTAAGTAATCTGATTTCGTCTTAGGCATGAATAATTGTTTTTTATATTCTAGATAGAGAGAAATTGTCCTTCGAATTGCGAACCATAAATAAACCATAACTTTTGATCGGGTATCGTTACGGGACGCACAACCTATGAATTTTGACTCTAACAGGATATTTGGGGTGAACCTAGCAGGTCGTGTCGGCCTGTTTCGCGAGAATATGATGCCTTCCAATTCAAAGCTTCAGTTTTATGAAAAATTACCATTTTAGTAAGTTTTAGGTTAGACGTATTTCCTTTATTTTAGAGTTTTAGTATATGTTGTCTTCTTAAGACTTGATTTGAATCATGCAGGAATCATTATGCATGACTAAATTAGAACTTTTTTTTTTTAGTAAATTTTACTATTTTGAATAATTTTCAGTTTAATCGAATTAGGACTCTTAATTAGGGTTTGAATTTTGTTATTTAAGACATTATAATTTCGTTTTCGAAAGAGATCAATAAGATATTTCAAAATTTCCTTTATTTCTTGTGGATTCAAGAGCCATTACACCTTGTGAATTCAAGGTTCATACAATGTAGTGGAGATGTTGTTTTTCCTCTATTCATCTTACACCCATTCTCTGCATCAGGTAGGCCTCGTTATAATGTTCATGACTCAAAACTAGAGGTGGGCAACGATCTGGGCCGAGCCGAGTTAGCCCTAGTTTGGTTTGGCTTGTTTTGTACCACCGCAGTTTGTGGATCAGTTTGGTTTGGGTTTCGAGCCGACCCATGCGGCCCGAGTTTGGTTTGCTCTAGAAAAATCAGGTTCGAGCCGGGATCGGTTTGGTCGAAAATTTTAAACCGGGCCGGGCCAAGTTCAAATAGGTAGCTGCTCTTTTTTTCCTTGTTTATTTAATTAGAAAAGAATTTAAAAAGTTAGAAAAAAAAAGTACAAACATATCTTACAATATGATGTTTAACATCCTCCAAAGGAGTGCAACTTCAAAATAGACATCTAAGAGTATTTTCCAAACAAAAGTACACAAGCATAATTTTACAAGTGCAAGGAAACAGTGTACATTCATGTATATGTATTATGTATTATCCATGTCATTATGTATATGTATTATCCATGCTGTCCATCTAGTTTACATATCATTTTAGGACATGATCCCAAAATGGAATTATATCCAAAGCTCAAGTGGACCACACCACAGGAAATACTGTGCTGATAATCTACGAGCCAAATCAAACCGAGCTGAATCAAATCTAGCTTCGAGCCGAGCTGAGCCAAGCCGGTATTGCCCTAGTTTGAGCTTGGTTTGTTTTTTTCAAACGAGCTTGACTTAGAGGCTTGGTTTGGTTTGAACTTCCATTCGAACCAATCCAAACCGAGCTTTTTCGAACCAATCCCAGCCGAGCTTTCGAGCTGGCTTGGTTTGTGCCCACCTCTACTCAAACTCAACCCCATCCTGATTTAGGTAGACCACATGATTGAAAAAAATGTATAGGGCAATGTTTATTTTCCAAGGTATTTACCTTGGTATGGCTCACTAGATCATGAATGTGCAAGTTTTTTGGACTCGATGCTTAATTTTGGTATAATATCCAATGGTTAGAATGGATTTCAAATAATTATCACGGTGGGCCCTGTAAAAATCAAGGGTGGACGCCTCTCTCTCAAGTGTTTTGCTTGCCAGGGCCCACCTGAATCACAAGTTAGCCTGATTTTGTACATTTTGGGCCCAACTAGGGATTACATATCCAATAGTCAGAGTGAATCTCATATACTCATTCAGTGGGCCCTGTGAAAAATTAAGGGCGGGCATCCCATGTAATTCTGGTTAATTTTGTTTTTTTAACAGTTGGGAGAGGGATCACATTGATTTTTCATGGGACCCACTATGATGTGTATGTAAAATGCACTCCAACCATTAGCTGTGTAGTCCCACGTTAGATCCAGGGCTAAAAAATCAGGTTAACTTGTGATTCCGATAGGCCACACCAAAGGAAACAGTAGAGAGAGGATTGCACACCCCCCCCCCTTAATTTTTGGAGTCCAGATCGTCTGCTTAGCTTCAACAAGATTTTCCTGTTTGCCTACCACTTGATTGGTCTAGCTCAGCGCTGACGTTGAAGCCGAGTAGACAATCTGGATTCTAATTTTTACAGGTCCCATCATGATGATTTTATGAAATCATTCATTTGGCTTGGGGTGCAAAATTCAGTCATCCATGATCAAGTGAATGCACCAAGGCAAACAGTTCAAAGTATGAGTGTTGCCTGTCCACTATTTCCAATTATTTGGTCCACCTAGATGAGGTTGATTTTTGAGCATTGGGCCAACACGGGTGAAGCACTTAGTGGGTTGAAGTGGGCCCACATGCCATTTGATAATTTTAAATGGGCAGGCAAATTATAATAAAATCGATTCATAGTTGGACGTGGTCCCACTGCCCAATAGTCCAATCAAGTCAGGACAAATTACATGATTGGTGGCCTGCAACTTCAGTATATAGATTTTTGTTTTTTCGGAATATTACAAAAAAAAAAAAAATCTACCTAATTAATATATATTTTACATTCTAATGTCTTTTTTTAAAAAGGTTTTCAATAAGCTAACTCATTCCTCTAAATGCTTGTCATCCCCACGAGCAGCAAATTGGTTCCTGGCTTGGGTAGGCCTCACCCTAATGTTTATGGTCCGAAACTCAACTTCAGTTGTGATCCAGGTGGACCACACAAATGAAAAAAGTATACAAGGCAATGCTCATCCTCTAAACTTTTCCCCTTAGTGTGGCCCACTTAAATCACCAATGAGCAAGATTTTTGGGCTCCCAGCTTAAATTTTAGTATGACATCTAATGGTTGCAGTGAATATGAAATAATAATCATGGTAGGTCTCGTAAAAATCAAGAGTGGATGTCTCTTTCCCATCTGTTTCCTTTGCCGTGGCCTGCTTAAAACACAACTCAATATGATTTTGATGGTTTTGGCCCTAGTGTGGGACTACATATCTAATGGTTAGAGTCAATCTCATATACTTGTTGGTGGAGCCTTCAAAATATGCTGAAACAAGGTCTCACGACTGGTCAGCCAGCTTGGCCGACCGGTTTAATTAAAGGCCGGGCAACAGTGAAGTCTCTGGACAGTTTGGACGTCCTGACGATCGGTCGCTTGACGTTGCGCAACCGACCAAGACCGGTCAGTCCTTTGAGGCGGAACAGGTCAAATTTAGAGCAGAGCTCTCTGAATTGTGTATCGCCTATTTCGATCGGTCGACGGGTTTAGCGGTGCTCTGCATGGTTACGTGGTTTTGCGTAACTTATTTCTATTTTCGGTAGGAAGTGTATATAACACTTCTTAATCATGTTTAGAGGTATCCTAGAGACTACCAAGGTATCCTAATTCGTGATTAGGGTTTGGGGAGAGGATTGTGAGGTTTAAGAGACCTTTGTTCATCTTTTGGGCTATTGCTTGCGGGTAGATCATCTCTGTAATCTTCTGATTCATAGTGTTGCTGTCGCTTTGTGCCATGGTTTTTTTCCGCAAGGGTTTTCCACGTAAAATTAAATTGTCTTTGTGTGGTTGTGATTTGTGTGTGATTGTTTGTTGTGTGATGATCGTTTGATTCTTCTCGGTGCTTCCGTAGACTGGGTAATCCCAACAAGTGGTATCAAAGCAATCATTGGGAGGTCGAAGAGTAGAATTTTGAGACGATCTTATGTCATCGAGCATGAACTTCGATGTGGAGAAATTTTCTTGCAAAACCAATTTTGAATTATGAAAGGTGAAGATGCGTTCCATCCTAATTCAACAAGGGGTCGTACAAGCCCTTGGAAAGCGATCGGAAGCCATGAAAGAAGAGGAGTGGACCTAGATGGACGAGAAGGCCATGACCTCAATTTAATTGTGCTTGATGGATGATGTTCTCTATCGTGTCATAAGGGAGAAGACCGCAGCGAATACATGGATCAAGCTAGAGAACATGTAAATGTATCTGATGATGCGACTTTTTACCTTGAAGATGGTGGAGGGGACTGATGTGGACGACCACATCAACACGTTCATATGGCTGATTTACAAGTTGTTGGACATTGGGGAACAAATGAATGACAAATATTAATCATGCATCCTGCTGAACTTGTTTCCTAGTTCATATGAGTTGTTCAGGGAGGAAAACTATCAATGTTGAGACTGTTGTCTCAGCCCTTTAGTTTAAGGCGATGAGACAAAAGAGCGGTAACGTTGGGGTTTCCTCCGATGCACTAGTTATGAGAGGAAAAAATTCAGAGTGGGGTGAAGGATCGTCACGTTCTCTATCTAAGTTGAAGGGCAATAGCAAAAGTTAGTTGAAGTGTTGGGCTTGTGGATAGGCAAGTCACATGAAAAAGGATTGGAAGAGTCCTAAAGGCAAGAAAGAAAAGATGAGAGAACCTTCAAGGGAGGCCAATACCACAGAATTTATTGAGGGCGGTGGTGATTTGTGTTAAGTCTTAACAATGTCAAAGTCGGGGTTTCTCAGAGATGAGTGGCTCATAGACTCCGAGGCTTCGTATCACATGTGCCTTAATCAGAGTGCCTTTTATTCATACAGGGAGTGTGAAGGTAGTTCAGTGCTTTTAGGCAATGACTACACCTGTAAAGTTGTGGCAGTTGGATCCGTGTAGATCAAGATCTTTGATGTGATCGAACAGACCTTGATGAAAGTTCTGTACGTTCCTAAGTTGAAGAAGAGTCTAATCTCTTTTGATGCACTCGAGGTGATGTGGTGCAAGTTCACAGATTATGATCGATTTTGCAAGGTTTCTAAGGAGGCCTTGGTCATTATGAAGGGACAGAGGTACGTAAACCTTTACAAGTTGATTGGAAGTTTTTCATCGGGTGGAGTTGCAGCGACTACATTTGCACGTATGTGGCATGTGCGCTTGGGCCACATGAGTGAGCGCGGCATGAAGGTACTTTCTGATCATTCCTTAATTTCTATTTTTAAGAGCGTAAATTTTAGTATATGTGAGCATTGAATGTATAGTAAACAATTTAGAATATTCTTTAAAACTGGAAAGCATGTTTGTAAGGGGGTGCTTGAGTATGTCCATTCAGATGTATGGGGGCGTCGTCCGTTGTTTCTGTTGGGGGTCATCATGGTTCGTATAATTCATTGATGACTATTATAAGTAATCTTTGATTTGTTTGACATTTTTATCCTTTTAATTCCTTATTACAAGTAATCTCCTCCTCCTTGCCAGTAACTCAGACAATACGTATTTATTCTTAGGAAGCTTGTATGAAGAAGGCTTTATGGAACTCATTACAATGATGGTGTGAAATCCACTCCATACAACTATTGTGTCACCTCATGTCAGAAGAAGGCTTTATGGAACTCATTACAATGATGGTGTGAAATCCACTCCATACAACTATTGTGTCACCTCATGTTAGGCTGTTGGTTGAAAATAAAACAAATAGAAAACTCGAGCCTGATATAGAACTTGAAAAAAGTGAGTAGAACTTATTGTAATGACGGTGTAAAATCCACTCTATACTACTATTGTATTAAGTTATGTTAGGTTGTTCACCCAAAATAAGGCAAATAAAATACTCGACCCTGACGTAGAACTGGAAAGAAGTGAAGATGAGTCTCCCATTATTGGTTGCTTCTCACTTTTTCTTGTGTGTAGATCCTCCATCTCTAATGGTCGGAAGTAACAACAATTTAATGAAATCCGAGAATAAGGATGAATGAGATTTGATGGCTATCTCTAAGACAAGTTCTACTCTACTCGAGTGCACTTGTTCTCAATGCAGGGGTGTCCCAAAAATTGAAATGGCCCACCTTCACATGTATCCCAACCATTGGTTGCACTATAAGATTGAGGCAAATGGACCAGAGTCCAGAGTGTTGGGGTTTTGCCTTCAATCTTGGACAGTAGGGGTGTCGGGCACCTGGTGGATTGTGGTCGGGCGCCCGCCCAAAGACACCCGAGTTGGCTTCTGGAAGTCGGAATTGCTGAATTGTTTCTGGGTTGTAAGGAGCCCGACCAACAATGGTCGGGCACCCGATGAGGTTTGGGCGGGTGCCCGAAATTGGTTGGATTTGCTGCTGGAACTCTCTAGACAGATTTTAAATATTTCGGGCGCCTGACAGGTTTGGGCTGGGCGCCCGACCATGCGTGGATTGCAAAGTCGGTGGCGCAGCTTTTGCACAGTTTCTTGCGTAAGATGTTTCTAATTCGGATTTATTGCTATATAAGCTGTTGTAAACCATAATTAAGGTATCCTAGATGTGCAAGGGTTGAGAGAGAGAGAGAGAGAGAGAGAGAGAGAGAGAGAGAGAGCTTTAAAGGAAGGGCTACGTTAATTTTCCTCTTGGAGAGCTTGGGCTTTCTCTTGTGGGCTTGAATTTGGTGTAAGGTTTCTTCATGCTCTTGTAACTTTTGATTCATAGTGGATTGGTGTCGCTTTGTGTCATAGCTTTTTAACCGTGAGGGGTTTTTTCACGTTAAATTCAGATTGCCTCTTGTGAGTTGATTTGCATGGTGTGTGATTGCATTGTGTTTGTTTCTCGTTTGATTGCTCCTCGCTCGCTTCCGATGCGGGGTCGATCGTTTATACCCCAACATAGAGTGTTGCGTGTGATGCTTATTGAGATGAGCAGTAAGAGAATTCTCAGATTTTATATGAATGTGAGTACGAAAGAAGACAAATGCTTCTTGTTTTTGCAAATGAGGCAGTGGGGAATACAGGCTCCTTGATCTCTACCGTCAAAAGTTTTGTAATTCATACACTAGTCAAACAGCAATGTTAGCCACCCCATTGAGAATAGATGCCAAGACCTCAAGTGTTGAAACGAGGTTATCTTCACCCAGTCTCCCACTTGAGCTATGGAACTGGGAATGGTAGAGCGTTTCCACTGTTTCCTATGGTCTCCCACTTGAGCTATGGAACTGGGAATGGTAGGGCGTTTCCACTGTTTACTATGGTATGGTTCACCTGATAATTAGATTTAGTTCCTTTAATGCCCCAAAAATGAACTTGAAAAAATAGATGGAAATGGTACTATGCAGTTGAGCGTGTACAATGCTATCATGAGGTCGAGGCGTGCCTTGTCCTCCACCGTTGATGATAAATTTAAAAAGATAGGGCACATATGCCAGCACTGTAAATAAAACTAAAACCGGTAAAATCAGCTAAAGCCTTTTTCAGGAAGTTTCCACCTGGGAAGTAAGGTGTGCCCACTGTGATGTTGTTTGTGAGAATCTGACTTGTTCATCCATTTTGAGAGCTCATTTAAGGACATGTGACAAAAAATGAAGCAAGATCCAAAACTCAAATGGGCCACATGAGAGGAAACAGTTGGAATTGAATGACCACTGTAGAAACATTCATATAGCCACAAATATTTTATACCAGTCTAAGTTTTCAATTCATCCCAGTGGGAATGACCTTATAAACAGTTTGGATGACATAGAAACATCAAGGTGGAACCCAGGAAGGTTTCAACGGTAGGCATTTCTTTTCCTAATTTTTTACCTCATATGGCTCACTTGAGTTTTAGATCACCTTATTTGTTGCCATATGTCTTAAAATGAGATTGACAAATGGATGGATGCGGTAGATTTCTCACAAACATTATGGTGGGCCCCACCTCACTTGCCAGCAGGATCCACACGGCAGATAACTTTCAACCTGTCATGTGCTCATGGGAATGGATCACGTGAGACCCAGCCTCACGGACGCGGATTGCGTGCTACCCCTGGTCAGGTCTTTAAGCGTTAGACCAGATTTGTGTATGGTCCACCGTGTTGTGTATATGTTTATCCAAGCCGTCCATCTCTTTTCTAAGATGATGTTAAGGCATGGACCCAAAATTGAGGCAGAGACATCGCTGTAGTGGACCCCACCAAATAGTAAGCTTGGGTTGCATTAAATTCACATTAAATGCAAGTTCTGGTGCGGTCCAATGCAGTGTTGGATTTGCTCAATTTTGAGCCCATGCTTTAACATTATCTTAGAAAAGTGATGGATGGCTTGGATAAATGACGAGGACGTGGTAGGTCGATCACCGTCTCCCTAACCGATTGTTTCTCGAATCCACGAGAAGAAATATAAAGATAAAAAAAGAAAATTAATTCCAAATAATTGTTTTTAATATATTGAATGAATAGAAATGAAATTACAATCCATATAAATAGGAAACTAAACCTAGGTAAAGTATTAAACTACAACTCAAACTCAAACTCCTAGAGCACTACTTACTGTAAATAGTAAACTTACTATTTATAGAAGTCACCGAATCATATTAGAACTTTTGGTTTTCGACCAAAAATAGAAAGTTATCAAACGGGCCATGTTGTTCTACTAAATATTCTAATGGACACTAACTCTAAAATCCTACGGATCAAAAGTTACGATTGAATTAAACTTACTATAAATAGTAAAATAAAAAATAAACTAGCCTAATGACCGTCGATATGGTCGAATCCCGCAATTCCGGCATGGGCAACCCGGCATAGCAGGGTTGGGTGGCTAAAGTAGCTTGAGCTACCCCAAAATCATATATTAAATGTTTAGAAACTCATTCCAGATTGCGAGATACAACCGGTTTACAGTCCGGATCACTTTCGACCCCGACTGGTCTTCTTTTGGTCCATCTGGGCCATAAAATAATCAGCAACCTGTTCTACATCAATAAACAAATATACCACGGTGGGCCCTCATACAAATTTATCCGTGTCCCAGCCTCACTTAAGACGGTGCGTCCCTCACCATGCAAGTGGGCCCCACGGTAAGGGCTGCACCATCTTGGGTGAGGCTGGGTCTCACGTGATCCACTTCCCTATACGCACATGAAAGGTTGGAAGTTATTTGCCATGCGGGTCCAACCTTGTCGAATATGATGTCATGCGCACGCAATACGTTGGAAGTTATTTGCCAACAGGGAAAGTAATTTATAGTCCAATCAGTTGGACATGAGACCCTTGCTTTTCAAGAAACAGAAAGTATGATTCCCTTTGTTCTCACCTAGTACATATTTATATTTCAATTCTAATATGTGGAGGTCAAATGACGTCTGTAAAGCTTAGGAAATTCTAAAATACGCGACCGGTTCTACATCATTGTAAAATAGCAATCATTATTTACACTTGTTACCATCGCTCTTACTCCAATGCTCATGTTCAAATGTTTAGGCACAATATGGAGGTTGGAAAACATTTTGGATGAAAAAATTGGGTCCACTTGAGCTTTGGATTTACCTATTTTTTTTAATCATGCCCTAAAGTAAGCCTATGGAATGGATGAACTATATGGATATGACATATTCATCATGGTAGGCCCCACAAATTTTGTAGGTATAAAAACAAATGGAATTCAGTGGTTTTAGGGGCAACAATTTCTAGTTCAACCAAACAAGGGTAAGAAATAAAGATGGCCCATTTGCAACCATTTACAACGTAATTAGGAAAATCAAACAGGCCAAATGTGCTTTTATTAGATGCCCAAACTATCTTTTACCATCAAATATTTTTGGAGAGAAATAATCACCTACAATCAGGTTGTACATTATTACCACTTTATTTTTTTATTTTTTTATTTTTATGCCTGTAGTATTTTATTACGTATGGTCCATCATACTTAGAGCCACTTCTTATGCTTCCTAAATTTTATTCCCATTTCTCCGTTTATAAATATTAAGTACCTTGTTTGGCAGCTTGTATTTTAGATATTTGGAGTTAATTATGTTTGACATGAATCCTCTGTTAATGTCATGCTTTTCATATTCTCTTGTCCACACCAAAATCCAGTTAACCAACCATAGTTCCTGGATTCCACAAATTAAAAATCTCAGCTGCTAAATACAACCAACAAAATGAAAATTAAAGGAATTTTAAATCTTGAATTTTGATTCTTAGGGTTGTTTACACTTATTTTTTTGTGCCCTAGTGTGGACCAATGGCCGCCACGTGTCAACGCTATGGGCTTAGTATTGGCGAAAATCATACTTGCACTTGAAGATATCTTCAGTTGATTTTCCTTTGGCGTTATGCATTCCGTTATTAATGTTGTGGCATAGACCAGTACGCATGCCTGTAGAGGAATAAATTGATGGATCCCATGTGATCATGATTAACATGCCAATTAATGAGGCGGCGTGCCCAACACGTTTATAAAGACCTACCAAGAGAAAAATCTTATCACAGATCTGATTATAATGCATTTGTTAAGACTGTCTCTCACAGTCCTTTTAAAATGAAAGATCTTCCTAAAGACATTTGGAGAGTTTGCAAAGATTATGAAGGTTCCGAATATCCAAATATTCGAAGATCGGATCGATGTCTAAGCAAATCTAATTGCGGTTAGGATCTAAATAAAGAGAGAATGAATATCAGCCAAATCGGGTCTCTCTTCATACAATTATCGAAATTAAGAGAATGAGAAAGCTAGATGAAAAATCTGTAAACATAAGGTAGTGATTTGGTGGATCAAGCCTGTCCAACCCCTGCAAGACTATGATCAGAAATGAGATAATTGAAAGTAAATGTAAGAGGTAGTTTGATTAGGCCATGTAGATGCATGACCATGATCGATTCGAGGTCCGGAATCAATGGTGGAGGTTTCCCTGATCAATCTTGAATTTAGATGTAGTTGTTTCTTAAAGAGGATCAACTACGAGAAAATGGTCCGAGAAACTAATAATTTTGGATCTATTCAGAAACCTTCCTATTCGGTATTGTCAAAACTACAGAGGATCGGCAAGGAAATCCAACGAGGGTTTAGTCGCCTCTAAAGGAGCATGCGAAAAAGAGCTCGATACTCTATTCCAAATACAAATCTATCTTTTTTACATTACATTTATCTTTTTGTTTATCTTAGCATAGCATAGCTTAGCCTAGTCTTAGCATATATCGTTATCGTTTAGCGTTATTGTTACAATACCGTGGTATTAGATTAAATGTTCATAACCTTAAGTTGTTGCATCTTGATCAACTGAGTTCTTACTTAGGCAATCACATCTCTTTGGTCATATCTTACTGAACATCTGCTTTGATCATCTATTCTTATAAACGAGTCAAATACTTATGTCTCGTTTATTTGTCTTTTGATACTCTGTTGATTATAATGAATCATACATTCAAATATTAATAAAATTAGTATTGTTTAGCCTTCTTTTTATTTACTTATTCATCTTTTTCTTTTCTAAGAAAATTAAATTGTAATTACTAGTGAAAGAAAAGTCTTGAAGTCGTAAAATAAAAAGAATCCATTAGAGAAGACTAACCCCTACCCTTTCGTAAATCGCCTTATCGCTAATCATAATCGATGATTGACTCAATAGTTGAATTTCCGAATCCCATCCTATGCATTTGTTTCAGTACAAGAGTCACCAACGTTCAATCAAACATTGAGTCGTATGACTCTGGCACACCCGCACAAATAACAATCGCACAGAAAATCTAAATACAGGCTCTTGATCACATGTTGGCCTCGCATTTGATTGAATTGCTCAAACAAGGCATGTTAGAATTCAAGGTAAGCATTCAATTTCCGATAGCAAGATGCTTTCACTTGCTTGAAAAGCGGAGGTCGCCACAACAAATTGTTTTCCTTCGCTTTTCTTAATTTGGTGGTAAATTTTTTTCCTATCTATGTGACATTTTAGATGACAAAAGTGGAGGGAAAAGAAATTTATCTCTTTAAGATTATAATCCAAACACTAAAAAAATGCAACCGAAAGCCACTAAGTTTTCTTCCCTTGGTCATTTTACCATCTATTTAGGTCACAATTTTTGCTTTCCCTTACATCCTCATAGCTTACTCCTAATCCAAACATGTTACCAAGTAACAATCCAAATCCAAGCTTCCAAACGAGTCCCAAACTGAAAGTTTCATAATTCAATTCACTTGTGGAATATCTAAACGCCACTTAAAATAAGTGCCATACAAGTCGGGTTATGATTACAATTTCCTTTTCTATGATATCAACTAAATTTGACCACAATGATGACATGTTTTCATTGTTTATCTTCGCCATGAAATATTGTACTAACTAAGATTTTATAATTCTAAATTGTAGTTATAATAAATGCATTTTTCCATCTCCTACATATTACATATGCATTTGACCCTTAGTTTCTATGTCTAATACTTGTTTAAACAAATATTGAAAACTAGTAATTAATGATAACCCACCACATTATTTTATCATGAAATTTGAAAAATAAAAACCATAACAATAATAGGTACAAGAGATTTTTATGAAATGCCACCAACCTTTTTGCCTAATTAGGTAGAACCACCCAATTTTTTTTATCTTTAGATGTCAACGCCTACATGCTGATGGTTCACTCTATTTTACCATTTTCATTAGATCCAAGTAACGGCTGTCAGCCTAATCTATAAAATGACAGAAATACCCTTGAGAAATTATCATATCTTCATATATATTTATGGGAGGATCAGTTCAATGCTGCCATCCACCTTGGAATGGTCTAACTACTCTCGGACATATAGATCATTGTCCATTGTCTTGGAACGGTCCAGATTGCTGTCAGCATGTTTAGATAGCTGTCCACCTATTCTTGAACGGTCCATACCACTATCTACATACTTTTGAGTGGATATTACTTTTTGAACGGTTTACATCACTGTCCAAGGTTACCCTATCTTAGGGGTATTTTTGTCAGTTTAGAATATGGGTGCTGACATCTAAAAGAAAATATTTTTTGTTGGTTCTATCTAATTAGACTGAAGACATACGTGGCATTCTATAAAAATTCTTTAAAAAAAATGAAAAAAAATAGAACTGAATGAATAATCTTTGTTTATTATTTTAAAAGGAGCACTACAAATACATCTCTGGGATGAATGGCTGGAGTATCCGAAAATGACTGTACCCTTCCCAGCACTGCAAGAAAAGCCCTCTTCGGAGGGCAGGGCGCCTTTTATTAATTAATCAATGCTCAGAATGAATATTTGGAATTTGTTCGGAGTGGGGGTGTATTTGTAATAATCCTTTTAAGGAGGGGCTTCTACGTCTGTTAAATGAATAGTGGATTCTTCTTAATGGCAGAGAGAGAGAGAGTGGGAATAGTATCTAGCCTAGTGGGTAAAAGGTGAAGCAGCGTCCGGATATGCTGAAATGTCAGTTTTGTCCTTGATGATAGCCTGCATTAGAAAGAGACGACAACTCGTTAGTCTGGCGGAAGCAAATTTACATGTTTGCTACTGAACAAAATATGAAAAGAGGATGTGATGTCCGGTTAAAACAAAATGCAACCCACGGCTGGTAATAGTCAACTGTCCAAATTCAACGGATAAATGTCTAGTTATTAAAGCTAAGGTATTAAAAAATGGTCCGTTATGTAACGGTGGATATGTAAATGGCCTGTAAAAGGCCGATACAGGGCTGTACATGCCCGTAACGGACAGATACATGGCCAATACCTTTCTTTTCCTTACAAAAGAAAATTTGGATAGGGCTTTCATGGCCATTACGGGTCCTGTTACGACCGTTAAGGTCTGTATTACCGCCAGCCATTATGCTCAAGGTATTTCATAATGGTAATAGTGATCATAACGCCACCACCGTTACCTTTAGTTGTAATGGCTATTAGGCCCTTGTAACGGCTGTTACGGTCTCTGCTCCGTTAAGGTCCATTACAGCTTTTAGGGGGCATAATGGGCCATTACGAGCGTTGTAACGGCCTTTATAGGTCTTTCTTTTTTTGTACAGGCCGTTACGGCCTTTATGACCCGGTAATGTGAAACGGTTGCCACCGTTACAACACACCATTATTACGGCCCATTACCGTTATTGAATACCATGATAGGAATGTTGAATCAATCTAACTTTGGGAGTCATCTACATCTACAGTGGGGGCCATGATCTGGACTGGTTGGATTACATGCATGCTTGTCCAGTGTGTGACCACCAGATATGCATGGTCATAACCCCACACAACAATGAAATGCTAAAGACAATTACATCATGTAATGAAAGTGATGGGGTATCAAAACCTTTCTTTTTGGAGAAAAATAAAACAAGAAAAAAGGCGCTTTCGGAGATGTGAACTTTGCGCCACTTGATGATAGAGAAAATAGAAAAAGGAAAGAGGTGGGCCCAAAGAAGAGAAAACAAGAAAAGGAAAGAAGTGGGCCCAAAGAGAGGACAGATGATCAAGGTACATATATGCCCCATCAACAGTTAGGGCCACATTTTGGATGGTTTGGATTGAGGTTTGTGCATGAACATGAGTCGTACTCTGCCACTATATTCAATAACTCCTCGCAGATTCGACACCAGATGGGGGAACTTTTGGAAAACTACAGAAGCCACGGCGACGTAAGATGATGAAAGCAATGGGAATCGAATGCTTTCATGGAAAATTATTATAGTTTTGGACACATGAACTTTGTGCAATTTGAAGACATGTGAAAAGAAAGAATGAAAAAGAGATCGGTGGCAAGCCGAAAGATGGAGCAAAAGACGAATGACGCTTTTGTCGTGATTGCAGACATGAAGAATATTTTTCATTTATTTCTGTTCATGTGAAGAAGATGCATGCATGATTGCATGGAGATAAAAGATTGAATAGCGGAGAGTGAATGTGAAAGTAATCTCTCTCACCTGGAGAAGATCTCTTCATGGTAAAATCGGAGGAGATATCTAGATCCAGTGTTTCCAACAGAGCCCCAGGCAGATAGAATTTTTCTACTGTTGATGACCTACTGCTCGATCTGCCATGGTTAGAATGTAGGTCCCTTCATTGAAGTTCAGATCACTAAGGTCACAAACAGTATAAGAAAACCTAGAACAGACATTGCCTGCAAAACAGAGCATCCAATTTTGAGAAAGGATTAGCTTGACTCAACAGTAGCACTTGAAAGAGTCTTGGCAACACACAATAACAAACATTTGCAGGAAATAAACCCAATGACTTGATTGGTCCTTTCAATCTGATTGAATCAGTGTCAGTATCTGCAATGGATCTTAGTCCAACCATCACATGCATTAGTGGGCCCTGAAATTTATAGTCCCAGTTCTTCCATCTGCTATTTCTTTCACTGCGACTGACAGGAGAGCTCGACCCTGTCAACGAAGAGGTGCTCTCTGGTGTCACTGGTACCATCGTAGGATAACAGTGACACCAGGCAGATGTGGGGCCCGCATGATGTATGCAGGGCACCTAACCCGTCCATCAGAGATGTGTGAGCTCATATTACCTCAAGGTACTAAAAATTAGCCTCATCCAACACTCAGGCAGGCCACAGCAGAGGGAACAGCATGAGAGGGAATGCTGACCCTTGATTTTCAAGGGGGACCACCTGAGTTGCAAAATAGCTTGATTTTTGGCCTGATCCTTCATCCAAACTATAGGTTGGTGGGCCCCTAATTCAAGGTGGGTGTCCACTCTCAACTTATTCACTGTGGTGCGGCCCACCTGAGTTTTGGATTGGACTGATTTTTGGGTAGAAGTAAATTGAGGTCACACATCTGATGGACTGGTTGGATGTCAAAAAACTACATCATGCAGACCCACTTCTGTCTGATTCCACAGAGGCTGATTCCATGATCAGTCGATGTGTGTTTTAAATCATGAAAACATAACACATATTTCAGAATGTTTCTTACCTTAGTCAGAGAAGCCGATGAAATTTGTGGAAGAAATCCACGTAACCCGATATCATAAACCGGACTACCATCTGGATAAAATAGCCCGTAATTCCTCTCTGAAGCTGGCCCAGGCTTCAGATCCTCATTAAACAATGCAAAAACATAGATATCAACGGGCACTGAAGGCTTCATTGGAGTACCTTCATTCTTCGCCATCCTCTGCAGCAAATTCCCGTTATAAATCCCTGCATTCTCCGGTGTAGCCCCTGCCTCATCGGAATCCCCTTTTGATGGCCACCCCGTTTCCGAAATCCGGACTTCGATATCTGAATGCCCCATCAATTTGATTGCAGAAAAAACAGAATCGATTTGAGCATACAACATATTGTCGTATTTCAGATTTGTATTTGGGTCAGTCATCCCTGAGTTTGGCTCAAAAAGAACATATTCCAAGGGGACCTGAGTCGGGTTGGCCTTGTAGGCAAAGTAAGGATATGCATTTACGAGGAAAGGGGACTTGATTTGTGAATGGAAATTGAGCATGGGTTGGAGGTATTGGGCAAGATCCTCACGGAAAGACCCAGAGGAAGGAGGGTAGGAGTTAGCTAAGATGGCGAGGGAATGTGCAGTGGATATATTCACTTGTTTGTCCAATCCAAGGGACACGAGCGCCTCATGCATGGCTTGCATTGCAGGAAGGAGATAGGCCTTTAGAGAGGTGTCATTACCAGATAAGATCTCGTTTCCGACAGTGATGCAGGTGATTCTAGTTTGGGGAAGGTACGGCTGGATGTGTTCTTTGAGCCAGGCCAGGGCCTTGTTGCCATCCGTCATGTTTAAAAGGTATTCATTGCCGACTCCAACAATGAATTCAACATTGGAATTGGAGAATGCACGCAGGACATTCGGATCCGCATCGTAGAGTTTCACCTTGTTGATGCTCAGGGATTGGACAAGGTTTGCAACTCGGTAGGGAGAAGGAAGATTGTTGGCTATTTGCCCGTAGTTGATTCCAATTCCAACGCTGAGAGTTTGCAGAACTGGACCTGTAAAAAAGAAAGAAAGAAAAAAAAAAGAACGAAAGAAAGAAAAACATACAGGTGGTTTACAGCAAATGTCAAAGACCAGAAAAAAAGAAAGAAAGAAGAAGGTACAGGTGGTTTACAGCAAGCTCAAAGATGCTGTATAGAGATGTATATGGGGGAAAATTCCTATGCAACATAGAAAAATGTCGAAGTGACTGTATGCATTTGAAAGGACTGAAATAGGATTTAAACACACTAGTATAAGCTTTTGAGAAGTAAACAAGATAGAAGTGATTGTATTCTATTTGAGAGCCAGGAATTCTATGGAGAACTGTCAGTCCTACTAGAACTGATTTCAACAAATTTTAAAATAGTAGAGAGGAAAATCTCTGCAACCCATAAACCAAGAACTTCTGAAGAAACTCTGTTATCATTATCCATCAGAAGCAAGCTAAAGCAATCTCAAATCAATGCTGCAGGGGACATCCATAATGACTTAAAAAGAGCAGCAATTCAAAATCAGAACAGAAATTCAAATCCTCAACCATTTTCAGCTCTTGGAAGAAGAGATTTAAGCAAATATGACCAGAATGGCTGAAGACCTCCCCATACTAATAAAAGAAGAGAAATCCATTTCTGAACTATCAAGAAGCCCGAAAATAAATTTCAGATATGTCGGTGTGGAAAAAGGAGTTCGAAAGGTGAAGAACATGTCTGTAACATAATCTTTGATTTAGAAAGTTCAAACTTGTTCAAACAGAACCATTGATTTTATGCAAAAGTAGTGTTGTATCAAATTCTATGTTCTCTGTCGTTTATTAAACTCCAAAACAAGCAGTTTCAAAGAATTCCCAACATCACACTTGAGCTATAGAGATTAAAAAAATCAACATGAACCAGCTCAAAGCTGAACGGCAAAAATAACAACAACAACAAAAACAATAAATAAATAAAATAAAATAATTTTTTTCAGAGACTCAAATGCAAGATACTAAAATTCAAGACTAGGGCCTCCTATATCAAATTCTTCACCATTTTCAGCTCCCAAAGCAACGATTTTGAAGAAATCCTAAAGATAACAGGATAAAATATATGCAACTCATCAAAAGGAAATGAGAGCCCTTCATTTCCAGGCCATCAACACGGAGAAATCAACAAATTAGACAGAGGAATACTTTCCAATCTGTTGCAGTTACAGACACCACAACAAACCAATTTCAGATATATGCAGGACTCTAGAGAGAAGAAAATGTTGAATTATAGACCATTTTCACTTCCTGAAGAAGTGATTCAAAACAACAACAACAACAACAACAACAACAACAACAACAACAACAAAAAAAAAAAATCTAGTTTTAAAGATGAAAGTTCCTCAAATTCAGTGAGGCAAAGAAGCCATAGTTTGGATGTAACAATGTTAGAGCTGTTGAAAAAGAAGTCAAACTCTAACACCAATTTCAGCTCCAAAAGAAGCTATTTCAAGAAATTTGTAACATCACAAGAAATCTCTCAGATTGCTACAGATTCCATTCTGAAAACTAATCATGCAAGCACTCTTTTAAAAGAACACAAATACCTCACCATTTAAAGCATTAGAAGGAGCTATTCAAAAGAATTTTTAACATCACAGATGTAAATCATAGCGACAAATCTCATTCTCAGCTATTTTTCGGTTAGGAATTTCACAGGAGATTTTCAGATTTTGAGTTTTTATCCAGTGTATTTATTGGGAAAATCTAGCTTTAAACATAAAAATTTTAAATATTTATTATAAATTAATATATCATTTATATGTATGCATGTAATGATTATTTGAAAAAAATTAAATAATTTCATGTTAATATCATGATAAATTCGCTATTAAAATAGCAGGAATAAAAAACTGCCGAGATTTTGGAATCTCGTCATAATGACACAATAATATTTTTTATTTATTATTTCACAAAAAAATTCAAGATTTTAAAAAACCCAGAAATATTTGTCACAGGGATGAGAATCTCTTAGATTCCCAGTAAGAACAATAAGGTAAAATCTACCCATTTCTAGAGCTAATCAATTCAGGAGCTCTATTGATGGAAGGTATTGAATTCTGCACCATTTTCCGCTCTGGAAGAATCAATTCAAAGACATTCCCAACATAAAAGACGCAAATCTCTCAGATTCCCGCAAAACAGAACCTCCATTATCAATTCAAGAGATTGTATGCCATTTTCAGTTCTAGAAAAAGTGATTCAAAGGAGCTTTGCAACGTACATATGAAAATCTCTCATACTTTGCAGGAAGATCTAATCATTTCAAGAGCTCATTTTAAAGATGAACTTGAATCCTACACCGTTTTCAGATCAGAATGAAGCATTTCTAAGGACTTTCTAACATTAAAGACAAAAATCTCTTTCACAAAAAAAATAAAAAAAAATCAACGTATAAGATACCGAAACCTACACCAATTTTCAGCTATAGAAGAAACAGGGCACAGGAATTTCTAGCATTGAAGACGAAAATCGGACAGTTTCAGCCTAAAAAATAAAAAAAAAATCCTATAAAACTTCCATTTTCAGATCTAAACAGTTAAAGAGCAATCCAAAAAGAAGAATTAAAGTGAAACACCTTTTCAGCTCTAAAAGAAGCAATTCAAAGGCATTTCCAGCATTAACAGCGACAAACTCTCAATATCGCCTTCAAAAACAACAAAAAATACCTCCATTTTCCAATCCAATCAGTTCAAGATCTCTCTCAAACGAACAACTCGAATCCTACTAAAAGACGAAAATTTCACAGATTCACCAAAAAAAAAAAAAAAAAACCACTGCAAAACCTCCATTTTCAGATCTAATCAGTTCAAGAGCTCATTTAAAAGACGAACTCTAATCCTACACCATTTTCAGCTCTGAAAGAAGCGATACAAAAGAAATTCTAGCATTAAACTAAAAAATCTCGTGGACGCACCACAGAAACGCATGGAAAACCTCAATCGATACAGAGCTCCATCGATGGAGAAACGCTTTATGAAGATGTACAGAACTAACCTGAAAGAAGGAGCAGAAGCGAAAATGAGAAAGAAAAGAAAGAGCTCTCCATCTGATCTCCACCTCCGCTCTTTCCTCTCTCTACCAACCCCAATCTCGATGACAGATCGTTGCTGCTGCGTGCATTATATAGTAGCTGGCGAAGAACTACCTTTATGGCGGTAAACCTCTGGTACATCGCGCCGTACGGTTATGAAACTTCACCCGTCGCCTCTCCGACATGCCAATCAATCTGGGTTTTTACCTGAATGCCTTTTTGGCGCAACGGGAAAGGAAGCGGATTGCGTGGTGTGCTTGACGTGGCAAACTAATGTGGGCTCCACCATGATTTATGTGTTACATCCACACCGTCCATCTAATTTTCGAGTTCATTTTAAGACTTTTCTTAAAAAAGAAGACGGATCCAAGGATCAAGTGGACCACACCATAGAAATAAGTGGGACAATGATGCCCACCGTTGAAACCTTCCTAGGGCCCACCATGATGTTTATTTGAAATCCACGGGAAGTTTTCAATGGTACGTATTCAATCCCCACTGCGGTGTGGTCCATTTGACGTTTTGATCTCCCTCATTTTTTGGATCATGCTTAAACTGCAAGATGGATAGACGGTGTGGATATAATCAATTCATCATGGTAGGGCCACAAAAATCTGCCACGTCATCACACCACCCAATTCGGCCACACGCAACGCGTAGTCCGCCTCCGAGGAGGAATCCCAAACCCACTGGACACGGGACGCGGATTGTGGCTGGCATCTCCCGCGCTCGGAATCTAGGTGGGGCCCACCATGATTTTTGTGAGAAATCTACGCCGTCAAACCAGTTTTTCAGATCATTTTAGGCGTTGCGACAAAAAATGAACGGAATCCAAGGCTCAAGTGGGCCGAAATGAAGCAAAATGTAGGTAGGGAAATTCCTACCGTTGAAACTTCTATGGGTCCACAGTGACGTTTATATTCCATCCATACCGTTCATAATGTCATTCCTACTGAGATGAACTGAAAACACAAATATTATACTGATTCGAAACTTCTGTGGCCCCACGAATATTTCAACTGTGGGAGTTCAATAGTCACGTTTTCGGCCCACTTGAGTCTTACATCCCGTTAATTTTTGGTAAAAAAACCTAAAATGATCTCACAAAACGGTTGGACGGGATAGATTTCTCACAAACATCACGGTGGGCCCCACCTAAATTCCTAGCGCAGGAGATGCCTGCAAAGGCTTTCGCAGGCAATCCGCGTCCCGCGTCCTGGGACGCGGATTCCATGAGAGAGAGAGTATTTAAGTGAGACCCATCCTCACCAAAGACGGTGCATCCCTTACCGTTGGGGCCTACCTTGACGTACATACTATTCATCTACGCCGTCCATCCGTTTTTTCAGATCATTTTATGTCAGTATAAAAAAATGACGCAGATCCAATTATCAGGTGGACCATAAAATAAAAACAGTAGTGATTGACCATTAATGTTTCCATAGTGTTTATTTAATGGACCACAAAAGTTTTGATCAAGCTGATATTTGTTTTTTCCCATCATCCACACAGTCCCGGTATCACAGGCAATTCGCTCCCCAGGCCATGTGAGGAAACCCGGCATGTGTCACGGTGGCACATCGTGAAACGTCTCACTTAAAAAAAAAACCCAATGGGTATCGACTGGTCCGGGTATGGGTCTATGTCCGACTTTCAAGATAGACCTGCCCGGAAAAAACCTGAACCCAATGAGACTGGGCATGCGCATGCAGGACTTGACAGGGAAAGCTAACCCATTGCTGACTTTGCTAACCTGAGTGATCCGTTTGCACACGTGGCGTTGATCCGGAAATAAAGATGCCATGCAGGAAACGGAAGCCCAAAGCCACGTGGTAATCAAGGTTAGACACGTGTAAAACATCCGAGAGAAATTGACAAAATGAACGGAGTATCCTAGGGTAGAGCGGATTAGCTATTACCCTGGTAACAAACAGCTTAGTGGGTGTTACCCCAGCCGTGTGGCCCACATGGATGATATTTTGTATATCCACACCATCCATCCGTTTCTACAGCCTATTTTAGGATGTGGTTCCAAAAATTATGCAGATCCAAATCTCATGTGGACCATACCACTGGAAACAGTGGTGATTGAGTGACACACCATTAAAAATTTCAAAGAGCCCAGCATAAAGTTGTAGCAATTTTTATTTGCAATCAAATCTTTTGATTATGTCAAGAAGATATGGATGAAGGGAAATTATAAAGATCAGCTTGATCCAAAACTTTTGTCGCCCACAAAAAGTTTTCAATGGTCATTTATCACTGTTTCTAGTGGTATGATCCACCTAAGGTTTGGATCTTCTTAGGGCTTGGTATCACGTCGTAAAATGAGATGGAAAAATAGATGAACGGAGTGGATTTGTAAAAAAATATCAATATGGGCCCCGCACGGTCAGGGTAGCACCCACTAAGCTGTTAGGGAGGGATTAGGTGAGACCCAGATCCACCTAGGTGGGTGGTACCCTGACTTTGAGGACTACTGTGATGTGATGTATGTGATTACATCCACGCCGTCCATCGGCATTGTAAGCTCATTTTAGAGCATGACCCATAAAACCGAGCAGTTCCGAATCCTAGATGGACTATAGTACAAGAAACCGTGGTGATTAAGCATTAAAACCCTTCTTGTGGGCCACAAAAGCTTTGGATCAAGATGATATCTATGTAGTCTATTCATTTAGGTGTTTGTGACCTTATCAACAGTATAGATGGCAAATAAACATTCCAATGGAATCTATGAAGTTTTTAATGGAGAGGATTCAATCACGACTGTTTCCTGTGGTGTGGTCCACCTAAGATTTGCGTCAGCATCATTTTTTTTTTTTTTTTTACAATTCCGTAACATGAATTTTCAAAATGGTTGGATGGTATGGATTTAAGATACATAAATCACTGTTAGCCCCACAGTCAGGGGTCCCACCCACCTGGCTGATCCGGAAGTCTCACCTAATCCGCTCCCCACCATGTGCACTCACTGTGCATCCACGCCGTTTATCTGTTTTTACAGCTAATTTTAGCACATATTACCGAAACTGAACTAGATATTCAAATTTCAGGTGGAGCATACCACAGGAAACAGTGGTTAATGGTGAGTGTTCAATGACCACTGTTTCGTGTGGTGTGGTCCACCTGAAATTTGAATCTGGTTCAGTTTCGGGATAGATGGGCCAAATAGCTATAAAAACAGATGAAGACCGTGGACAAACATATGAATACATTGAGGTGGGCACGCAGGTCTCACCCATATGTAGGGCTGGTCATGAGCCAAGTCAGCTCGAGAAAGTCGATTGACTCGACTCGAAAAAGCTTGCCTCAACTCGACTCGACTCAGTAGAACAAGTCAAGTCAAGCTTTATTTAGGAGCTCGAGTCAGAAAGCGAGTCAAGTTCGACCATTGGGTTACTCGACTTAACTTGACTCGAAACTCGACTTGATTTAAGCTCGACTCGGCTCGAGCTTGAGCTCGACTCATTTCATATAGATATTTATTAAAAAAAAAAAAAACTCTAATCTTCTTATTTCTTGGTTCCCTCTCCCCCCTCCTCCACATACACATTGGGTCCAAGCTTAGGACATATAAAACCCTCACACGTTGAGGGGTTTCTTAATCCTACTATTTTGTTCAGGTAAAAACATTCCTTGTTGTCTATATTTGATGGATTGAGTAATTTCAAGTACAAAACATGGTGAGCACATAGTGTTTGTGTGTTTTACATGCTACACAAACACAAGTGCTATGATGAGACTACACACCATACATATCTACAAAACAAGGGCTATAGTTAGACCAAACACCATATGCAGTTATTGATTGCAATTCTACGAGGGAGGTGGTGCATCTGATCCATGAATCAGCTGGGCCTCATCATGAAGATGGTCCACGCAATAATTAGGGCAGTCCATTCACGTGGTGAGCTATGCATGTATTGTGTAAATTATGGTTCATAAAATATTACTAGTGGTCTACATTCAATGCATGTGTGACTTGGCCAAAGAAAAAACTGATTAGAACTAGGTTATTTTAATGGTGGGGTCTCACATATAGAAATACTATTCTCCCCTAATATATGTGTGACTTCTTGAACTTAATGTTGTTGACTTTTAATTTGTATCTTGTAGTAAAATATATAATAAATTGAGGTGAGAGTAAGCTCGGCTCAACTCAAGGTAAGCTCGCCTCGAAAGTTTCAGCAAACAAGGCAAGCTCCAATGGTGAGCTCGAGCTCGAGCTCGAGTAGAGCACAGGCAAGTCAAGCCAAGCTTGGCCCACCTCGACTCGACTTGGCTCAATGTACAGCCCTACCCATATGGCTGGCTCCGGGAGCGACTGTTTAAAGCTAGGTGGGTGTTAGCCCTACCGTGTGGGGCCCACCTTGATGCATTTTATGTATATCCACGCCGTCCATCTACTTTTCCATCAAATGTTAGGATGAGATACAAAATCTCAGGTGGACCATACCAATAGAAACAATTATTAATAACCATTAAAAACCTTTTGTGGGCCACAAAGGTTTGTGGATCAATCTAATCTTTCTAATTTAGCTTCAAAAAGATCATCTTGTCATTATCAACAAGTTGAATTGCAAATAAACATTAAGAAACCGTTGCGATCTCCTCTTTAGAATTTTTAATGGTGAGGCACTCAATCACCACTGTTTCCTATGGTGTGGTCCACCTGAGATTTTAATCTACATAATATTTGGTACCAAATCCTTAAAATGGTATGGAGAAACGGATGGACGGAGTGGATGTACATAAAATCATGACAGGGGAAACAATATTATTATTACATGCGGGATTGAGGACTTACACCGCCAGCTGGGACTTCGCTGCTAGACAGTGCCATGTGGGCCCCCACAATGATGCGTGTATTTCATCCAGGCCGTCCATCCATTTTGGATGGTCATGAACACAAAAAATGACACATATCCAAATCTTAGATGAAGCACACCACAGGAAAACAGTGGTGATTGAATCTCACAATTAAAAGCTTCCCAGGGCCCACTGAAATTTTTATTTGCCGTCCAATCTATTGATTATGTCACAAAGACATGGATGAAGGGAAAACACAAATATCAGCTTGATCTAAAATTTTTGTGGCCCCAGGAAGTTTTTAATAGTGGATGTTCAATCACTACTGTTTTCTATGGTGTGTTCCACTTAAGATTTTGATCTATGTAATTTTTCGTTTCATGCCCTAAAATGAGCTAAAAAATTAGATGAACGGCGTGGATGAAACAATTACACCATGGTGGGGCGCACAAAGCACCATCTCGCTATGGCAGTGTCAGTAGGCAATAGGCGTCAAGCGTGGCCCAATCAGAGGGATAAAGTGGAGTCTAGAAAGGGAACGAGAAAAGTGGGGACTAAAAAGGGGCGCGGGTTAGGCAGTGAGGTCATCACCATCCTTTGCGGTAGTGTGGTGACGTGGTGAGATTTGATTGGTGGCCGGACAGACCAGGGTACTGTAGATGCATGGAAACAACCCAATGGGTTACTATCTGAGAAACTCTGTGGGCCCACATGATGTATGTATCTTATCCACTCCCTCCATCCATTTTATCAGTTCATTTTGGGGCATGAATCCAAAATTGAAGGATATCGAAAAGCTCAGATGGACCACACCACGGGGCAATTAGTGGGAGTTGAATGACTACCATTGAAAACTTCTTGGTACGACATAAGTTTTGGATCAAGCTGATATTTGTTTTTTCCCCTTTGTCCGTGGATGTCATTATCCCACTGTTTCGAGTGGTGTGGCATACTTGAGCAGCGGATATTCTTCAATTCTATGCTCATAACCTAAATTAAGCTGAAAAATTGGATGGACGGCATGGATAAGACATATACATCACAATGGGACCCACAGAGTTTACTTAATATGATTTATTGGAATAGGGTAGACAACCGTAATTCAAAGGAAGAAAAGTAGAGTGTAAAAGGGACGCAGATTTAGGCAGCTTCGCCCTCAAGATGGTGTGATGATGTGATAATGTGGTAAGATTTGGTTGGTGGAGCCGTATGCTAGAGATGGGCCACTTAGTTGTGACCCTAGATCCAGTAAGTACACAACTTAGCTGCTACTCGATCCACCAATATAGGTAGGATCCTGACCGCGGGGCCTACCTTGATGTTTGCATTTATACAGTCCTCTGTTTTGCCGTCTCATTTTAATGCATGGCCCCAAAAATAAAGCACATATAAATATCGGGTGGACCACAATAAAGGAAATAGTGGTCATGGAACACCCGCCATTGAAAACTTCCCAGGGTGCACCGTAGTGTTTATTTGCCATCCAACCTGTTGATAAGGTCACATAGACCCCGATGAAGGGCAACCACAATTATCAGCTTAATCTAAAACTTCTGTGCCCCACCATAAGTTTTAATGGTAGATTACCACTGTTTCCTGTGATATGGTTCTTCTCAGATTTGGATCCGCTTGTTTTTCAGCCATGCCCTAAAATGAGCTAGAAAATCTGATAGACAGTATAGATACATAGTGTATACATTAAAGTGGGCTCCACGGTCAAGGTCCAACCCACATTTCTGGATCCAAGTTCGCATCTAATTAGTTGCATCTATCCCCTGGTCCTCAGCCCTACCAATCAAATCTTGCCATGTCACCACACCACCGCCGAGTGTCGTGGGGCTGATAGCGGATTAACTGCAGCCCATGCCTCAACCAAGATGGTGATGCCCTTACTGTAGGGCCCACCTTGATGCATGTATTCTATATCCATACTGTCCATCCGCTTTGCCAATAAATTTAAGGCATGAGCCAAGAAATAAAATAGACTCAAATCTCAAGTGGACTATGTTTGTGCAATTCAATCAAACACAAGGCTACAAGTGTTAATATTTAGTTTGTGGGTGCGAATAGAAAGTCTGGGCGTGCCAGAGTCATACTCGACTCAATGTTTGATTGAACGCGGATGCTTTCTGCGTTAAGATGGACCGATTAAGACCAGATTTGAAAATCTAGCCACCCTCTCAACCGCCAGTTATAACAATCAGGTGATTAGAGAAAAGATAGGGGTTAGACCTTCTCGGTGGATTTTTTTCGTTTTATATTAAGGGTTTTTCTTTTACCAATAATTGCAATCGATGTAGTTCTCAGAAGAATAAAGATGGATAAATAAACGAAAAAGACTAAAGCAATGCTTATTTTATTAATGCGTAAATGAAGTTCATTACAATTGACAAAGTAAAATAAAAACAACTCGAGAGAATAAAAGAGATAAATACCTAAACCGTCCATATGAACATATGATTCAAGCAGATGGTAACAGGATGTGAGCAGAATAATGATCGATCAAGTAAGGACTCGGTTGATTAAGACCTAGCAAAGTATGGTTGTAGATACTTAATCTACTCTACGTTAATATAGTGATGGTGCTGGACAATAACGATTTATGCTAAGCCTAAGGCCAAATTAGGCCATGCTAAAATAAATGTAAAAAAATATAAATTATGTTTGACGTGGGCCTTGAGCTCTTCATCATATTCTCCTTTTATAGGTTATCGAGAGAGTAACCCTCTTTGGATTTCCTTAGTGGTCCAAGATCCTTTGTATTTATGGATTTTGATGTAATTTTTCATAGAAGATCTCATAAATCTGAAACTATCGAAATGTTCACTTTTTCGTAAATGCTCCTTGTAAATTGGATCTTCAAGACACTGTTGCATCTAAAAATAACTTGATCATAACCATCTCCACCATTCTCCTATCCTGCCATTGGATATTAGTGAAATTGGTGGGATCGGATCCACCAGATTATAATCTCCTATTCTTTTGATTCCAATCCGCTCCGATATTAGTCCCAATCCATTGGTGCTTATATAATGGATTGCTCTTCAGATATTTAAAATATTATACTCGCCGTGAGAGCTCCAAAGTCTCTCAAAAGATCTCTTATTTTTAAATGATTGTGAGAAACAACTTTACCAAGCATATTTTGATATGTGATTAGGGCTGTTAATGGATCGGGTTGGCCCGCCGGGCTTTTGGGCCTGGCCCGCCTTAGGCTGAGCTTGGAATAGAGTATTAGGCCCGCGGATCGGGTTCGGGCCTAAACTGTAAGCCCGTTTTATAAACGGGTTGGACTTGAACCGAGCTGTTAAAAACCCGTCAGCTCGGCCCAACCCGAATATATTTTTTTAAATTTAAATATTTCCCCCCCTTTCAAAATTTAAATTTTACATAAATTTTCTTCAAAAATTCATCTCCCTCCTAAAGCTCATTTTATTCTCTATAGTGTTGATGAATTTTTTCATATATGGAAAAGTATATGATTAAATTGTTGAGAATAGGGGCGCCGACAGGGGAAGCGGAAGCCTAACAAACACCACAACAGTATATAAGATCAAACGAGAAACACGATGTAATCACACTACAGAAGCATTCAACTACAAGAGACAATCCAATTTTATGTGGAAAAACCCCTCAACGGGTAAAAAAATCACGGCACAAAGCAATCTACTATGATTAACAGGAGATTACAGAGATTGACAGCCAACAAGCAAGAAAAATCGAGAAAACCTAAGCTCTCTCACTCTCAAAACACTCTCCCCTCTTCCTAATGCTATTAGGAGACCTTGGACACCCTAAGATTACTCCTAATCCCGAATTTATGCCATATATATAGCAAGCAACCTCGAATTAGAAACGTCTTGCGCAAATCCACGTAATAGCGCAAGAGAAACCTTGCTGCGCAAGTCACGCATAATTGGTCGACCGGTCGGACCGGCCCAAAACAGTCCAGGGGCAAATTCACATTGAAACACGCTGCCTCATACACCCGATCGACTCCCACTGTCCGACCGGTCGGTGATAGTCCAGTGACCTTCATTTGAAGGCTCTCTTCCAACAAACTCCACCGAGGCTTCAAACGTCTAATTAGAACATCCTCACTTCGTCATCTCATCTTCATCATAGCTCCACTGCTTCTCATGCCACCATCAACTCTAACCTTGTATTTTCACACCCTTTTCTGCTCTTCTCATGTGGCCTTTGGGCACTTGCCACATAAGAGCAACCGTAGATCTCGCTGCCGATCCCGCAACTCCACCATGAATTGTACTCCCGATTAACTTGTAAAAATGGCCACAACTCCGTGCCTCCATACACATGAGTGCCCCCTTCATTACTTTACAACAACGATCGCGGCCGATGAACACGCACCCTTTCGCCTCAAGTGCTTTCAAAGAAATCACATTCATCTTCATCTTGGGGACATGCTTCACATCTTCCAGGACTCATTCGATCCCATCGAATATCTTGATGCTCACCATACCTATACTCATCACCTTATGAGCATAGCCATCGCCCACAAACATCGATTCATCAACATACTCCCTGTATGTCGTGAATGAACTCTAGTTAGGACAAACGTGACATGAAGCCCCTGAATCTAGGATCCACTCGTTACCGTGAGATCCTTTGCTAGATACAGTTATAACTTCACAAAGATCGCCACCGTCCTCTACGGTATTAGCTCCCTCTCCAGAAAATTTTTTATACCTCTCTTGCTTTAACTTGGGATTCTGACAATCCCCTCTCATGTGGCCTTCCTGACCACAACTCCAGCACTTCACCTTGGCTTTCCCTTTATCCCGATTTCAAATATCCCCCACTGTGCTCAGAACTTCTTCCCCTCATAATCAGTGCTTTTGAGGAAGAACGAGAACCCACATCACCACTTTTCTTTCTCATCGCCTTCGACTGGAAGGCTGAGATAACGGTCTCGATGTTGATGGGCTCCCTCCCTGCGCACATAGAGTCCCTAAATGACTCATATGAATCTGGAAGAGAATTCAACAGGATGCGTGCTTGTTATTCATCCTTCATCGGTTCATCTATCTCCACCAATTTGCAAACCAGCCTATTAAACGTGCTTAAGTGGTCCTCCACATCCGTCCCCTCAGCCATCGTCAAGGTGAACAACTGCATCAACATGTACATGCGATTCTCTAGAGACTTCTTGGCATAAACCTTCTCTAGCTTTGCCATCGTTTCAGCCGCAATCTTCTCGTACGTGACGTGATAGAGGACATTATGCTTAACAGGATCGAGGTTTTAGCCTTCTTGTCAAGCTTCATCCACTCATCATCTTTCATAGCCTCAGGTCGCTTTCCAAGAGCTTCATCAAACCCTTGTTGAACTAGAAGGGATTCGAGGTTTTGCCGGAAAACTTCTCTACATCGAACCTTGTGCTTGATCCCATATTCTCGTCTTAGATCCGAATTCTACTCCACCTCAACTTTAGCTCTAATACTACTTGTTGTGAATAGGGGCGCTAGCAACGTAAGCGGAAGCCGAACAAACACCACAGCAATATATAAGATCAAACGAGAAACATGATGCAATCACACCACATAAGCATTCAACCACAAGAGACAATCCAATTTTACGTGGAAAAAACCCTCAACGGGTAAAAAAACCACGGCACAAAGCGATCTACTATGATTAACAGAAGATTATAGAGATTGACAGCTCACAAGCAAGAAAAATCGAGAAAACCCAAGCTCTCTCCCTCTCAAAACACTCTCCCTTCTTCCTAATGCCATTAAGAAATCTTGGATACCTTATGATTACTCATAATCCTGAATTTATGCCATCTATATAGCAAGCAACCCCGAATTAGAAACATCTTGCCCAAATCTGCACAAGAGAAATCTTGCTACACAAGTCACGCATAACTGGCCGACCGGTCGAACTAGCCCAAAAATAGTCTGGGGGTAAATTCACACTGAACACGCTTCCTCATACACTGGCTGACCGGTACTGTTCGACCAGTCATGACCGGTTAGCGACAGTCCAACGACCTTCGTTTGAAGGCTCTCTTCTAACATAAATGACAGTTTCTCTCTCTATGTGAAAGGCCGGGCTCGGGCTGGGTCGGGTTTGGGCCGGGCTCGGGCTACACTAATGTGGCCCGTCACGGGCCCGGGTTGAGTTTGGACAGAGCTTGGCCCGGCCCTAACCCAGCTCATTGGCACCCCTATATGTGATGTAATCCTTGGCTTGGTAGGTCTTTTATAAATGTGCTGGATATGCTACCTCATTCACGTGCCACATGAATACGATCACGTGTCATTCTACATGTTATTTCTCTAAAGGCATGTATACGGTTCTGTGCTACCGCAATGATAACGAAAGGCATATTATCGAAAAAAGGGTAACGAAAGATATCTTCTTATGCAAGTAAGATTCTAACAACATTGACCTCATAGTGTTGATCCGTGGGGGGCATTTTATTGGTCCACGTTCGAAAATGAGTGCAATAGACCATACCATATGAAATAGTGGTGATTAACTATTAAAAACTTCTTGTGGGCTACAAAAATTTTAGATGAAGATGAGATTTGTTTTTCCCTTTGTTCGGGATTTTTTATTTTTTCGTGAAAACATTATGGTGGTCTTTATGAAGTTTTTAATGGTGGGACATTCAATTACCACTGTTTCTTATAGTATGATCTACCTAAGATCTAGATCTGCTTTATTTGTGGGATCATCGCCTACAATGCTGATATAGAGTACATACATCAAGGCCCTCGTTAAGGGCCTCATTGTCTTGGGTGAGGCCCTCCCGCACCTAATCAGCTCATGGTAGGTCCTCACTAACTAATCCAGCACTCGCTGTAGAAGTACTTTTCCAAAATTTCCCCTTTTTCTTTTCTCAAAAAGTCCCCGTGCGAATTGACTGGTGACCCAACAAGACAGCTACCTGATGTCAGGATTATGCTGGGCCCACTGTGATTTATGTGTTTTAATCCACGCTTCCCATTCATTTTGCCTGCTTATTTTAGTGCATGAGCCCAAACGTGAAGCATATCCAAAGCTGAAGTGGATCACACTACAAGAACAGCAGGGCTGATAAAGGCCACCGATGAAACCTTCATAGTGCCGACGGTGATGTTTATTTGCCATCCAACCTGTTGATAAGGTCACATAGACGGAGATGAAGATAAGGTCACATAGACAGAGATGAATGCAATAAGTAAAAAAATCAGCTTGATACAAAACTTTTGTGCCTCTGGAAAGTTTTCAACAGTAGAAATTCAATCCCCCGCGGTAATGAACGGTATCGATGCATATAAACATTACTGTGGACCAGGTAGGTTTCAACAGTACTAAGAATTTCCCTACCTACCTTTTCCTTTAGTGCGGCCCACTTGACTCATGGATCCGTTTATTTTTTTTATCTAGTGTCCTAAAATGATATCACAAAGCAGATGAACCGGGTGGATTTCTCAAAAACATCACAGTGGGGCCCACCTAAGTTCCCATCGCAGCAGGAAATCCGCGTCTGCGAAAGCCTTGGCAGGAAGTTCCTGCACTGGTACCTTAGGTGGGTCCCACCGTGATGTTTTTGAGAAATCCACCCCGTCCATCAGTTTTGTAAGCTCATTAGAGGACATTAGACCAAAAATGATCCGGATCCGAGACTCAAGTGAGCCGAAAATGTGAGGATTGAATGTCCACAGTTGAATATTCATGGGGCCACAAAAGTTTTAAATCAGGCTAAATATTTGTGTTTTCAGTTCATCCCAATAGGAATGACGTTATGAACGGTATTGATGGCATATAAACATCACTGTGGACCCAGGGAGATTTCAAAGGTAAGAATTTTCCTACCCACCTCTTCCCTTAGTGCGGCCCACTTGAGTCTTGGGTCTGGTTCATTTTTTTATTTAATGTCCTAAACTGATCTCACAAAGCGGATGGACAAAGTGGATTTCTCGAAAACATCACCGTGGGGCCCACCTAAGTTCTGCCAGGAAATCCGCGTCCATGCTCCTGATAAGCTGATCCAATCTTACTCGTGTGGCCATTTTTCACGTGTGGGCCCAGTGCATTTCCAGTTGTAATTCAAAATAAATAGGTAATAATTATTTTTCATTGTAATCACTGAGGGTGACGTTGACAGCCACGCCGGATAACTTCTTGTCATGTATCCTCGTGGAATCCAGATCCTCTGCTTTACCCGAGCAGAGGAATCCTGTTTTCTTCTTCTGTGATTGGCCCAGCTGGGACGGACTGTGTGAGCCGACCAGCTCTGACACAGTCAGTCAAAATTGGACCAATCACAGAGGCGCAAGCAAAGGTTCTCTATTTGGATAGAACAAAGGATCCGGACATCCTCATGAGAAGGAAACCTTTAAAATTGTGGGGCCCACCTGTGATGTTTGAGGCAGATACATGACTGTGTGACCTTATAAACAGATTACAAATAAACATCACTGTAGGCCTTAGGGAGGAAACATTTTTCAACAGCGGACGTGGTTAGGACCACTGTGTCTTGAAGTGTGGTCCACTTGAGCATTAGATCTGCCTCATTTTTAGGCTCATGCCCTAAAATATGTTGGTAAAATAGATGGACGGTGTAGATAAGTTGCATACATAACGGTGGGGCCAACAAACTTAAATCAGTGCCAACAAGGCTCTTTTGGGACCTAGGAGAAAATCCTCACCAATTTCCATCTCAAATAATCAGATGAAAAAAGTAATTATTTACTATTGACTTGTATTTCTCATGGTAAATAAAAATCAAACAGCCCCTTGGCATTTCTCATGATTAGGGTTTTGTTCCCATACATTTGGACATATTGGGATTCTATCCGTTGGATTTTGGCCTTTTCTAATGATGGAGATACTTTATTTGATAGGGTTTACCTACATGGAAATGCAAAAATAAATAAATCCCATATTGAATATTTCAATCTATAGAATATAAAATGTGGGGACCATTTATGTTCAAAGCTAAAGAGCCAAATTATCAACTTCTATTTATTAGACCATTGCGGTATTTCCTTCTAAGTTTAAAATCAATGTATCAAGTGTGTATTGTTTATCACTAAGGAACCAATTTCAGGGTTGTTAGGAGAAAGTGATTCATTTTTTTTTTAATTATTACCCTTTTTTTATTTTTTGTTAGTCATGCTACGCACCCATCTTGTTAGCTGTGCAACGCACCCACATAGCTCGTCACACAATGCACCCACCCAGTGGTAGGGTTAGCGTGTCTCCTTAACATTTGAACATATGACCTGTTGTTGAAGCACTAAGGTGTCTTTCAGCTGGGCTTGCTGGCAAGACACAAGTAGTTCCTTCTTGATCACACACATGACGATATTCAAATTGAGAAGAAAAAAAAATAAAAAAAATGCAAACCACATTATAAAGATTTACATGAATTTCTTTAAAGAGGTTCATGAATTTACACCTATTCAATTCTCTCAATGGTAAAAAAAAAATAGAAAATAAAAAAAAAAGTTCTCAATACACACACACACACTAAATGAATTAGGATTTATATAGAGCACCATGAAAAATTATGAAATTGTACTGACTGGATGCACAATACATCTCTGATGATTAGGCCCCACATAGCTTAACATGGGTAATATAGGCTGATGCAACTTTATTGATCATGGACAAGACAAGCATGTATCGGCTATGCACGTGTCGCATGGCAAGTCATCACAACAATAATTAGACGAAGGTCAACCGCTGGCTCTCCCACGGTACATATATATATTGAAAGTGGACAGCTAACATAGATTAATAAGAACTGAGGAACATTATTAGATCCTTCACTAAAGGATATGTATAGTAATTTTTAATTGTACAGGTACGATGGTGGGCCAATAATCCGTACCCTTCACCTGTAGTGCACCAGCATAGATGGACCATAACCCAAAAGTCTCTTAATTGGACAATCCTATCCATTCAATTTGTGTCTTGGATATGGAAGGTTAAGAGGCGAAATGCAAAGCGGTCCACATTGAAGTGAAAAAGAAGCCCAAGATTTGAAGTGGGGATTTTTCAAATTGGACGACTTTTAGGGGGTGACCCACTTATCTTTCTCACCATAAATCTTGCCCATAAAAAATGTAAGCTTCTTCTTGAGTATAGACTATAAGAATATGGATCGTATGCTTAAATGTCCATTCGAGACTTTTAGGATGTGACCCAATTAGATAAATGTTTTGGAACGCCTAAATCTGAGCCCCCCATCAAACAATTGCTGAGGTGGACAAAAGATGATGCTTGGTTAAGTGGGTCACATGAGGCCACTGGTCCACATGTAGTGGGACCAACACATCCGACTATGGCATCCTTTTTCTATCACATTTGTAAAAAAATAAACGGTCTAGATTAAAGATGTTCTTAACTTCTATTTGAGATTACTAGTCTTATATTTTAGACCAATTAAAATGATATTTTAGTTGGTAGCCATGATGGTCTTTGTTCATTATGATTTTTCCTTGGTGCAAGTGGATTTTTTTTCTCAGGCGGGTCGTATTGAGGGTGGCCCACAGTTAAAAAACGGCACTAATTGGGAGATCCTGACCTTTGGTTACTCGAGTATGGACCTTTTATATTTTTCTATTTTCAATGACATCTATTGGTTAGGATTGCATGATCACTAAAGTGGCATTCATCATAGAGGCCACTAGATGAACAATCATGATTCATTGATCATGCATCATGATTTTCTAGCACCATGTTTCCGTCGTATCAACTTCTATATGTCGTTTGGTAGATGTTTTGGCATAAAAATGCCAGATTTAAAAAAAGGAAAGAAAGCGAATGGCCAACTTGTTGACATTGCTTTCTGTGCAAAAAAGCTTAACCCTTGTTTGGCTGTCACTTAAAAAGGTTTCATTAGTTAATGGTATTAGAGATTATAATTTATATACATTGCAATATCTAATACATGCTGTTAATTAAAATGAGATGAACGCTTTTGATCTCTGATGTGCATGAAAATATTTTCAACATTTAAGGGGTTGTAGTCAGAATATTGGCCCCTCGGAGGGCCCTTTTTAGGGGATCAGTCTTGCCAATCTTTCTTTTTCTTCTTTTATCTGAGGATGAGTGTTGAACCTCCAATTTATACATTGTATTGCCTATTACATGACATAGTTTACATGATTTTCATAATTTAAAGGCCCACCTAACACATGTTTTGTGATTATAGGAATGAGAGCGGACTTCATCCAATTGGGGACCAAAAGAACTCTTTTATAGCTTTTGGATGAAGGATGAAAGAAGACCAAAGAAAGAAGAAAGCAAGGAGAAGAGAGAGAAGAAGAAAAATGAGAAAAAGAAGAGAAGAAGAATCAAGTTGAAGAAGGCCGACCGGTCTTGACCGGTCGGCCATGAAGGTTGTTCACATTGAAGACAGGCCGACCGGTCTTGACCGGTCGGCCATGCACACTGGATGGTTAGAAACTTGGTCCGACCGGTCATGACCGGTTGGCTACACTTGCTGGATCGCTAGGAGGTCTGTCCGACCGGTCTTGACCGGTCGGCTGTACTCCCTGGAATGTGTAAAAGCCCAGTCCGACCGGTCATGACCGGTCAGCGTTGCGTAAACAGAGTTCTTTCTAAATCTGGACTTCGAAAAATGCTGCGCACTGCGTAACCTTTCGCAGATTCTGACGCAAGGGAGGTTTCTTACTATAAAAGGACACCTAGGGGCTCTTCCTAGGGTATCAGGGAAGCTAAGGAACGTGGTTCTAAGGAGGGAAAGCTGTCGTGGAGCGTCTGCAACTCTTCTATTTCCGGTTTTGCTAGTTTTATGCTTTTATTTAGATATTTTAGTTGTAGCATGGATATGCTCGGCTAGAACCTCTCAGCTAAGGCTGAGAGGTGAAGCTTGTAGCCAATTCGATGTTGGATTCAGTTTAATTCAAGTAATTTAAATTCAAGTTTGAATTTTTCTCATGTTCCAGTTTTTTAGGTGGTAGTTTGAGATGTTTTATGAGAGTTCATGTGCCCAGGACATGAATTCCCTGCAGTTCTCTGAGATTATCACAGGTTGCTTGTTTAGATTCAAATTATAGTAATCCTTGAGCAGGCCATAGTCTATAGGCATGGCTGTTACTCCGCAGGCTATGGATTTGAATTCTACATTGATTGTATGGGCTAGAACTTGGAAGTTCAACTTGATTTGGATTGAATGTGTGTGAATGCTTTATTTCCCAACTATATGAGAGATATGACTTCAAATCTAGTTGTGTTCTCTACTTGGATTAACTGAATTGACATAGGATTGCTACAAGTGGATCCTTGAATGCCTTAGTACTTTATATCCCTGATTTTTCATTAAGTTGCTGTTTTAATTAAATACTCAATTGAATCTGATTTTTTTCCCAAAAACTGAGTTGCTGGAGTGCTTTGGAAGTTGTTTCTATTTCCCTGTGGATCGACCTCGGTCTTACCGAGTTTTATTACTACATCGCAGCCTTACACTTGAGGCGAGCGAACAAGTTTTTGGCGCCGTTGCCGGGGAGTTAGATAACAGTTTTCAAATAGTTCAGTGGCTGTAGAAGTAGATAGGTTTTTCTGATTTTTTTTTTAGAACTAACAAAGTTTTCTGTTTTGTAGGAATTCTTCTCTAAGTTCAAGCACATCAGGTGATACCTTTCTAACTTAGTTTTCTCAGATTAATTTCAAATTTCAGTTTTCTAAGTTAGGATTAGTTTTTATTTTCGGTTGAGTGGTTTATGTCCCGTTGGGAACATAATCACTCAAATCGTCTGCAATCTGAAGGTGGTCTAGTTGGACCATTGTCAATCCATAGACGAGTCCGGAATTACCAAGAGCATTGTGAAAGTTTGGGGAGTATGGAACAAACACCTGTAAGGAATCCTCCCCCCCTACTCCAACTACAAATGCAAATCAGGAAGGAGTAGGAGAGAATGAGATACAGAATGTTCCTCCAATGAGATCACTACGGGACTACCTACAACCTGCCCGAGCAATTACACCTTCTTGCGTGGTTCTACCAGTAAACGGTGGAAACTTTGACATAAAATCGGGTGTAATTCAACTCTTACCAAAGTTCCATGGGCTAGACTCTGACCGCCCATATTTACACTTGCAAGAATTCGAAGAAGTGTTGGCCACCTTGCATTACCCAAATGTTTCCGAGGATACTATCAGACTTAAACTTTTTCCCTTCACTTTGAAAGAAAGAACCAAAGATTGGCTTCACTCACTTAGACCACACTCGATTAGGTCATGGGTTGAGATGAACCGGGAATTCTTGAAAAAGTTCTTCCCGGCTCATAAAACGAACACCCTGCGAAGGGCCATAATGAATTTCTCGGCTAAAGAAGGTGAATCTTTTTTTCAATGTTGGGAAAGATTTAAGGAACTCCTGCTTGCTTGCCCACATCATGGCTATGAGAGTTGGCGAATTATAAACTTTTTTAATGATGGATTAAGTTCCAATATGCGCCAATTTGTGGAGATGATGTGCAATGGTGAGTTTATGAGTAAAAATCCAGATGAGGCTTAGAATTACTTGGACATGTTGGCTGAAAATGCCTAATCTTGGGATACATCGGATAAACCCAATAACTCCAAGCCCACTCAAGAGAAAGGAGGGATCTATGTCCTTAAGGAGGAAGACGATGTGAATGCAAGGATAGCCAACCTCACAAGGAAGGTTGAGGCTATGAAACTTAGTAAAAGTGGAGTTTCCAAGTCCAAAGAAGCTGTTGAAACCATATGTGGGATCTGCCTCACCGACTTACACGCTACGCAAGATTGTCCCACAATTCTTGCATTTCAGGAAGTGCTACATGAGACAGCCAATGCCACATATGGTTATCAACGGCCCTTCAATGGACCGGTAGGTAATACGTACAATGAGAGTTGGAAGAACCACCCAAATTTCAGTTGGAAGAATGCTCCTACGGGCAATCCCACCAACTCCCAAAGAGGGCCACCCATGCAAAATATGGCCCCACCTCAATTCTCATTGGAGGATACCTTGAACGCGTTTATGCAAGGGCGAACGCAAATAAATCAATCGAATCAGCAAATGTTCCAAGAGCTTAAAGTCTCGGTTGATGAGATTAAGGGATGCTTGAATGCTAGGGAAGGGACCTTTCCGGCCCAACCTCAGCCCAATCCAAAGCAAGTACATGAAGTGAGCATCCCTAATCCTTCCAACCAAAACATGGAGTAAGCTAAATCCATCACCACCCTTAGAAGTGGTAAACAAATTGACAAAACTATTCCGGTGAAGGCCGATGAACCTAATGATCCGGTAAATTCTGAGGATGAAGATGGATCTAACTTAGCCCCACAACAACCGGAACGCATTTACAAGCCCGTAGCACCATTCCCTTCGAGATTGGTTGCCCCAAAATCTCTCCCAAATTCTCATAATATTCTAGAGATTTTCAGACAAGTCAAGATTAATATCCCTTTGCTGGATGCCATCAAACAAATTCCCTCTTATGCCAAGTTTCTAAAAGACCTATGCACAACAAAACGCAAATATAATGTGCAGCAAAAGGCCTTCTTAACTGAGCAAGTGAGTGCCATCCTCACTCAAAAGACCCCCCCAAAATTCAAAGATCCCGGTAGTCCCACCGTCTCATGTATCATTGGAGACTACCGGATTGAACGTGCCTTGTTAGATTTGGGGGCGAGTGTGAACTTGATTCCATACTTGGTATATGAGCAATTGGGTCTTGGTGAATTAAAACCCACCAAAACCACGTTGCAACTCGCTGATAGATCTATCCGTGTACCGAGGGGGATAGTTGAGGATGTTCTAGTCCAAGTTGACAAATTCTACTACCCAGTAGATTTTATAGTCTTGGACACACAACCGGTTTTGGATGCTAGCACCCAAATACCGGTAATACTAGGCCGCCCATTCCTTGCTTCATCAAACGCAATCATCAATTGCCGGAATGGGGTGATGCAACTATCTTTTGGAAACATGACACTAGAGGTGAATGTGTTTCACTTGGGTAAAAGACATAGGGATGTCGATGATGATGAGTTTTTCGATGTAAACATGCTTGAAACTCTTGAAGAAGAAGAACTCCTCCAACTTGAACCACTAAAAAGCTTGGAGACATGCTTAGCACACTTCATGGATCCTGAAGACCCCATTATTAGTGAAATTGTGCAGGCAGAAAGACCGGTAGTTGATACTAGCCGGTGGAGGCCCCATTTTGAAAAATTGCCACCAACCACATCAAGGCCTCTACCGTCTAACATCAAACCACCGAAGCTTGACCTCAAACTACTGCCATCCGAGCTTAAATACGTATATTTGGGTCAAGAGGAAACGTTCCCAATTGTTATTGCCTCCCACCTTGAGAAAGACCAAGAGTTCAAGTTGATTGAGTTACTCAAAGAACATAGGGAAGCCATAGGTTGGACAATAACGGATCTCAAAGGGATAGATCCTTCGGTTTGCACGCACCGAATACACCTTGAAGAAAATGCAAAAACGACTAGACAACCTCTAAGACGGCTAAATCCAAACATGATGGAGGTTGTCAAAGCCGAGGTGTTGAAGCTATTGGATGTGGGTATTATCTACCCCATCTCAGATAGCCAATGGGTGAGTCCCACCCAAGTTGTCCCCAAGAAATCTGGTATTACCATCATTGAAAACGCCAACAACGAGCTTATACCGACTAGGGTGACCACCGGTTGGCGTATGTGCATTGATTATAGGAAGCTCAACACGGTTACTAGGAAAGACCACTTCCCTCTCCCATTTATGGATCAAATTTTGGAGTGGTTGGCAGGCCATTCCTATTATTGCTTCCTAGATGGCTATTCCGGATACAATCAAATTGAGATAGCTCCGGAAGACCAAGAGAAAATCACATTTACATGCCCGTTTGGTACCTTCGCTTACCGAAGGATGCCATTCGGGTTATGCAATGCACCCGCCACATTCCAACGATGCATGTTGAGTATTTTCTCGGACATGGTGGGTGAGTTTCTGGAGGTATTCATGGATGACTTTTCTGTTTTTGGTTGTACATTTGATGAGTGTCTCAAGCACTTGAAGTTGGTCTTGATGAGGTGTGAGGAGAAGCAACTTGTATTAAACTGGGAAAAGTGCCATTTCATGGTACAAAGAGGAATAGTCCTTGGACATATCATCTCGTCCAATGGAATAGAGGTAGACCGGGCAAAAATTGACATAATTTCCAATCTACCACCACCCAAAAGCATACGCGATGTGCGGTCCTTCCTTGGACACGCCGGTTTCTATTGAAGGTTTATAAAGGATTTTAGTCATATCTCAAGGCCTTTATGCAACCTTCTACAAAAGGAGAACCAATTTGAGTGGAGTGCCGAATGTCAATTAGCTTTTTCAAAGCTAAAAGACATGTTGACAACCGTTCCTATCATGCAACCACCAGATTGGTCCATTCCTTTTGAGTTGATGTGCGATGCCAGCGACTTTGCTATTGGGGCGGTGTTAGGCCAAAAGAAGGATAAAAAGCCCCATGTTATCTACTATGCAAGTAGGACCTTGAATCCTGCCCAAGTTAATTATTCGACTACGGAGAAAGAGCTCCTAGCTGTCATTTTTGCCTTGGACAAATTCAGGCCATACTTAATAGGATCCAAAGTCATTGTTTATACGGATCATGCGGCGTTGAAATACCTTCTTTCTAAGAAGGATGCTAAGCCCCGTTTGCTTAGATGGATCCTACTCCTTCAAGAATTCGACTTGGAAATCAAAGACAAGAAGGGGGTAGAAAATGTGGTGGCAGATCATCTCTCTTCCTTAGTCCTACCAAATTCCATTGACGAGTCACCTATTGAGGACTCATTCCCTGATGAGCAACTCTTTGTTGCTGTGCATCCACCATGGTACGCTGATATAGCCAATTATCTTTCCACAGGTGCGATGCCGATTCATTGGACTGTGCAGGACAAACGTAAATTTCTAAGGGAAGTGCGCAGATTTTTCTGGGATGAACCTCTATTGTTCAAATATTGCCCAGACCAAATCATAAGGAGATGTGTCCCTGATGATGAACACAATTCAGTCATCTCCTTTTGTCATGATCAAGCATGTGGGGGTCATTTTTCAACCAAGAAAACAACTGCAAAAATTCTGCAGTGTGGTTTTTATTGGCCCACGCTATTTAAGGACACCCACGAGTTTTGCAAAGCATGCGAGCGCTGCCAGAGGTTAGGAGGATTATCCCGTCGAAATATGATGCCTCTCACCCCAATTCAACATCTTGAAGTCTTTGACTATTGGGGCATCGATTTCATGGGACCATTCCCCTCATCTTTTGGACATGTCTATATTTTGCTTGCCGTAGACTATGTGTCTAAATGGATAGAGGCTATCCCATGTAGAACCAACGATCATCGTACGGTTCTCAAGTTCCTCAAAGAAAACATACTTTCTAGATTTGGGACGCCTCGGGCCATCATTAGTGATGGTGGTTCTCACTTTTACAATAGACCTTTCGAAACTTTAATGAAGAAATATGGTATTAGGCACAAAGTGAGTACCCCATACCACCCACAAACAAGTGGGCAAGCTGAAATCTTCAATAGGAAAATCAAGCAGATTTTGGAAAAGACGGTGAGACCAGATCGCAAGGATTGGTCCCTAAGATTAGATGATGCACTTTGGGCTCATCGTACCGCCTACAAGACACCCATTGGAATGTCCCCTTATAGACTTGTCTATGGGAAAGCTTGCCACCTGCCTGTGGAGATAGAACACAAAGCCTATTGGGCAATTCGGGCTTTAAATTTTGACATGGACAAGGCTAGCTCGCTTCGCAAACTCCAATTAAATGAGCTTGATGAAATCCGGAACGATGCATATGAGAACTCGAGAATTTACAAGAGTAAAATGAAGGCTTTCCATGACAAACACATCTTCAGGAAATCTTTCCATGAAGGCCAGAAAGTACTCTTGTATAATTCCCGACTTCATCTTTTTCCGAGAAAATTACGATCTCGATGGACCGGCCCATATATTATCAAAGAAATTTTTCCTCATGGGGCTGTTGAGATTGAAAATGCAGCAAATGGTAACTGTTTTAAAATTAATGGACAACGCCTTAAACCATTTGTTGAGAAATTTGATTCAGAGGACATGTCCATCACTCTGAATGATCCTGTCTATTAGGATGATTGATCTCCTAGTCTGATGGAGGTATAGCATAGGTAGGTTTTCTTTAAGTTTTACTGTTTTAGTAGGTTTTAGTTGTTGAGTTGAAGACTTCCACGATCGCTCTCTCAGGTATTATTGATTCTCACTCTCTCATATTTTACCATTGCTCTCATGTTCATGCTAATTGAATATCTTCTTACATTGAGGACAATGCGAGATTTGGTTGGGGGGTGAGATGAGATTCCTCATCTAGCATATTGCAACATTTTGAGCTTCATATGCGCAAATTTTTTTTGAATTTTCTAACATCTCCAAATTCTTTTAGAAAATCTTGTTTCTATACATTTGAGATGTTATGAGTATAAGAAGAGGAGATACGAAGTGTGTGATGTTGTAGTCTTGAATTTCTCCCGACATAATGGTTTTATATGTTAATTCCCCTATTGTTGTGATTGATAGAAAATTTGAACACTTTTTACACCTAGTTCACATTACACGATTTTCATGTGTTGAAAGGTTTATATGATTTGTGGATTAGCTAGACTGTGATTTAAAGGTGTTGAGCAGCCAAGCCGGGGTATTTTGTCCATCCTTGTCCATGGGAAAATAACAGAAGATATGGATTTCTAAAAATCCTATCTAATTTAAAAGAAAAAGGAAAGAAAGGATGAAATCGAGAGGGAAAGAAAAAAATGGTGGAAAATTCCGAAAAGGGCTACCTATTACCAACCGGGGGATGGTCGAACCGTAACCAAAGCCAGAAATGGGACGTAGTGTGAAAGCCGTCGGAAGGACGGTAAGGCAAATTCCTGTCATAGGCTTGTTGTTGCTCTGTGCACCTTAAAATTCATGGTTTACTTAATCTATGAAGAAGATGATCCCAGGAACTCATGAGATGAACTTTCACTATGCACACTAGGTTGAATTTGTTCGAGTTCTTCTATTTATCAATCAGTCAGCGGAAATTTCATGTAGACACCTTTTATGTTTTGAGAGTCCAAGGTTTCAGCTTTTATCATTTAATTTTTCCAAATTTTATACTTATACACCTTGGAATGGATAGAATCATAGGTTCTGAAGGAGAGTTGGGTTTGGAGGTTTGAAATTGTTTCACGCATGTTTTGCTCGAGACTAGCAAAAAGCTGGTTGGGGGGTGTGTTGAACCTCTAATTTATACATTGCATTGCCTATTACATGACATGGTTTGCATGATTTTCATGATTTAAAGGCCCACCTAACACATGTTTTGTGATTATAGGAATGAGAGCGGACTTCATCCAATTGGGGACCAAAAGAACTCTTTTATAGCTTTTGGATGAAGGATGAAAGAAGACCAAAGAAAGAAGAAAGCAAGGAGAAGAGAGAGAAGAAGAAAAATGAGAAAAAGAAGAGAAGAAGAATCAAGTTGAAGAAGGCCAACCGGTCTTGACCGGTCGGCCATGAAGGCTGTTCACATTGAAGATAGGCCGACCGGTCGGCCATGCACACTGGATGGTTAGAAACTTGGTCCGACCGGTCATGACCGGTCGGCTACACTTGCTGGATTGCTAGGAGGTCTGTCCGACTGGTCTTGACCGGTCGGCTGTACTCCCTGGAATGTGTAAAAGCCCAGTCCGACCGGTCATGACCGGTCGGCGTTGCGTAAACAGAGTTCTTTCTAAATCTGGACTTCGAAAAATGCTGCGCACTGCGTAACCTTTCGCAGATTCTGACGCAAGGGAGGTTTCTTACTATAAAAGGACACCTAGGGGCTCTTCCTAGGATATCAGGGAAGCTAAGGAACGTGGTTCTAAGGAGGGAAAGCTGTCGTGGAGCGTCTGCAACTCTTCTATTTCTGGTTTTGCTAGTTTTATGCTTTTATTTAGATATTTTAGTTGTAGCATGGATATGCTCGGCTAGAACCTCTCAGCTAAGGCTGAGAGGTGAAGCTTGTAGCCAATTCGATGTTGGATTCAGTTTAATTCAAGTAATTTAAATTCAAGTTTGAATTTTTCTCATGTTCCAGTTCTTTAAGTGGTAGTTTGAGATGTTTTATGAGAGTTCATGTGCCCAGGACATGAATTCCTTGCAATTCTCTGAGATTATCACAGGTTGCTTGTTTAGATTCGAATTATAGTAATCCTTGAGCAGGCCATAGTCCATAGGCATGGCTGTTACTCCGCAGGCTATGGATTTGAATTCTACATTGATTGTATGGGCTAGAACTTGGAAGTTCAACTTGATTTGGATTGAATGTGTGTGAATTCTTTATTTCCCAACTAGATGAGAGATAGGACTTCAAATCTAGTTGTGTTCTCTACTTGGATTAACTGAATTGACATAGGATTGCTACAAGTGGATCCTTGAATGCCTTAGTACTTTATATCCCTGATTTTTCATTAAGTTGCTGTTTTAATTAAACACTCAATTGAATCTGATTTTTTTCCCAAAAACTGAGTTGCTGGAGTGCTTTGGAAGTTGTTTCTATTTTCCTGTGGATCGACCTCAGTCTTACCGAGTTTTATTACTACATCGCAGCCTTACACTTGAGGCGAGCGAACAATGAGGATTCCTTAGACTTCTTCTTCTTCTTGTCGGACCCAACTTCAGCCTCATGCCTAGCTCTTATGACTTCTTCCGCATTGATATACTTTTGTGCCTTGGCCTGGAGCTCTGTCATCATCCCTGGTGTGGATTTATTGAGGGTGAAGCGGAACTTGTTATTCCTGACCCCGTTGAGGATGAAGGCCAGGCCTATGTCCTCAGTATTGTTGGGATTGGACGCCTCAAATATTCAAGCATGAAGACCACCGACCGGCCGGTCGGTCACGTTGGAGATGAAGACAGCAACCACGCTGGACCCTCTTTGGGCCATCCGACCGGTCGGCCGACCGGCCGGTGGGGGGGTCTGACCGGTCGGGCAGTTTCCTTGTTGGACTTGGTTTCTTGCGCGGTTTTGCGCAAGGAGTTTCTAATTTCGGTTTTTCTCCTATTTAAGGAGATGTAATCCAAGATTAGGGTTGCTACCAGAGGCCGCCAATGGGCCAAGGGATTGAGAGGGTTCTAGGCTGAGAGAAAGAGCTAGGGAGGAAGCTTGGAGTTCTCTGGGTTGAGGGAAAGGGCTGTGTTTGTCCTTCTCATGTGAGAATTAGCTTCGGGTAGCTTGGAATTTCTCTTGTGGGCTGTGATCCATGATTTTCTTCTGTAATCTCTTGTAACTTCTGATTCATAGTGGATTGGTGTCGCTTTGTGCCGTGGTTTTTTATCCTTGAGGGGTTTTTCCACGTAAAAATCGGTTTGCCTTCTTGTGTGTGATGATTTGCTTATTGATTCCCATTGTAGTGTGTTCCTCGCCTGCCTTTGATTGCTTCTGCTGCAGGGCTCTTAACCCCAACAAGTGGTATTAGAGCTAAAAGTTGGGAAGGAGGCAGAGAGAATCTGAGGCGAGACATCAATGGCGTCTTCTAGCATGATATTCGTTATGGAGAAGGATTTCGTGAAAGAAAAACATGCAAAGCGATCGGTATCTATGGAAGAAGTAGAGTTGAAGAAGGTGGATCGGTACGCCGATATCTCAATCAGGTTTGTCGACTGCGATCGGGTTTGATCGGGAGCACTATTCATGGTGGAGCTATGGGATTGGCAGCGGGATCCATGATTGCTTGTGTGTGGCATGCGCAAGGGCCACATGAGCGAGTGGGTGATGAAGGTACAAGTTTGAAGTCGATGAGGCATGAGAAGTGGTGGAGCTATGATGATGACGAAGTAGAGATGAAGATGGTGCGTGGCGATGTGTTGCATGAAGATTTGAGTCGTGGTGGAGTTTGTTGGGATTGGACGCCTCAAATATTCAAGCATGAAGACCACCGATCAGCCGGCCGACCGGCCGGTCACGTTGGAGATGAAGACAGCAACCACGCTGGACCCTTTTTAGGCCATCTGATCGGTCGGCCGACCGGCTGGTGGGGGGGTCCGACCGGTCGGGCAGTTTCCTTATTGGACTTGGTTTCTTGCGCGGTTTTGCGCAAGGAGTTTCTAATTCTGGTTTTTCTCCTATTTAAGAAGATGTAATCCGAGATTAGGGTTGCCGCTAGAGGCCGCCAATGGGCCAAGGGATTGAGAGGGTTCTAGGCTGAGAGAAAGAGCTAGGGAGGAAGCTTGGAGTTCTCTGGGTTGATGGAAAGGGCTGTGTTTGTCCTTCTCATGTGAGAATTAGCTTCGGGTAGCTTGGGATTTCTCTTGTGGGCTGTGATCCATGGTTTTCTTCTGTAATCTTTTGTAACTTCTGATTCATAGTAGATTGGTGTCGCTTTGTGTCGTGGTTTTTTACGCTTGAGGGGTTTTTCCACGTAAAAATCAGTTTGCCTTCTTGTGTGTGATAATTTGCTTGTTGATTGCCATTGTGGTGTGTTCCTCGCCTGCCTTTGATTGCTTCTGCTACGGGGCTCCTAACCCCAACAAGTATAACCCTTGGTCTGCACGACCTCAAACGTGAATCAGACCATGTATTCTTTGAGGGATTCGTCCGGCTTTTGTTTGATGGTGGCTAGGTGGGCGGTGAGCTTTTTCAATTTTCTATTTCTCATAAACTGTGACAGAAATAGAGTACACAATTGGAGGAAAGAATTAATCTAACGCAACTTCAGGTTCCAGAACAAAGTCCGAGTTGCATCTTTGAGGGTGAGGGAGAATTTCCGGCACATGAACTCAGGGCTTTCTCCCTCAAGATCCATGATGGATCTATAGGTTTCGAGGTGCTCCATGACAGGCATGCGGAACCTCTTGGACCGTTGTGCCTCGAATGGTGATTTTATCTATGACACCATGGCCTACACCTCCACAGGCACGTTAGCTAGATACTGATGCTCCATATTTGCAAACTTATCTTTGAGTTGTTTTAGGCCTTTTTCTCATGACATCGTATGATTGGCACTGGGAACTTCAATGACTTTGTCTTGACGGCTGACATCTAACATCAAGCGTGTGACGTAAATCTCATGCGGGAATGTGACTTCCTGTTAGTTGGATGGTTGCCCAAATAGGGGGTTTGGCCCGACTTGTGGCTTGGTGATTCATCGCTGGATTGTTTTGTCCTTGGTGCTCCCGTCATGGAGGGGAATGGACGGAGTGCGTTGGGATGTTAGGCGGTGGAGGAGGAGTAACAGGGAGAAGAAATTGGTCTTATCGTCTCGCCATCTGGGTAAATTAGGCCTGCATCACTAGTAATTTATTTTCAATAATGTCAAGTCTAGTAGCATCGTTGTCTGGGACCGTGGGCTACGACAGTGGTTGCGACAACGGTTGTGGAGGAGCTTGATCCCCCTGTATAGGAGATTCATTCTCCAATGGGTTATGCAAGCCTAGCGGGTCTGGCGTCCGAGTAGCGATGGATCCGCCGGCTACTCGCCTCTATGATTTCTCTTGGGAGGCATTGTAAAGAGGAGATGGTGAAGTGATCCAAACGACGATGTGAGATAGAGGCGAGAACAATCTAGTCATTCCCACATATGACGCTAATTTGTTAATGTCCAAACTTAGAGTAACAGATGTTGATCAAGGATCAACGGTTTAGATCTTTGTCGCTCGGTATGGACAAATAAGAATGGCGTAGATCCTGGGACTTGAGATCACAAAGAGAGATCATGAGGGGTTACTGGTCATGCTGATGAGGGACCCTCTGATGCTTAAGTTAGTAATGTGGATGATAAGGAGTACGAACTCTAAGGGTTAATGTGTGTATGATCTACGGCCAAGGACAGTGGATCTCCTAGATCCTATCTAGGATACGTTGTTGTTTTAGGAGATATTTTCCTACTCTATATAGGATATGTGATTGGATTGAGAGATCCCATTCTTATCGTGTTTGGATTCTACACGCATCCCAGTCATAGCTGTTATCTTCATATGATGGTGCGTGGTGTGCTTAGATCAGAGGATGCCTGGCATTTTCAATTAAGTTATTTTGCAATTAGTAGTACGGCGGGTGTTAATGACTGAGCCTGAGGACTCAGGACTTTGCTTTGTAGAATTTAAGATTTGGGAATGAAAATGAAGACATTTGCTCTTCTCTGTGGCGCTTGACATTCTGGGAAAGAGGGCTCGGTATAATACTTGTGGCTCGAGGCCGAGCTTATAGGCTCTAATTCCATTATTTGAGACTGAAGTCAAGTCCAAGTGGCCAGGAACTCATCTAATACTTGAGGCTAAGACCAAGGCCTCATACCTCGTTCGTTGCTGAAGATAAGTGAGAGGGTTTCTCGCATCGACAAGCTTTAATCCCTCATTACCATGTGTGATTAGCTAGCCTTAGTAGGCCACATATTGGCGATTGCGCATCTTCCACGTCATGATCAGGGGCACGGCTGGATTTACCCATAACAAACTCATTTTTAGGCTGCAACCAAACATGACCTTTCTAAACCGATTTCTTTTGATCCTGTCCATCTATAATAGTTTCCTTGACCTTGTCCTTAGGCTGTCAAAGGGCTGAATTCGAGTTAGGCCAAATAATTTTTTTAACAAGCTTGGCCTATTAAGCTTAGCACCTACAACTAAACCAATGATAGCCCTACTTCTCCTACATTAGATCCTTTCACTTGAAAAATTAAACTCATCATTGAGTTTAGAATAGTAGAAGCACATCAAGATGACCTACTTATGTAGCGTGTATTTTTTTTGTATTTGTCGACAATTGATGGTGAAAGACCATATGTCATATTAAAATTTTATACTCATAATGGAACTTTTGAAAATCAATTCTTACATTTCGTTCTTCGCAATCCTTAGCATTTGGGATATTGATTTTTACTTCTTTTATAACAATGCATATGTCTCTCTTGATTAATATTAATTGGCCAAGTTGTTAATGTTGTCACTATCGGCATTCGATCTATACACTTTGGTTGTTGTGGAGAAGGTAGAAGGGCGACGATATACTTAGAGCTTGATGAGATGATCATAAAAGTACTAATCTCCTTAGCCATCGAGTCATCTATACATGTGTACATGTCGCTGATTATTTCCATTGAGCCACTTGTTAGCTAATATTTAATTGGAACTTTTCCAGTTCAATTATGAATTCATCTATTGACTTATCTGAAAATTCATCAATTAATTTGATAATAATCAAGTAGCACTTCTTCACTTGCACAGGCCAGCTCTTCTCCTTCCTCGATGAATTTTTTAAGAGGCATCAAAGGTATTTATAAGTCAGCTCTTCTTCTTTAACGTTAGATTATCCGGAAAGCATCTGGCCATAAATTGATTGACTGCAAGGCCATTTGATAGTCGAAAGTCATTTGTTGTTGTGAATATACATACAATCTATGGCCGCAATCACTCAAAATCTCCGCTTGCAACTTGCATTGGATGATTAAATTCTTGATAGAAGGCCTCGAATTTTATGTTAATCATGCAAGCATTCCACAAAGCACTAAAATGGTTGCCACCTAATCCGCTTGTAGAAGCCGTCGGCTCATGGAAAAACCTTCCTCTAATACTAAATAATGTAGTGAGTGCATGGACCAAGGGAAGATATCTTCTTCTCCTCTAGAGTAGCTATTAAATCCACAATGGAAGAGAAATCTTTAAAAACAAAAGATGAAGTCCAAGTTATTAGTAAAAAAGCTTGAATAAAGTTTATTTATAAAGCTCTTTGATACGGAAGTCCTAAATTCTAAATTTTGTTAATTTCTCAAAATAGTAAATTTTAAAAAAAATCGTAGACCCTCTCTTTCTCAGGACTTGCATAAGGACTGTAAGTTATCCAAGATTCTCCGAACGCTAAAATACCACATATGGTAAAAATTGGAACTAATTAAAATATAAATTTTTTAGCTAAAAAATTAAAATTAACCCCTTAAAAAAACCTAGTTTTGGAAAATCATTCGAGGACTATTGGCATTGATCAGCACATAGAGCTCGTTAATAACTTTTCAATGACATTTTATATACATGAAAGCTGATAGCTGATCATAAAATTTTAGTTGAGGTAAGCTATGCTGCACATTACACCTTAGGATTAAATTTTCTAGCTCAATTTCTTTCGATCTTGGCCGTTCATGAAATATTCTTTGACCTTATCCTACATCAGGTTGGAGGTTGTCTTTTACTGTCAACCCACCATCCAAAAGGTGTGTGTGTAGCGGGAACATCTCATACTCGAAACTACTAGCAACCATTAAATCAGTGGGCCGCAGTAGTGCTGTAAATATGAATTTGTTCAGTTTTCATTATGATGTTCGGTGGGAATTGACAGCCATTATAGTGCTTGTCCCACAGAAATGAGTCGATTGATTTTCGCTTGTCAAACAATATGGTTCTAAATAATTTTGTTGAAAATAAAACACTTTTTAAGAAAGCCCTTTTCGTACTTGTCCAGCCTTCGTACTAAAAAACAAATTCCTTGAGGGGCCTTTTTGATAAATGCCTAAAAAAAAGTGCATATCATTTATGGAATTATAACTATAATTAATTATACCATCTTTAATATATAATTTTAATTAATTAAAATGCGATAAACTCTCTCTTCAGTCTATAGTAATGTTTTAGAGAGACTATTCAAAGATCATTGAGGGTGAGGGCATTTAGTCTGTTACAATTATGAACCCTATTTCCATGCATGAATGATTTTAGCCGCGAATCTTATTAAAGCACGATGTCCAAACAATGGATAGTTCCAACCATAAATCCTATTTTCCATACCAGCTGTAATTCTACGTATATTTCATATATACATAATGCATGTGAGGTTGGATGGCCCAAGACATCAACCTAAGTTGGGTCAAGGATTTTTAACTCAGCCCAAACTCAACCCAAAACAAAACAAAAGTGAATTGGGCTTGGGTTAACCCAACCCTAGTTGCACCCTTAGACGTGAGAAGTGGGCTTTGAAAGGAATTTCAGGACCGGTGGAACCGTACAATTTTGTTGACAGACATGATTTGTATATGTGGGTCCAATTTTTGGTGATTTTGAAGTAGGACACGGTTTGGCTGGTGACCCAACACCAGCCAGGCAGCAGGTGTCAAATCTCTATGGGCCCCACCATCATGTATGTGTTTTATCCATGCTGTCCGTCCATTTTTCCAGCTTATTTTAGGGCTTGAGCCTAAAAAAGATGCAAATCCAAATCTCAGGTGGACCTCACCACAGGTAAACAGTGTTAATTGAACATCCACCGTTTAAAAACTTCCAAGGGCCTACTGTAATGTTTATTTGCCATCCAACCTTTTGATAAGGTCACACAGACCTGGATGAAGGTAAAACACAAATATTCAGCTTGATCCAAAACTTCTGTGGGCCCTGAAAAAATTTCAATGGTAAGTGTTCAATACCTACTATTTCCTTCCTGTGGTGTGTGGTCCACCTAAGATTTGGATTGTCCTCATTTTTGGGGTCACTCCCTAAAATGAGCTGATAAAATGAATGAACGGCATGGATAAATCACATACATCATGGTGGGGCCCAAAGAGCTTTGACACCAGCTAGCTGGCCGATGGCGGGGTCGCTAGCCAAATCGCGTCCTTTGAACGAACTCGTGATCAGATAAGTAACTTTGCCAAGTGGGGCTGCCTAGAAAACGTTGAAGATTTGAAGATACTAACCATTACATGAATCTCGAAGCAAACGAAGGGTAAATAGACGGTCTGGATCGTTGAAACATGCTTAGGTCCACTGAACAAGCGATTTGGATGACTGAAACATAACCACATGTACGGGCATTTCAGTGAATGTCAGCCCATCCGATCCAGTCCCTGAAGAATATGGTGCGGTCCTGACATGGGTCCCACTTTGATGCATTAAAAATTTATTAAGGCTCGCAGTAATGTGCATTTGCCATTTACCTGTTGATTAGGTCGCACAGGCCTGAATAAAGGAAAACACAAATATAAGCTTGATCTAAAAATTTTATGGCCTTCAGGAAGTTTTTAATGGTGGCGTTCAATCATCATCATTTCCTGAAACATGGTCCACCTGATTTGGATTTGCCTCATTTCTAAGCCCAAGCCCTACAATTAGCTCCTAAAATGGATAGATAGCATGGATAAAACGCATACATCATGGTTGGCCCACAGCACTGATGAGTACTGACCTCAGGCAATTAATGGAGGGGTTACTACCCAAATTGAGCTGGACTCTCTTGGAGTCTTGTGCCTAATGCTCATACAACACATGGGCCTGTCATGGGTGGGGTCCAATGAGAAAGGGTAAAACTTCCTTATATGAAATGTGTTAGAGCCTTTGATTGTCATAAACAGGAGCAGGTAGTACGGATTAGGTACCTGAGCCTGTCCCCAGCTCAGGACAGGCCCGACATGGCACGTATGTGTCATTTTTGTACTAGTGAAGGGCACATTGTTGGAGGAGACCTGACATGTCAGCAAGCCTGACAGAGTCATGTCACGCCTCCTCTCACCTAGTGCCCACACACCACGTATAAGCCTTTCCTCAGCTCAGGACAGGCTCAGGTAGTACCTAATCTACTCTTGTCATAAACAAGGATTTTTTTGTTTCCTTCACTGTGATTGGTCCACATTATCACTTACATTGTCAACTATGGACGTAAATTTCCTGCATTGGGAACTTAGGTGGGGCCCACCATGATGTTTGTGAGAAATTTATCCCACCGATCTGTTTTGTGAGTTCATTTTAAGACATACAACAAAAAAATGAGCTAGATACATGATTCAAGTGGGCCGAAAACATGAGGATTGAACATCCACAGCTGATATGGATATGCCCTAGGGAGGTGCTGATGCTAAGATTTTTCCTACCCACCTTTTCCTTTATAGCAGCTCACTTGAGTCTTAAATGCAGCTCATTTATGACAGACAAAAAAAACAGATGAATGGGGTGGATTTCTCTAAAAAAAAAAAAAAAAAACAATATGGTGCGAGGAACTTCTTTTGAAAGCCTTTAACGGTAAATCCACCTGTCAGCTGCTACATTAAATGTGTCTGGTCTGCTAGCCCGGTTTCAAGATGAGTCTAGATCCTCTGGTGGCTTCCAATCAGAAAATCCTTACTTGGAGTCTTTTTATTGATCCGGGTCACATTGCATGTACTCAGGTGACTAAGTTACACTGAGGTGTGAGCAGGTTGCATTGAGTATGTGACAGGGTTGCGGACCTATGAGATGATGTGGACCAATGAAAAGGTTCCAAGCAGGTATTTCCTGCTTGGAAGCCAACTGAAGATCCAGACTCTCATGGAAGATGCCTAGGCATTTCAACGACATAGGTTCCAAATGCTAAGGAGACCTACTAACCCCTGTGCGACTTTGTGTGTGAGTTGTTGCAGCTACCAGGGTGGGTGCCTTGCATGACTAACAAAAAAGAAAAAAAAAAAACTGCATTAAATGCAGTCTGTGATGATGCGGCCCAATCAAATTGCAACAAGCAGAAAATTCCTGTTCGCCACAACCAGAGAATCGAGACTCTATGAAAAGACGAATTCTGCCATTTCCACATGGGTCCCACACTTGTATACTCGTGTGTGCTTATCAACATGCGTCCACTTTCTAACATGGGGTTGCACCTTTTTGCGGTCATGGCAAATAGGAAAGCTTCGATACTCTGGCACGCCATAGATGATACGCAGGTACACCAAAACACTTTGAAATTGCAAACTTATTTAGATAGTAGTCAATTTAAACTGTTCAAATTATGGTAACCAGTATAGATGTATTATCAACGAAAAATTAAGATTGTTGGATAATCTAAGTATAGGATGATGGACATTTATTGGACAGTTAAAATGAAAAATATCCAAGTGTCCTATTATCACGAATCAAAGGTTAGGATTGTCCGACCAATCTAATCTTGAGACTATGAATTGGATCCAATGGGCTGCACCTGCACCAGTCGGTTTTTTTTTTAAGCTGATATAATCACGCGTGCAATGTCTGGGTGCCTGCGCATCAGGTGTCATACGTAGCACGAGTATCAAATAAGTCCTCGATGGCAAATGACATCACTAGGGGGAAAGGGCGAAATCGGATTGCGTCCTGAGTTACTCAGTACGCTCTTATCGTACTGAGTAAACTCAGTTGGGCCCACGGTAAATGTATGCAGTTTATCTACACCGTCCATCCGCTTTTCCAGATCTTTTAAGGAGTTGAAACAAAACTCGAAGCATATCCAAAACTCAGGTGGACCATACCATAAAAAACAGTGGGTATAATGTTTTTCACCGTTGAAACCTTTTTGGGGCCGCAGTGATGTTTATTTGTCATCCAACCTGTTCACAAGATCACACAGACATTGATGAAGTGAAAAAACAAATATCAGCTTGATCCAAAACTTCAGCGGCCCCCAAGAATTTTTCAACAGTACAGGTTCAATTCACATTGTTTCCTGTGATGTGATTCACTTAAAATTTTTAATTACTTCGTTTTTTTTTATCCAGCCAAAAAATTATATGTTAAAATGGATGAACGGATTGGATGAAATACATAAATCACGGTGGACCCTGCAGAGTTTAGTCATTACCATACTGAGTTTCTCAGTACCCAATCCGCTTCCGGAAAGGACACGCCTGTGCGTATTTGTAAACACCCTCAGTGAGCCCCACAGTCTGGGATAGGGCTGCACATCTGCCCCCGCCCGTATTGACCAGGTAGAAACTCGATTCGTCCCAACCTGACAGAGAAAATGGTCCGATCCAGGGTAGATGCGGCTGGACCGTTTTTAATTTAGGTACAGTTTAGGGTATATGTTAAACCCGCCCGACTCGACTCATACCCTAACACGTGTATACTTGACCCGTTCCGCCCGACCTGAATCTCCCTGAAAATTGAAACTTTGAATGGTAACTTCCAAGAAACGAATGAAGCTAGTGGATTTCTCACAAATACCACGGTGGGAGCCTAACTTGGGTGAAACCTTGGTAACTTGGGAGTGTAACTTGGTGACATTGCATAGAGAGAATACTATTTAATATGGTAAGAAATGAGTAGAACACTTTTATTTTTAATATACAAAGTTAAAAAGAACGTAAATAAGCATAACATAGTACTAACCCAACTTGATCCAACTCGGTTTAGCATATACAGTATGGTAGGGTTAGGGTTGACCCTTTTGCAAGTAGGGCAGGGTTAGAGTTGGGTCAGCCCAACCCGATCGTGACCCAGACCGAAGCTCGAACCTTTATAATATGTTTAAGTTCGGTCTAAGATTGAGCCCAACCTCACCCTAACTCAATCCGTGTGCAAGCCTAGTCAGGGATCCCACCCACCTCAGTGGATCCGGGGTCTCACGAGGTGGGTGGGACCCCTGACCATGGGCCCACTTTGACATATGTGACTACATCCACGTCGTTCATCAGTATGGAAAGCTCATTTTAGGATAGGATCAAAAAAATGAAGCAGTTTCAAACCCCAGATGGTAGGAAATAGTGGTGATTGGCCATTAAAAGATTCCTGTGGACCACAAAAGTTTTGGATCAAGATGATAGTTGTGTGGTCTCTTCATCTAGGTATCTGTGACTTTATCCACACATTGGATGGCAAATAAACATCGTGGTGGAATCCATTAAGTTTTTAATGGTGGGGATTCAATCAAATTGTTTCCTGTGATGTGGTCCACCTAAGTCGGCTTCATTTTTGGTATCATGTCCTACAATGAGCTTTTAAAATGGTTGGACAGTGTGGATTTAAGGTATATACATCAATGTGAGCCCCACAGTCAGGGGTCCCACCCACTTTGGTGGATTCGGGGTCTCACCTAATCCACTTGAGCACAACTTGGGTGAGACTCTCGAACCAGCGATGTGGGTGAGACCCTAACTGTATGGGCCCACCTTCATGTATGCATTGTATATCCATGCTGTCCATCAGTTTTTAAACCTTATTTTAAGATAGTAAAGTGTGGTAAACGGCCACTATAAGCCTTTTGTAGGCCTCGAAAGTTTTAAATAAAGCTAATATTTGTATTTTTTTTTTTCCCTTCTTTCATCTATATTTGCATGACCTTATCAATACAGTGGATGCTCAATAAACATGACGGTGGACACTAGGGAAACTTTTAATGGTAGGAGTTCAATAATCACCATTTCCTATGTGTGGTCTACCTGAATTGTTTTTTTGTTAGTACACCATACCCATTGTTAATACAACCCCTATTAGTCACACTGCAATGTGGCTAAAATGAATCTGGATCTTCTGATGGCTCCAAGCAGAAAATGCCTGCTTGGAACTTTTTTATTGGTCCACATCGTCACATAGGTCTGCAACCAGGTTACATCCTCGGTCCAACCTGATCACACCTTAGCGCAACCTGATCACACTGACGCAGTGTAGTGTGATGTGGACCAATGAAAAGGCTCAATAGAGGATCCGAACTGACTAAAATAAGCTGAAAAAACAGATAGATGACATGGATAAACAATGCATATGTTGAAGTGGGCCCTACGGTCAAGGTCTAACCCACATCGTGGGGTCTCACTCAAGTTGCGCTCATCACAGCGGCCCACCTTGATATATGTGTTGTATATCCACACCATCTGTAACAACCCGAAATTTCGGCACCTAAGTATGAAAACTCTGATCCCGAGTTCCCGAGTGTTAACTTAATAAAATGCTATTTTAGGAATGCCACACGTGGAAATACACTCACGTGTGTCCTCAATCAAATTTACATTCATTCCATTCACTGAATTCACAAATAATCAAAGTAACGCATTTTAATTAGCGGATCATATGCAAAGCGGAGGTAACTAAATAAAAAAATATAGGGTTAACACCCTAGATGTACAATTCAATCGCAGTGTAAGCTCATATGAGAATTATACGAATTACAATAAATGTAATAGTGTGGACCCTCGCCGATTTCTCCGTGCTCCCACACGACGTCGTTCTCCCTTTCCTTTCGGAAGAAGAAGAAGAAGAGGTGCGTGAGTGCGAAATCGCCGTTTGTGCCACTGGCTTGCCTCGTTCTCGAGGGCTTTGTTTGGTTGTCGTGTTGAGCTGAATATGTTTAAGTGAGTTTATATAAGACCAGAGTCGCCACTAGCCAGTTACTTCGAATCTACAGTCGGCTAGACCCCGTAGAAACGTTAGAGAAGGGAATCCGAAGATTCCTTCCTCTAAAATGACTCCTGTTGATCTGCGGTCAGAGATTCAAGGTAAGGGATCACGGTTACAGGGTGGGAAGAGGTTAAGCACCCCACACACTGCCCGTACCTAAGTACGGTCTCTACTTCACAGAATCGATCGAATACTTGAAAGTCTAATTTAATCCTCGTATATTCTCATGAATGACATGATGCATGAATGCGGGTCTGAACAGTAAGAGTTTCTGATGGGCAGGTTCCAACAACGGGCAAGCCCAGAGCATACGCTCGAACTGACAGGTGCTTAATATAAAGACATATGCATGTGTGCTTGAGTAATCAAGGTGTTTTATGGTGAAGCGTGAATGCAGGTCTGAACAGTAAGAGTTTCTGATGGGCAGGTTCCAACAACGGGCAAGCCCAGAGCATACGCTCGAACTGACAGGTGCTTAATATAAAGACATATGCATGTGTGTTTGAGTAATCAAGGTGCTTGTAGTGAAGCAGGGGGGTTGGAAGAAAAGTAAATGTTGCACTTATGCTAGATGCGAATGAGATGATGCTGGAAAAAGAGTAGCTGGGTGGACGGAGGTGTCGCAAGGGTTGGCTTCGAGTGGCTGGATTAGGACTTAGATGGCTTGAGAGGCTTGGACCAGTGGTCAGGCTGGGCTGGACCAGGGTTAGACTCTCCTCACTCGGGCTCTCCTTGGTGGGAAAATGGGCTAAGGGCACTCGAAAGGATGGACTCTCTCTGGACTCGAAGAGCTTCGAATTTATTCTTATCCTTTCGAATTGAGAAGGGGAGGGGGGTATTTATAGCAGCGGAGAGTGGCAGATTGCGTAATTTTGTCCGGGCGGCCTGCCATGGGCCGCCCGTACGGCCGCTCCTCGGTTTCCAGCGAGTACGGCCGTTCCCTCGGGGCTGCTGTTGGACTCGCTGGTCGACTCAGTGAGTTGACTCAGCGGGTCGACTCGGTGGTTTGACTCGACGGGTTGACTCGACGGGTTGACTCGGTGTTTTGACTCGACGGGTTGACTCGACGGGTTGACTCAGCGGGTTAACTCAGTGGGTTAACTCAGCGGGTTGACTCAGCGGGTTGACTCAGTGAGTTTGACTTTTTGGGGATTTTTTGACTGGCCTTTTTTATGGGGGTTTTTCAGGGTGGTTTTTAGGACTGGGTTGACTGGGTTCAGGCTTGAACTGGGCTATGGAATGGGGCTTACAAGGGTGAGTTTGGCTGAGTTTGGACTTGGGATTTGGGGGTATGGTCCTCCGTTCAACCAGCTATCTCTACCAACAGTGTAGCCGAAGGTGGGGTGTCTACAGATGCCCCTCTTTGGCAGAGGTTGCGTGCAACCGAATGCCAAAGCGAGTGGACACCCCACTTCTGACCCGGTCATTCATAGATCATGTTCTGAAATCTTTGCTTGCTTTTGCATCTGTGCCAGTTGATCGTTTGGAGATCGCTCACTTGCACATACCGCGAGAGTTTGGAGAAAACGTTGCGATTGTCCCTGCAGTTTGCTGCAACCTGGGTACCCAATCGCAACCCTTCCATTCCCGATCGGTACTAACATCGGAAAGGTACAGCAGAGCCTCTGCGTCGACAGTCTTACGAGGTTACTGACCCTGTGATTGATTGTATGTTTGATGTTTTCCCAGATCACTCCAGGAGTACTTGTTTCGCTTGACTGTCAAAGTGGTTAGACGCCCTGCGTCCGATAGTCTTACGGGATTCTACTACGCCAACTTGGACTCAGTCAAGGTACTTCAGGCATCCACGCCTAGGTATGTGCGGGTGGGCTTTTCCACCCGATCTGCTGGTTTCGATGCTTAGTTTGCAATTCATTCTTTCCTTGATTGTGGTCTGGAATCTTTGTTGTCCTTTGTATCTGAGTCAGTTGATTGTCTGGAAATTGATAACTCGCACATACCGCGAGAGTTTGGAGAAAACGTTGCGATTGTCCCTGCAGTTTGCTGCAACCTGGGTACCCAATCGCAACCCTTCCATTCCTGATCGGTATTAACATCGGAAAGGTACAGCAGAGCCTCTGCGTCCGTTAGTCTTACGAGGATGCTGACCCTGAGACTGATTGTGTGATGTTTGATGTTTTCCCAGATCACTCCAGGAGTACTTGTTTCGCTTGACTGTCAAAGTGGTTAGACGCCCTGCGTCCGATAGTCTTACGGGATTCTACTACGCCGACTTGGACTCAGTCAAGGTACTTCAGGCATCCACGCCTAGGTATGTGCGGGTGAACTCTTTCCACCCAATCTGCTGATTTGGATACTTGGGTTACAATTCATCGTTTCCACCTGTTCAAATGGTTTCTGTGACCGAGCCTTTTGGCTTTCATCTTTTTTGTATCTTGGCATGTGGTACGACCGCACTGACACTGGAGTTCAGTTCGACCGCACTTTGAGTGCATTGGATCCGATGATCTCCGGGGAAACCGCGAGACATTGGATCTTATTTGATTTTTGCGTTGGCTCCTACCCAGAGATATGGAAGATCTCCTGGTGTGTTGGAGACAGAACGCTCTACTGAGAAAATATTTTTGGATTTTTGAAAAGATACCCACTCTGGGGAGTGATACTCCGTGGGGTTTTTATTTGCAAATAGAAATATTTTGTGTCTTTTTGAAATGAAAATCTGGTTCGCATGTGCCTCCACTAGGGATGCCTGTGGGGTCTTTAGCTAACCGACTTTTATTTTGAAAGCAGGTAAACATGATGATTGATGCGATGGATGCTGATGCATGGAGATGCATGATGAATGCATGGCTTTGGCTCATTCTCTTTCAGTTTGATGATTTTGCTTTTGCTATGGGTGTAGAGAACTTTGAGCTTATTGCTTGCAGGGTTGTGCTTCCTTTGGGGATTTTTCTTTTTGATACGGAGATTTGGACAGCGGATTGGTCAAGATCCCGACCCGTGGTCGATCAGGTCCATCGTCCCAAGATGCTGTTTCTTTGCTAATGAGAATGTACGAGGATATCATCCGACTTCAAGATGTTCTTCTGGGCATACATGTGATTGAGATGGTGTTTGGTTGCCCGTTTTGGTCAAGATTCCAATTTGCGGGCGATTGGATCCGTCATCCCATACTTGTGAAGTGAGCGGAGTTCAAGACTCCTGAATTGTAGTGCTGGGGATGCTAATTTTTGTGATTTTTTTGTAAATATGTGGTCCGAATCTTTACCTGAGCGATCAGGATAGAGATTGGTTATTGAAAACACAGGAAATATTTTTGTGATTTTTGAAATATTTTGATTGAAAGCAAGGGAAATATTTTTGTGATTTTTGCAGATATTTGATGGAAATATTTTTGTGATTTTTGAAGAGATGATTTTGCAATGTTTTTGTATTTTGTGATTTTTCTGAAATGCAGGGAAAAGATATGGAATTTCCATCCACTTCCAGCTTCTACTGCTGGTAAGGCACCCGATCCATTTTACGTCAGCGAGCAAGACGAGTCTCACACAGTTAAGTGCCGTAGTTTTACATCTTCGGATGAGGGGATTTTGAGGGTTTTCAGTCAACACACCCACAAAGTTGCCTGTTCCTCATGTGCAATGCACATAGACCACGTATCGTTCGACGGACTCCTTCGGCCACAAGATGAGCCACATCCTCACATTTCCCTTAGTCAATCTAGTTTGGGGTCTTACGTTGCTCACAATTCCGTGAGGGTGAGCTTCACCTCCCAACAGCCTTAATCCCCTTCATGAGTTCTAGGAACAGGGAACATCCGTCAGCTTCAACAGCGACTTCCAACTCAAGGTTGTCTAGTCACGGTGCGTTCAACACGAACAGGATTGCGGAGTTCTGCCCGCCTCAGCCTTTACCTGTTTAAAAGATTCCAGACACCCGTACGATCAAGTGTCAGCCATGTCTGGGACAGGTTAGGAAAGAAAGCCCCCGAGAAGTTAATCCCAGTGTAGTTTTAGGTCTTCGGACCATTGGGGATAAATTGGTGGATCAAAACTGGTGATGAAAACTTTTTTTGTTTTATATTGTATATATTTTTTTTGTTTTGAAAAAGTTCCAGACTTCAACTCGAGTAATCGAGATTGACACTGGTTTTTATGGAAAGCTTTAAATTATTTTTGGTATTTTTGAGATGATCCGGGTTATCGAACCATGATCCCAACGGTCGAGGCCGATGCCGGTTTTTAGTTGAAAGCGAGAAAGGTCCCCCGAGAAATTAATCCCAGTGTAGTTTAAGGTCTTCGGACCATGAAACTGTACAAAAGAGGGGCAAACATGTTTTTCTTTTGGAAAAATGTCCAGTGTCAGCGGATGGACAATCCAGACTGATGCCGGTTTTTATTGAAAATCTCTCGGGATGTCAATCCCGACGTAGTTTAAGGTCTTCGGACCAAAACTTTAAAAGCGGGGCTGGTAATATATTTTTATGATTTTTGAAAATGTCCGGAGTCATTGATCTTGATGTGAGCAAACAAGACCGACGCCGGCTTTTATTGAAAATCTCTCGGGATGTCGATCCCGACGTAGTTTAAGGTCTTCGGACCCAGACTTAGTAAAAGGGGGGGCAAACACATTTTTTTGTTTTTTTCGAAATGATCCAGATCATCAGATCTTGGCCTGAAAGGCTGGGATCGATGTTGATTTTTATTAAAAATCTCTCGGGACGTTGATCCCGACGTAGTTTAAGGTCTTCGGACCCAAAACTTTAAAAGAGGAAAGACATTTTTTTGTTTTCTTTTTTGAAAAATATTCTGGGTCATCGATTCTGATTTTGATGGTCGAGATCGATACCCATTTTTATTAAAAATCCCTCGGGATCTTGATCCCGACGTAGTTTAAGGTCTTCGGACCAGAAACTGTACAAGTGATGTATATATTTTTTTGGTTTTCTGAAAATGTCCAGAGCCACCAGATCTTGAAGAAGACTGATGCCGGTTTTATTGACAATCCCTCGGGATCTTGATCCCGACGTAGTTTAAGGTCTTCGGACCAAAACTCATACATGTGAACAGTAATCAAGGGCGGAGATTCTTGGGATTCTTCTTGGAATGGTTTGGATCATCTGGTCATGCCTTTGGATGGTTGAGATCATTGTTTGACCAAGTCAAATTTTCCTTTCTTTTTCTTGGAAATTCCATGGAACTTTTCCACATCATCCACCCAATTTCTCACCCATTTCTCATGAGATGAGATTTTGGTGAGATTTTCTCTTTTTTCTCACCATTCTCTTCCATCACTTCATTCTTACATGGAGGTACAAGATTCACTTGCAACCACCCTTCCCAAGGAGGAGTTCTTCCCAAGGAGAGGGAGAGGGAGGTCGTTTCAAGTAGGTGGAGGCTAGGACGGCCTCCCATGGGCCGCCCGCCCGGTCTCTGCCTCCTGGTCTCTTCAGGGGGCTGGGTAAAAGGGTGCCCTCCCCTTTTCTATATAACATGGGGCACCCTCCCCCCCTCAAACGTGCAATCTCTCTCTTCTCTCTCTCATACTCTTTCTTTCTTCAAGTTTCCTCTCTCTTCTTTGGTGGTCCTTTGCTCTTTTCAAGTGGTGGGCCTTAGAGAAATCTTGGGACAGCAAGGTGGTCCTTCTTTGGTGAGTGGTAAAGGTATGGACCACTTCCTTTCTCTTTCTTGTCCTTTTCCATCTTCATTGTCTCTTCTCATGATCCTTTTTCTTTTTCATGTAGCTATTCAAAGGGGTGTGAAGGTGGGCCCAAGCATTCTTGATCTTTTCTTAGATCTCAAGTCTTTCAAAGGTGGTGCATGGAGAAGGACATTACAAGCTCTCCACTTCATCATTTTTTCCTTTTTCACACTCCCTCCATGTGCATGTAAGGAGTAATTTTGCCATGTCATCAAGTGTGCATGGCAAAATACTCTATCTTTTTCATGGGAGTTGGGCCTCTTTTCATGTGTATCAAATGGGCTCAAAGTGAAGTCATGGCCCTTGGTGTATTTGATGGGCCCAATGCTTCATTTTGGGCTCCCTCATGCTTTCTTGCCTTTGTCATTTTTCCTTTGGAGCTTACTTTCTTTTCCTATCTTTTTCAAGGTTTGGGCCCATGGGCATGGTAGGGCCCATCTCAAGTTTTGGGCTCATGGGGCTCATTTTGGGTGACCCCATCTTTCTTTACATGTGTATGGATCAAGGTGGCTAGCCCATTCTTCATTTTGGATCTCAAGTGGGCTAGTTTTCCTAGTGGGCTTATATGGACAAGTAGCCCAAGTCTTCCACTATTTCTTTGATTATGATGTACATCTTTGCACAAAGTGTGGTGGGCTCCTTGGAGTTTTTCATGTGGATGGGCTTTTGGGCCTTCATTGAAACTTGGGCACTTCTTTGACCATGTGTGCCACACTACACTTTGTTCATGTAGGCTTTTTCTTTTCATGCTTTCTCTCTTGATGGATGGAGGACTTGAGTTACTTGACCATCTACAAGTCCCATGAGTGAGTTGTTCCCACAATCTCACTAAGTTCAAATGGCTTCTTTTGTGGTAGGATTGTGGTTCTCAAGAGTTTCCCTTAGATGTTATCAATCCTCAAATGGATGATTCTCAAGTGAGCTATCCATACAACCATGGGTCCTTGATCTTTTCTTTGGGGACTTGGTGGGTCATCCACTATCATTCTCAAGTATGAGTGGTTTTTCTTTCCATTTGTGGGAAAGAATGATACCCATAGGTTGCCCATTTTTGTCCCATGCCTTGGGACATTTTGGATTTTGATATTCAAGTGGGCTATGTGTACCATTCTTATCCATTTTCATGATGGTTGGGTGACTCATCAAGCCATGCTCTTTTGTGCTCAAATGGTCTCCCTTTTGGTGAAAAAGTTGGTGCACATAAGTTGCCCAAACTTGCCTTTTCATGGGCATTTTCAACCTTGATTCTTCATGTGGGCTATGTGCATCAACTTTCTACCCTTAGCTTCTTTGATTCATATGTTTGTGGGTAGACCTCCTTGTTGTATTCTCATGGTCAAAACTTTCATCAAGATGAGGCACATAAGGTTGCCCATGGTTAACCCATGAATGGGTCCTCATGTTCTCCAAGTGGGCTATGTGCTCTCTTCAATCCATTGAGATGAGGCATTTGGGTTGCTCTTGGAGACCCGTTTCCTTTCTATTCCCCACTTGTCCATGCATATGTGTAAAAGATGGAGACATCCTAAGTGAGAATCATGACCTTGGCATAAAAGTGAGTCAATCCTTGGCCACATGTGGACTTTGAAGAGGAACTTCTCATGTGCAGTAGGACTCTCATCCTTAGTTGATTTCATGGCACTTGAGTGCATTTGTTGTCCAAAATGTGTCCTTGGATGATGGACTTTTCTTACCTGAGGCATGCCATGCCACCTTCTTTAAGGCAGGCCTTACTTTTTCCAATGGGTCCAACACATATCCTAAGTGACACATGGAGTTGGACTTTAGATTTTGCATTTGAATGTGAGTCCAATCCCATGGGTTTCTTGGATGAGAATTTGGATTTTAATGGGTAAAGGATAGGGACTTACCTTGCCAAGCTTGTAGGATTCCATGGCGGATGGTACCAGGGGCCACCAAGTAGTTGACGAGGATGATCCTGCTTTCATTGTCCGCCGGGGGGACCACATGTGTTCCCTAGCTATGGAGCATCAACCTCTTCCTGCCATCAAGGGTCGAGGTACCAGGGATCGCTGGGACAATTGGATGAAGGAGCCACAGCCCTTGCTTGAGCGAGTACTAGATGGTACTCCTTTTGCTGGCCTCCTCACCCTACGCTTCCATAATAACGACGCCAACCGCATGATGCTTGCGGCCCTTTGTGAGAGGTGGCGGGATGAGACCCACACCTTCCAGCTTCCTTGTGGAGAATGGGGGATAACCCCTTTGGACATTTACATGCAGATAGGTTTCCCATTTCATGGGGCAATTGTCCCTCAAGTTAGCTCTTTAGCTCCCCTCTCTTCCACTGATTGGCTGCGGCTTGTCGGTGACGTCCCTCCTGAGGGTGAATTCCAAGGCCATCAAGTGAAGATGCGATGGTTTTACAACAATTTTGCTTCCGTCGTCCCTACCACCGAGCGAGAGGCCCTCCACAAGGCGCGGGCCATGATCACTTATGCTTTTGGATCCTTTCTTTTTTGCCATGCGAATGAGAGAGTTGATCCTAAATTTCTTCGTTTAGTCGAGGATCTTCATCACCCCTATAACTGGAATGGGGCCATCCTGACCCGTCTCTTTCAAGGTCTGGACAAGACCTGTCGGCATAGCCGGTCCTTCACAGGCTTCTGGCCTGTTGTTGAGGTACCTCTTCTTTCATCCTCTTTGGAGCCGTTTGCCTCCTTTCTCTCTCTGATCATTAAATGTACTTTCATCCAGACCTGCTTTTATGACCATTTTCCGCATCTTGCGCCGAGGATGCGAGATGACATTGAACCCGCTCAGTATCGCCACATGTACTGGCATCAGCAGAATCGTCAGCGGAACTCCCGAGTTCCCGGGGACAATTGGCGTGCTGATATAGACGGGCTGACCGTTGAGGACGTAAGTATCTTGCTTGTCTTTGTCCTTGTACTGTACTTGTAACTGATCGTGGTAACCTCTTCTGCTGCAGTTTGCCCGGATGCCGTACGCTAGTTTCCCTCTTTACTACACACCCCAGCGCGTGGAGGCATACGATGCTTCATGTCTCCGTATTATGCTTTCTGACGCTGAGTCCTTCCAATGGTACTTGGGAGAGAGATTGCTTCGGCAAGTCACTGGGGTAGCTCGGGTCCCCTGTTCTGCACCTCCTCCAGCTGCTCGGATGCCAGCTGATGAGAGAGTTGAGGCTCTGGTGGGCCAGCCTGGCTTCCGTTTCACGATCCCGGATCGTGATTATGACGAGTGGTATCTGCTATTTGGCCAGGGGCCTTTGCTTCCTTCGCTTTATGTTCCAGGTGGCCGTCGCAGGTATGCTGGAGGTTCAGTGACTGCTCCTTTGATGGATCTTTATCGTCGGGAGCGGGACGCGAGGAGGGGCGATGATGATTATGTTGGTGACTTGTAGCTGGCTCTGCTTTATATGGCTTGTACTTTTGTTTTTGTCCCCTTTTGTATCAAGCTCTTTTGGATGAATATACAGGCTTTGATTTCTCCCAAATTCCTTGGTGATGTCTGGATGCTTTGACTCTTGACTCATTCCTTCATGATTTGTAGACTTCTCAGCTGCATGGGAATGACTTGAATGGTTCAGATTGCTTGATTAGGCCTTGTGGGCCCACTTGATGATTGGATCTTGGATTCTAGCCCTTCTTTTGATGATTGGACCTTTGATATTGCCACTCCATGACTTGTGTAAGCTTTCCAATGGTTTGGATCTTGACGATTTTGGCCCTTGAATGGTTCAGATTGATGGATTTGGCCCTGTGGGCCCACTTGAGACCTTAGCTTTACTTTGGGGCACTTCTTTTGATGATTTGTGAGGTTAGGAATGCTTCTCATGGTGTGGATGATGGCTTGAACGTCTCTGATCGCTTGATTTGGCTTTGCGGGCCCACTTGATGATTAGATCTTGGATTCTGGCCCTTCTTGTGATGATCAAACCTTTGATCTTGTTGTTTCATGGCTCATGTAGGTTCTTCAATGGTTTAGATCGTGATGATCTAGTCTTTGAATGGCTTGGATTGCTTGTGGCCCCCACTTGATCACCTTTCCTTCTCTTTGGCTTGATCAGCCCTATTCCGGTCACATTGCTTCAGTGATTGGACCAGTGGGGCACCTTTTGTATGATCTTGATCATCTTCAGTTGAAATTTGGAGTGGACCGGAGCCTTGGGCGGCCCACGGAGCGCCATCTGCTGACGTGGACTGTCAGCCTCACCTACCAAAAGCCCTGGAGCCAATCCCGCGGAGAGAGGGGAACCGCGTCCGTACGGGCGGCCCAGGGCAGGCCGCCCAAGGCTCGCCTCTTGAGCGGCCTGGGCTGGCTCTGGTTCGGACATCTTCTGCTGTCTGTTGCTGCTGTCCCCACATTCCCTGTACTGGACCGTTCGATTCCAGCCATGAATCTTCTTGTCCCCTTGTCTTTTCTCTTCATCTTGTCTTCTTCTCATTTTGTCCTTTCTTGGGCAATGGATGGTGGAGATTTGGGGGCTGTGGGGGCTGTCCAAGGTGGGTCCCACACTTCAGATTTTCAATTGAGCTTTGATAATGGGGAGATGTCTTTAATGGATGGGGGAGATGGGGCATTGAATGGAAGCATTGATGAGGGGCTTAGGGATGGTGGTTGGTGGAGCTTTGAATAGCTCCATTAATGGTGGGATGGCTGGATTTTCTGATTTGAATGGGGCCCTCATTATGGGAGGAATGGATGGTATGGATGAGATGATGGGATGGGACATAGGTGAGGCTATGCATCCCTTGAGTGTGGGTCCCATGGATGATGTGATGGACGGTGATGATGGGACTATGAGGGACATAGATGGGCTGATCTCATGTCTGGATGGTATGGATGGCTCAGATGGTACCTTTGACGGTTTGGATGCTCTGGATGAGGGCCAGGATGTGCGGTATACTTCTTTGGGTGGACTTGATGTGATCATTGATGATGTCCCCTTGATGATGGACGGTGTAGGATGCCTCGATGATCCCTTTGATCGGCCAGGATGATGACTGGATACATGATTTTCCTGTTGGAGGGGGCCGCAGGTCCAGATCTGACCGTTGATTCTTCAATCGGGGCTGCCGGGACCCTTTTTGATGGTTCAGATGCATTCTTTCGACGGTCAGATTAGCCAGGATGCCACGATGTGCGGTGTGATCTTCACTGATGGCTCTTTTGGTTGGGAGCATTGTCCTTCTTTTGGTCATCGGCCCTTTGCGCACTCTGTTCACGAGGTGGGCGAGTCTTCTCATGCGGCTGAGGTTGTGACAGTTTCCGACAGTGATGCGGCTATATCAGACATAGCCGTTACTGGGGACAGGTCAGGGGCTGTCGAGTCTGCAGAGGTTCCAGCTTTTCCTTCTCCTTCGCCTGTTGACCTTCCGATCTTCGATGAGTTGTCCTCGATTTCTGGGCCTTTTGTGCTGGAGGGGATACCGGTGAGGACTTGTCAGCTGCTTCCTCGTTCTTCTTGCTCGCCACGACTGCTTGCTTGGCTTGACAGCTTGTCAGCTTATGAGATTCGAGATTTGGAGTCTTATGGCTTTGGCAGTCTGATTCATATGGCTAGAGTTGACATTGACTGGAGGATGCTCGGAGCTGCCTTGATTGACTGGGTCCCTTCGTTGAACTTGTTTGCGTTCAATGATATGGAGATGGGGCCTTCTTTGGAGGAGCTTGCACGCTTGACAGGCTTACCCTTGGATTATACTCAGTACTTTTCGCCGAAGACATCGCCGAAGACTGCTACACCGCAGAACTGGTTTGGGATCCCTATCTTGTTCGACCTGCAGCTAGTGGCCAGGATGCTGTAGTGTTCTCTTTGGACCTGCTGTATGATCTTTTTTCGGGTCCTCAGAGTACGGCCTGGTTCCACCTTTGCTCGGAACGCACTGATGTTCTGTTTGATTGCTGAGGTGCTGTTCTCGGGATGGCGCAGGTCCCAGACTCCTTTGCTTTTTGAGGTGATGAGCCGAGCTGTCCGTCGGCAGGGGATCATTTCTCTCATCTTGGCCGAGCTATTTGATGGGCTGACCGACTGTGCCCTGGGCCGCACTCGTGTCCTTCGCGGCTGTTGTGCTTTCCTTCAGGTATCTTTTCTGCACCTTTTTTCTTCTTGCTTTGCTAGGAATTATTTTGCTCTAGCTGAACTTCTTTTGCTTTCTGTGATCAGGTATGGCTATGGGAGCGTCTTTCTCTGACCGTTCCTGTACCTCTTCCTGGCATCCCGGGCTCTGACATTATGCGTTATATCATCGAGTTCCTTCCTCATACAGCCAGGATGAGCGAGCCCCTGTATCGCAGGATGTTCGCTGAACTTCGTGACTGGAACGTTCGTTGGGAGTCATCTTGGCTTTCACTTCCTCCAGTGCTTTGCGATGCACACCGCCATCCTCTGATGTTGGTAGGCTTTCGATCCTACTTTTCTTACCATCCCATCCGGTTCCTGCGGCAGTTTGGGTATGAGCAGGATGTTCCTCATTTCGCTTTCACGGGTATCGGGCGTCGAGCACTTCCATCCAGATCCTCTGACTTTAGGACCCGGATTGATTGTTCTTGGGCGAGTTATTTGACAGCTGATTTGTTGGGATTTGAGCTACGGACTTTTCCGATGGCGACCGCCCCATATCAGTATTGGGTTGCTGAGCAGTCTTTGTATCGACGTATCCCTTGTTGGCACCAGACTGCTGATGAGGATGAGCAGGATATTCTTGGAGATGCTGGCTCTTCATCTGGTTCATATGAACCTTTTGAGGAGCGCCCTTTTGTCGATCCTGGCTTCCTTTTGGCCACTCATGGCCATCTGCTGTCTGAGATCTCTGCACTTCGGTATCATTGCGAGATGATGTCGAGGAGATTGGCTGCCGATCGGAGGTTGTCTGATGAGGAGACAGCGATCCGTACCCTTGAGCGCGATGAGGCGCATTACCTGCGTATGGAGGTGAGCAGGTTGAGAGCGAGACTATCTTTTTATGAGTCAGAGGACTCACCTGATGTGGCCGAGGAGGAGGGTAGAGATTGATTGTGTTGGCCACCTGCACACTGATTTTTGCATATGATTGATGATGATGCATTTTTTTGTATTTTTGAAAAAGATGATATGTGTAAGAGAAATATAATGCATTTAATTGAAAAGAGAAAAAACTGTTTGAAAATCTACTGTGCCATGAGTTGTCTTGTGAGTGTGTCTGGATTTTGTGTCGGGATATAGGAATCAGAACTGGGGCTCGGTCAATGATTTGACCGATATCTCGAGATTTGACTTGCTTGATCCTTTGGTTCCCTAGAGATGTAGGCAACGGAAACTCTCGTTTCCTGAGATTGTCAGAGTCTGTAGAGTTCTTCGCTCCTGACTGCGCTTCTTCTTGTTCTTGAACTGTAACCGCTTGAACTGATCTGGACCGTCTGCTTTCTTGGTACCTGCACTTTTATTTTTTCTTTTCTTCTTTTTTTTTCTCTTTTTTTTTTTCATTTTGAGCCATTTTTGCCTGTAGTGCTCTTTCGAGTTTTCACCACAGCCGGCTTTTTCCCGTCATTTTTGCCCGTGGCGCCCTTTCAGGTTTTCACCACGTCCCGGGTATTTGGTCTTGCCTGCCCCTTGGCAGCTGTGCTGTTTTTACCCTTGGCGCCCTTTCAGGTTTTCACCAAGTCCGCTGTATGCCCACTGTTTTTACTCGGAGCGCCCTTTCGGGTTTTCACTCCGCCCTCTTTGTTTAGGCACACATTTTCTTTTTTCTTCTTTTTTTTTCTTTTTTTTTCTTTCTGGATCTCTGGATAACTGCGGCGGCTAGAGGTCGGGAATCCGTCGTTGCCGGCCGATGGCAGTCCTTCAGCCCTTATCCTGAGTTACGATAATGGAGCTGTCGGTCTTTGCTAAAGACCCCTCTGAGATGGATGGATGGATGACTGTGTTTCTTCTTGGGTTGATTTTTTTCTTGGGTGCCTTGCTTTGGCTTCCCTTTTTCTTTCTCTTTTCTTCTTTTCCTTTCTTTTTCTTTTCTTTTGCATTCTTTTTCTCTCTCTTTTTTTTTGTATTTTCTCTTTTGGAGTCCCCTTATTTGAAACACTTGTTGGTGGACGGGAATGATTTCTCAGAGGTCTTAGCTTCGACCTCTTGACTTCAGCTCTATTAAAGTAACTCTTGATAAGGTCAGAATGACTTACCCGTGAAAGATCTTCACGTTGTCGGCGTTGGTTGGCTCAGGAAGATCCACCCCTCTCATGCTGGTGAGTCTGAGGGCGCCTCCAGGAAGTACTTCTCTGATGATCAGTGGCCCGTCCCACGAGGGTTTGAACTTTCCTCTGGGATCTGGAAGGTGCGACGGTAGAATCTTCTTCATGACCATGTCGCCTACCTTGAAACTCCTTTTTCGGACTCTCTTGTTGTAAGCCCGAGCGATCCTTTTCTGATAACATTGTGAATGACTTAGTGCACGCATGCGCTTTTCATCTGCTAGCTGCAACTGATCGAATCTGGCCCGTTGCCATTCTCCTTCTTCAATTCCGCTTTCTAGTAACACTCGTAAGTGATGGTATTTCCACCTCGACTGGTAGGACTGCTTCCATTCCGTAAGTAAGCTCGAAAGGAGTAACGCCCGTAGCAGACCGTACAGACGTTCGATAGGCCCAAAGTGCATATGGGAGCATATCTGACCAATCTCGATAGGTCACGACCATCTTCTCGAGTATCCTGACGATTGTCTTGTTTGCGGCTTCTACCCCACCATTCATCTGGGGACGGTAGGGGCTTGATCGATGACGTTGGATCTTGAACTTGCTGAGGAAGTCATCCATCTTCTTGTTGACGAACGGGGTCCCATTATCTGTGATGATAGCATTAGGGATTCCATACCGGCATATGATGTTGTTCTTCATGAATTTGATCACTTGAGATGCTGCAATCGTGGTGTAGGAGGCTGCCTCTACCCACTTGGTGAAGTAGTCGACTGCCACAAGTATGTACTCGTGACCATTTGATGCTTTGGGACTGATCTTGCCGATGATGTCGAGTCCCCACATGGAGAAGGGCCAGGGGGTGGTCAGGTTGTATAACTCTGATGATGGGGCATGGATTTGATTCGCATGCTCTTGACACTTGAAGCATTTTCTGACGTGCTTGCAACAGTCTGTCTCCATGGTGAGCCAGTAGTAGCCGAGTCGTAGAATCTTCTTTGCCATCATGTGCCCATTCATGTGTGGGCCACAGATTCCTTCGTGTATTTCTTTCATGATCTTTGCAGCTTCTGTTTCATCGACGCATCGGAGGAGGATGTGATTATAGGATCGCTTGTAGAGAACTTCGCCACTGATGGTGAACTGGCCGGCCAAACGTTGGATGGTTCGGCGATCTGTTGCTGTTGCTGATTCTGGATACTCCTGGGTTTCGAGATATTGCTTGATGTCGGCATACCAGGGTTTGTCAGGGACAGCTTCGGCTTCTTCTATTTGCAGGCAAAAAGCAGGTTCTTCTTGAATTTCGACTGTGAGCTCCCATTCTGAAGCTCCTTTTGGGATCTCGAGCATTGATGCGAGCGTGGCGAGAGCATCTGCAAACTGGTTCTTGGCTCTGGGCATGTATGAGAAGGTGATTTCCTTGAATTCTTCGATCAGATTGTCAAGATACACATGATATGGTATCAACTTCTCGTCTTTGGTCTTCCATTCGCCATTGGTCTGATTGATGATAAGCTGTGAGTCTCCAAATACTCGTAGCTTCTTGACGCCCAAGATTATGGCTTCCCTTAAGCCAGCGATGCATGCTTCGTACTCTGCCATGTTGTTGGTGCACTCGAATGCGATGCGCCTCGAGATAGGAATAGGGACATCATCTGGAGAGTAGAGGATTGCTCCAATACCACTCCCTTTAGAATTTGCTGCGCCGTCGAAGAATAACGTCCACTTCATCTTTTTTCTTCTTTTCTTCCTCTTCAATGAGCAAGAGATCTTCATCAGGGAAGAATGTCTTGAGCGGCTGATAGTCCAGGAGAGAGTGAGCCGCAAGATGATCGGCGAGGGCCTGTCCCTTGATTGCCTTTTGAGTGACATAGGTGATGTCGAACTCAGACAAGAGTAGCTGCCATTTAGCTATCCTTCCAGTGAGTGCCGGTTTCTCGAACAGGTACTTGAGCGGATCCATGTGAGCGAGAAGGAGAATAGGGAATGCAATCATGTATTGACGGAGTCGCTGAGTTGCCCAGACTAGGGCGAGGCAAGTCTTCTCGATCGGGGAATACCTGGTCTCGTAGTCGGTGAACTTTCGACTCAAATAGTATATTGCTTGTTCTTTCTTCCCGGTCTCGTCGTGTTGGCCGAGGACACAGCCAATGGCTTCTGCTGCTACCGAGATGTATAACAATAGTGGTCGTCCAGGAGTGGGCGGCACTAGGACTGGAGGATTCATGAGATACTTCTTGATGCGGTCGAAGGCGACTTGGCAATCATCATTCCATTCTTTTGGGACGTTCTTCCGAAGGAGCTTGAATATGGGCTCACAGATAGGTGTGAGCTGTGCGATGAAGCGACTGATGTATTGAATTCTGCCGAGGAAGCCACGAATTTCTTTCTCTGTTCTAGGAGGGGGCATCTCGATGATTGCTCTGGTTTTGGTCTCGTCGACCCTGATGCCATCCTCGCTCACCATAAAGCCGAGGAGCTTACCTCCCATTGCACCGAAGACACATTTCTGAGGGTTGAGGCGGAGCTTGTACTTTTCTAATCTGTTGAATAACTTCTTCAGATCTTCAAAGTGTCCTTCAATTGTGCGAGATTTGACGATCATGTCGTCCACATATACTTCGAGCTCTTTGTTCATCATGTCGTGGAATAGTGCTGTCATTGCTCGCTGATATGTTGCTCCTGCGTTCTTCAGACCGAACGGCATCACCCTGTAACAGAAGGTTCCCCAGGGAGTGATGAACTGCTGTCTTCTCACGATCTTCGACGGCCATCTTGATCTGATTGTAACCTGAGAACCCGTCCATGAATGAGAAGATCTTGTATCCTGCAGTGTTGTCGACTAGAGTGTCGATATGTGGCAAAGGGAAGTCATCTTTTGGACTGGCTTTGTTGAGATCTCGGAAGTCGATGCACATTCGAACCTTGCCGTCCTTCTTCGGTACTGGTACGATGTTGGCGAGCCATTCAGGGTAGTTGGAGACTACCAAGAATCCCGCGTTGTACTGCTTGATGACTTCATCTCGGACTTTCAGAGCCCATTCTGGCTTCATTCTTCGGAGTTTTTGCTTCACTGGCTTCATATCTGCCTTGGTTGGCAGATGGTGTACAACGAGCTCTTCATCGAGCCCCGGCATGTCTTCATATGAGAACGCGAAGTTGGACAATCTTGGAGCTAGGAACTCTATCATTTTCTGTTTCATCTCAGGTGGCAACGATTTTCCAATGCGTACTTCCCTAGGGATCTCAGGCGTCCCCAAGTTTACTATCTCGAAATCATCGGCTACAACATTGGCTTTAGATTCGAACTTTTTGAGGAGATCCTCTAGTTCGGGAGCTGGATCATCATCTTCCTCGTCCCGAGCTTCGTCCAGACCCATGAGCTCGAAGTCTAATTCGATGTCGAAATCATATGATTCGACTTCAAACTCATGCGACTCTTTAGACGAACTTGGCACACTATTGAATGCAGGAAAGAAATATTTTTTGGTTTTTGAGATTTTTCTGAAATTGAAATGCTAGATGTTTTTGGTTTTTGAAAGTTTTTGATTTTTTTGGCTTTTCGAAATTCACGGGACTTTGAACAAGCGGGCATTGCAGACCATGATTGATCCCAACTTGTTCCAAAGTTCCGGTCGCTGCTTAAACAGGCGTTTTTTTTTGGAAGCCAGAGCCCTCAGATGGCTCTTTGGCTGATTCAAAAGTGAGGGGAACAGATGACCATTCAGGACCCCACACTTCCTCCCCTGAAGAGGTGGGGGTTGATGATTTGGGCGAAGAGTCATGGTCTGGCCCAATGACCATGACTTCTTGCTGGTCAGGTTCGAGATCTGAGTCGTACTCAGTCCCTCCCGGATCACTTACCTCGCATTGCAGTTCGTCTGGTTCCACAGCTAGACACAAGTTTGGAACCTGGACATCAGACCAATCTAGGGCTGGCCACTTCCCTTTCTTGGTCCAATGGATGGGCTGCTTCTGCCCCTGGCTGATGATTGATGATGTTGACTTTGCAGAGATGGGCAAGTCGTGCCCCTTGCTAATTGGTGATGAGATGGGCGAGTCGTGCCCCTTGCTGATTGAAGTGGGCAGGTTGTGCCCCTGGCTGTTTGAAGTGGGCAGGTTGTGCCCCTGGTTGATTGAAGTGGGCAGGTTGTGCCCCTGGTTGAGAGAGTGGGCAAGTTGTGCCCCTGGTTGGGAGCAGGTGTCAGAGTAACCTGGTCCTGAAGCTGCTGTATTTGTCTTCCTTCTTCGTCTTCATCATTTCCTCCTTCTTCTGGAGGCTTAGAGGGTTCGAGAATCTGATCCCATCGAATGGGGGGCCACGTAGCCCAAACTAGGCTCATCGGGAGGCCTTTGTGTAGTGCAGTCGGTTGATTCCCTCCTGGATCTTTGCAAGGTTCTCCTGGCTTGACGAATTGGATGGGTGAGCACCGAAATTTCTTCCTTCTCTTGTCCATGAAGGTTGCCCTGTATCCGAGTCCCCACTTGCGTTGGTTATATACTAGCGATACCTTTCTGGACTTGAAGTGATTCTTCATTCGGTATTTGAGGCTCAGACGCTCTGCCGGTGAAAAGACACGGTCCACCCTTATCGGTTCTGGATTGGCGATAGAGTTCACAGTCTCGAATTCGAAACTGTGAAACGGGATGTCTTCTTCAGAGTGCTGGATATCGATGACCGGGATGTCTGGTTCAGTGGCAGTAGCATTGGAAGGAATGATGAGCTCCTTCTCTGCATGGATAGAGATCACTTGATTTCCACAGATATACTTCACTCGTTGATGCAGGGTTGATGGCACAGCTCCAACCTTGTGCAGCCACGGTCGTCCGAGCAGCATGTTGAAAGAGGCTGATATATCCAGGATTTGGAATGTGATGGTGAGAACTTCTGGACCTATCTGTACCTCTATGTCGACTTCCCCTTCCACTGATCGGCGGGTGTTGTCAAATGCTCTGACGCATATGGTGCTGGGTCGGAATGAAGAAGGACTGATTCCCAGGCGTTCCGCGGTCTTGAGTGGGCAGACATTTAAGCTTGAGCCATTATCGATAAGGACCAGCGGAACACAGAGGTCTTTGTATCGTAAGGCTATGTTGAGGGATCGCCCATGATCTCGTCCCTCTGGTGGCAACTCATTATCGGTGAAGGTGATGGCGCGCGGAGCCAGTAGCTGTCCAATCATCAATGCAATCATCTCTGGTGCCGTATCGGAGGAGACATGAGCATCATTCAAGGTCTTGGCAAACATTTCTCGGTGTATGCGAGATGTGCAGAGTAGCTCCCATACTGAGATTTGTGCAGGGATTGACTTGAGCTGAGTTGCTACATCGTATGCGGCTTCATTTTTGCTGCCGAGGCCTGAGAGGACGCCTTTGGGATCTCCTCTGTTTTGATTATCTCTTCGGATGCAACGCCCGTTGGGATTCATGTTCCCACTTCCGCACATTCTGGATAGTGCCATGGAACCTCTTTGTAGTTTTCCTCCCTTTTGCCTTCTAGGACCACTGGTTCTTGCAACGGTGCTGGTGTGGGTACCAGATCTTCCTCGTATAGAGCTTTTGCCTTGAGAACTACATTGTTGCCTGTGCTGAAGGGGTAGTATCGAGGCTTGTCTTCATAGACCACATAAGGTCGTGGTCCTGGCTTGACTGTTCCTGGGGCAGGAGGCTCCCATGGAATGAATACTGGTCCTCTTGATATGGCAGGAGGTTTCTCTGTTCGTCCGAGCTGCCGTAGCGTGATTGATATGCCTCCGGGACTTGCCCCTTGCAATATGACAGGCTTGACTGGAAGAGATCCTTCCAAGACAACGGGCTCTTGCTGCTGATGAGTGTAATCCTTCCATTGCGGATTGGATTGTTCTGGAGTTGCCCCTTGCAAGATGACAGGTTCGTATGTGGGCTCAATGTATGATTGTGCTCCTTCCAGGACGACTGGTTCCCAGCTTGAATGGTTGTAAGGTGCCCCTTGAACAACTGGTATATCAGTATGGAGGTGCTCCTTCAAGCACTACTGGCTCGGAGATTGAAGGAAGAAAGGGACTTGCCCCTTGCAAGACTGGAGGAGGATTTGTTGGCTCATAAGTGTAGGCATGAATGGACTGAATAGGGGAGAAGAAGCGATCGATATGGTCCCCTTCTTCTATACTATTGACGGCAGGGCCACGAGACGAACTGGGGTCCGTTGGATGCTGAGGCAGAGGATTCTGAAGGATGTTGGTGGAAGCTGCTGGAGAAGTTCCAGGGACCGAGATGACGATCTTGCGGTCATCAATCAGGTCTTGTATGGCATTTTTCAAAGTATAGCATCGATCAGTGGCGTGGCCACGTCCTTGATGGTAGGCACAGTACTCATTTTCTCGGTAATTTGGAGGCAGAGGATGAGGCGGAGGCCTAGGTGTCATCAGAGTGAGTAACTGCTTTTGTACCAGCGTAGTCATGATTTGACTAAGTGGTTGACTGAGTGGAGTGAACTTCCTGAACTCCCTGTAATTCTGCCTGTTCTGGTATGAGTATTGGCCATTTCCCCTGAACTGCTGCTGTTGTCGAGGTGGCTGTGGCTGAGGATTCGGTTGTGGCTGATATCGCTGAGGCTGATGCTGAACTTGATTCTGCTGATACTGTTGACGTCCTTGTGGGGGAGCACGTTGATTTCCTTGAGCAGCGGTGTTGATGTTGTTTACCTCTGTTGGGCGGGGAGGAGAACCATTGCGGTTTCCATTCCCGTGCCCGATAGGTCTTCCTTCCACTCTGTTCCTCTTGACTGGAGTGGCTTGATGAGGCCATGGGGAGATCGTCCCGGCCCGGATTCCTGCTTCAACTTGCTCTCCAGCACGGATCAATTGTGAGAAATTCGCATATGGATGCGAGATGAGATACCCGATATGCCTGGGTATGTTGAATGAACAATCATGGAGATTTGTTCTTCATCGTCGATGGGTGTCCGCATTCTGGCTGCCATAGCTCGCCAACGTCCCACATAAGCTGATAGTGTTTCATCACTCCTTTGCCTGAGTGCTGCGAGGTCGGCTCTTCTGGGTGCCATGTTGAGATTATATGCGAATCTGTCGACGAAAGCCTGGGAGAGCTGTTCCCATGTTCTGATGCGGTGGCAGTCCAATGAAGTGTACCAATCTAGGGCATCGCCCTTCAGAGATTTTTGGAACAATCGAATGAGGGCCCCTTCGTTTCCTGAGATTGCACTCAGCTCTCCACAGAAGGCCTTGAGATGTGCTGTGGGACAACCGCTGCCGTCGTATCTTTTGAACTTTGGAACCTCAAAGTTTTGAGGTACCGAGCATCTGGGAAAGGACACAAGTCTCTGAACTTGGTCGAAGGTAAGTCGATTCCTTGCTGTCGCTGAAGCTGATTTTGCAAGATCTGGAACTGCTCCCGCAACTCGTCCAGTCCTGAGTGATCTGTTCGAGCGACTGGTGCCTCCTGGAGTAAGGCACGTTCTTCTTCGGCATAGTGGTCGATGTCTTCGACCCTATGGGCTTGCTGAAAAGCAACCGCGGGTTGCTGAAATTGGTTTGATGATTGAACTGGATTCTGATGAACTTGAGCTTGAAATGATGGTAACTGAACTGGAGACTGTACTGAAGGTTGAACTGGAACTTGCTGGAAATTAACTGGATTTTGCTGAATTGAAGATTGCTGGAAATTAACTGGATTTGCTGAATTGAAGATTGCTGGAAATTAACTGGAATCCCATCGGCGGGGATGTGCTGGAATTGAAAAGTGCTCCTGTTTGCAGGAGGCTGAGATGCTGGGAAGTGACCCCCTTGTTGGGTATTCGCCACTGTCCGCTGATTGATGTGGGCTTGACACTGACCCCCATTGTGGGCATTCGCCAGTGCTGTCCCTGTTGCTGGAAATTGAATTGAAATCCCATCGGCGGGGATGTGCTGAAATTGAAAAGGTGTCCCATCGGCGGGGACATGCTGAGATCTACTGAGATTGTTGTTTGCAAGATTGACTGGAAGCTGACTGGATGTTCCTGCAACGGAGGTGCTCTGAGATGGCCTTGTCGTCGCAGGAAGATATTGAGAAGGATGCCCCATAGCGAAGGGCTGAGATGGCTGCTGTCGGTAGTCTTGGGCAGACTCCGATGGTTGTGCTTGATTTGAACTGGAGGCCGGGAGGACCCGGCATGGCTGCTGAGATTGCTGAACTGGGCCAACCTGATTGTTGGCTGCTGCGGTGGCTTGTGCTTGCATGAATTGCAAGAGCATTTCTTGCATTGCTCTCATTCCTTGTGCCAATTCTTGTATGATTGGCGTATTGTCAACGGGCTGTTGCGCTGGAGGTTGCGCTTCGGTCATTTCGAGAGCAGGGAAGTGATGAGTTTCTTCTTCGTGGTCGGACATGGCTTGCTGAGCCCGAGTGCGGATTATGCTGCGGAAGGGAAGTTGTCTCCGACGTACGTTGAGCCCGAGGAGGCGCAATGGTGAGGACTATACTCTTTTTGGGTTTTGGGATTTTCTATTTTTTTTTGGTTTTGGAATTTTCTATTTTTTTTTTGTGTTTGGGTTTGGGTAGAATGCTATGCAGATGAGATTGTATGAGGATTAATGACTTTCAAGTACGGGAAGGATTCTGTTTTCAAGTCGGATCACGACTAGTGGGACTAGCTTATCCCCAGCAGAGTCGCCATTCTGTGGACCCTCGCCGATTTCTCCGCGCTCCCACACGACGTCGTTCTCCCTTTCCTTTCGGAAGAAGAAGAAGAAGAGGTGCGTGAGTGCGAAATCGCCGTTTGTGCCACTGGCTTGCCTCGTTCTCGAGGGCTTTGTTTGGTTGTCGTGTTGAGCTGGATATGTTTAAGTGAGTTTATATAAGACCAGAGTCGCCACTAGCCAGTTACTTCGAATCTACAGTCGGCTAGACCCCGTAGAAACGTTAGAGAAGGGAATCCGAAGATTCCTTCCTCTAAAATGACTCCTGTTGATCTGCGGTCAGAGATTCAAGGTAAGGGATCACGGTTACAGGGTGGGAAGAGGTTAAGCACCCCACACACTGCCCGTACCGAAGTACGGTCTCTACTTCACAGAATCGATCGAATACTTGAAAGTCTAATTTAATCCTCGTATATTCTCATGAATGACATGATGCATGAATGCGGGTCTGAACAGTAAGAGTTTCTGATGGGCAGGTTCCAACAACGGGCAAGCCCAGAGCATACGCTCGAACTGACAGGTGCTTAATATAAGACGTATGCAGTGTGCTTGAATGATCAAGGTGTTTTATGGTGAAGCATGAATGCAGGTCTGAACAGTAAGAGTTTCTGATGGGCAGGTTCCAACAACGGGCAAGCCCAGAGCATACGCTCGAACTGACAGGTGCTTAATATAAAGACATATGCATGTGTGCTTGAGTAATCAAGGTGCTTGTAGTGAAGCAGGGGGGTTGGAAGAAAAGTAAATGTTGCACTTATGCTAGATGCGAATGAGATGATGCTGGAAAAGAGTAGCTGGATGGACGGAGGTGTCGCAAGGATTGGCTTCGAGTGGCTGGATTAGGACTTAGATGGCTTGAGAGGCTTGGACCAGTGGTCAGGCTGGGCTGGACCAGGGTTAGACTCTCCTCACTCGGGCTCTCCTTGGTGGGAAAATGGGCTAAAGGGCACTCGAAAGGATGGACTCTCTCTGGACTCGAAGAGCTTCGAATGATTTGAATCTTTGAAATGAGAAGGGGAGGGGGGTATTTATAGCAGCGGAGAGTGGCGATTCGCGTAATTTTGTCCGGGCGGCCTGCCATGGGCCGCCCGTACGGCCGCTCCTCGGTTTCCAGCGAGTACGGCGTTCCCTCGGGGCTGCTGTTGGACTCGCTGGTCGACTCAGTGAGTTGACTCAGCGGGTCGACTCGGTGGTTTGACTCGACGGGTTGACTCGACGGGTTGACTCGGTGTTTTGACTCGACGGGTTGACTCGACGGGTTGACTCAGCGGGTTAACTCAGCGAGTTGACTCAGTGAGTTTGACTTTTTGGGATTTTTTGACTGGACTTTTTTATGGGGGGTTTTCAGGGTGGTTTTAGGACTGGGTTGACTGGGTTCAGGCTTGAACTGGGCTATGGAATGGGGCTTACAAGGGTGAGTTTGGCTGAGTTGGACTTGGGATTTGGGGTATGGTCCTCCGTTCAACCAGCTATCTCTACCAACAGTGTAGCCGAAGGTGGGGTGTCTACAACATCATGGGATGGATAAGGAGTATATGAAATACTTTTCAAATTGGATAGTACTATTATATATAAAAACAATTACTTTCACGATTTGTTTATCTCATTGAACCTAGACTTTCAATTAATAAGTTGGATTTTCATTATATGTGATTAATTACAAATGACCTTTCGTCATAATCCTTTCGATGTATTAATATTAGATCTTTACCTTTGGTCAATGGCTCGGCCAAGTTCTCATTTGACCTCATATGTTGGATTAAGATGATTTTACTCTGATAATTTTCCTTACATAACTATGTTTAAAATGCAATTGTCTCAACTTTTCATTATCTAACTCACAATATACTTAGGGTTCGAGTCCTTGCTTTGGTGGTAGACTCCAAAGAGTTTCAACACAAGGCTGGGGGTTCGAGTTTTCCATAAGTAGTGAAATCCTACTATGACATGAGTGCCGGGGTGTGCACGCATGGGTGGGTGTGGAGTGCGTGTGGAAAAAAAAAAAACTCACATTAATATACTTTGCACAAAGGAATAAACATGGCTTACTTCATATATAAGTATGTTGACCAATGTGTTCTAAAGCCACTTTATCTATTCTCTTACTAATGTTAAGTGATGAACTCTAACTCCATAGTTGAGCATATAATGTAGGTTAGTTTCTTAGCCTTTTAAGAAATAGCTCTACCTTTGAATGTAAAGTCCAACCATTTGTAGATTTTGAATAATTATGGTGTAAATTCTAAGTGATATCACTATATATAGCAATCATAACAGAACATCCTTCATAATAAAAACTATAAAAAAAAAATTTAGATATTTCAAAATTCTAATTAGTATTATCAAGTGCACATTAGTGTGATGGCTTATGTATTTGCTCAAATATTACTATAAAAGTTGTCATGTCCAAAATTCGATTTTTGACACCCATTCTTAAGCAGTACTACATCTACAGTGAGTTTCATGATTTGGACGGTCGAGATTCATGTAGTTTTATAACACATTTGGAATAGATGAGCGCATGTGTAAGCACCGCCATGATTTGCATCTTCTCTCCTTAGAATTACCTTTGTAGCCCAAGAGCTCACCAAATTATGGTGCCCCCAGGTTCTTAGTTTGTGAGCATAACAAAAATCAGTTTGGTGGTCCAACAGACTACCGTACTTCTGTGCTTTAGCAAGGATTGTCCGATGGTCCGAAAATATGTCCAGTTGGCATCCTTATTCCTTAACCACCAAGGCCCAGCCATACCATTCGATGGTGGATTGTCCACCATATAGCTAAAGGATTATTTCTACACGAATTTAGATGGTCTACTCGGCTGTTTGCGGAGCACCTGATTGTCCAGCACATGTCAGAACTGACTGTGTTAAATGCAGAGGAGGTGACAACGTCACTGCTCAGCTTGAAATCTCCTGTTAAAGACAAGCGGATGATCCGGATTCTTTCTACACACCCAATGTCCAGCAATTTGGCGTGATGCATATGGGTTGAAAACTTTAGTACACTATCAAAAAAGCTGACAGCGCTGGTGCTAAGACAATGCAGAAGAGCTGACAACGCAATGCTGAGCTGACAACGCCATTGCTAAGCTGGACACTGATCGGTAAACAGAAATCTCCTATAAAGACAAGCTGACGATACGGATTCTTTCTACACACACCAAGGGTCCCAGCAATTTAGTGCGATGCATGGGTTGACAGCCAAGGGTAATATTAATCTTCGGGACACTATCAAGGACCATATGATCCTGACCGTTAATTATAAAAATAAAAACAGTTAGCCGTCCAGCCTCAACTCACAAAACGGTTTGAGGTCATATATATGTCGTGATTTTCTTTTACAATGGTTCGTCTACGATAATAACAAAAAATAGGGACGGTTCTAATCATCTAAACATCTCTGCATGTGGGGCCCATCTGGCAATGCATATGAGACTGGTGCAACATTTCTATAGTCTCTTGTGACCATCAAAATATATGGACGGTTCTAATCATCTAAACATCTCTGCATGTGGGGCCCATCTGGCAATGCATATGAGACTGGTGCAACATTTTCTATAGTCTCTTGTGACCCATCAATGAAAGCCGTCCCTTGTTATTTAGAAAACGATAAAATAAAATAAAAAAAGTGGGGCCGTTGGACTGAATCGCCTGCCAGGTGGCATGAGCATGCCAATCCAAAACGACTTTTTTGAGAGGACCAAAATTATTTGGTCCGCACACATGGCGTTGATGGAAACGTTTTCGTTTGGTAATACGTATATAGTATCCAATAATACGCTTATTGGGGTCCACCCATTAGAACGTCAGTCTCGTGGTTCCAAGTGATGGTAACACTTGCAGGTTGACCACACTGTCGAAGAGATGATACGTCAATCGCATCCGTCCATCTAGAGGTGAAATATCCACGCTGCTGACCGCACAATTAGGTGAGTTGCATGACTGACTGGGTGGGTATGTTGCGCGATTGACTGGGTGGGTGGGTTGCATGACTAACCGTTAAAAAAAAAAAAACGAAGAAGAAGAAGAAGAAGAACTAGCAGGTTGACCACACTGTCAAAGAGATGATATGTCAATCGCATCCGTCCATCTAGTGGTGCTTATTGTTCTCGGCCTATGTTCACAAGATGATCTGATGCATTTGTATTTTGAACAAGTTCTAATATTGATTTTAAATTAGATGGATGGTCGAGATCGATCCTTCAGGCAGCCACGTGTTCTGAGTAGAGATGAGTCCACCATATTCCATTTCTCCTACATCTACAGTATCTCTCCAGAGTAACGATTTTTGGTGCAGGGCATCCAACCACAATCATCAGGGAAGAGAAATGCGAGATTTTGAAAATCTATAATAATATCGCGAAAAACTTACTAAAGGAGTTTGATATTTTAGCAAATAGCGGAAATTTTACAATAGTGCGTTTTTACGACATGATAATGTTAATAACTTGAAAATGGTGAAAATCTCTAGTAATTTGTTGTATTTATTTAAATTTCAAAAATATTTAATAATTTACAATAAATATTTTAAATATTTTATTATCAGTTAGATTTTCCAACGATATCTCACAAAAAAACTTTCAAAATTTAGAGGTCTCCCCAGAGATATTCGGGCCGTGAAATTGCCGAAAACCAGATTTGTCACTTTATGGAGGAGCATGTGACCTCTAAGTTCCATAACAACTCCATGATTTTTTATATATTTTTTTTTATTCTTTAAGTTTTAAACCAAATTCTGAATTCTAATTTTACAGTGGACGTATGAGATTTCACAACAAGCATGGACGTATATGATTTAAGCCATCCAACACATGCAACCCACCATGATGATCAGACAATAAAATATTTGACCCATCTAATCATAGGCCAAAAAAAAAAACCATTAAAAACATCCCAATAATACACGTCTGGCCCACCTAATGATGGGATCTAACCTACTTTTGATTCTTTTTATAATGACGGTGCAATTCACCTTTCGATGCATTTGGCATCTTAGGCACGCCATCTCATGAGCCTTGAAACGATGGGCTTTTCCAATTATTAGAAAAAAAAAAAAAAAAAAGAAGAAAGAAGAAGAAACGAAAAGATGCGGACTTGTTCATCATTTCGGGCGCGAATTAGTGTTACCCCGGGAACAGCTTAGTGGGTGTTACCCCCCGTATGGCCCACATGGATCATATTTTGTATATCCACTCTGTCCATCCGTTTATACAGATAATTTTAGGATAAGTTCTAAATGTTATACAGATCCAAATCTCAAGTGTACTATATCACTGGAAACAGTGTAATTGAGTGCCCCACCATTAAAAATTCCAAAGAGCCCATGGTAAGGTTTTGATAATGTTTATTTGCAGTCCAAGCTTGCCAATAAGGTCTTGATGAAGGGAAACTATAAATATCAGAATGATCCAAAACTTTTGTGGCCCACAAAATGTTTTTAATAGTTATTAATCACTGTTTCTAGTGATACGGTCCACCTGAGATTTTGATCTTCTTAAGGTTTTGCAAGGTTTTGCATTATATCCTAAAACGATACGAGAAAACAGATAGATGGAATAGATATAAAATGCATCACGATGGCCCCACAAGGTAGGGGTAACACCCACTAAGCTATTATTAAGGTAACATCTAATTCGCTCCCATCATCTCACACTTTAAAGATAGCTTTTAGCGGGAGGGAATTAGTTTTTACTGGCGTAACAGATCAGTGGGTGTTACCCCCCTACCATGGGGCCCACCTTGATGATTTTTTGTATATCCATGTTGTCCACCTGTTTCTTCAGACCATTTAGAATGGAGTATCAAAATTTATACAGATCCAAATCTTAGGTGGACCGCACCACAGAAAACAGTGGTGATTGAGTACCTCACCATTAAAAATTCCAAAGGATCAATCGTAATGTTTTCTTACTGTTTATTTGCAAACCAACCTGTTGATAATTTCAACAAGATCTGGTTGAATGGAAATTAGAAAGATTAGATTGACCCAAAACTTTTGTGGCCTACAAAATGTTTTTAATGGCTACTTACCATTGTTGTATTGGTACAGTCCACTCTGAAATGAGATGAGACAGAGTCAGCATCCTCTGTTGGCTTCCAAGCAGGAAACCCTGCTGGGAGCCTCTTCATTGGCCCACATCATCAAATATGTCCGCAACCCTATCAATCCTCAATGCAACCTGATTATGCCTCAGTGCAACCTGGTCACATGATGTCATGCAGTTACGTGGACCAATGGAAAGCTCCAAGCAGAGATTTCCTCTTGAAAGCCAACAGAGGATCCGGACTCAAAAACAGATGGGCAGCCTGAATATACAACAAATATATAAAGATAGTTTTTCTTTCCGTTTTTTTTTTTTTTTTTTTTTTTTTTGGAAGGGGGGGGGGGGGGGGACGGGAGGGGATAAGAGCATTGCTGTAATATGAATTATGACCTCTGAAGAAAGTTTCCTCTAGAACTTTTTCATTTTTATCTTTAAAATTTAAACTACTAAAAAATAGGCTTTAAGGGCCCGTTTGTACACACCCTCAAGAGTGTTTTTATGCTAAACATTGTTTTGGGATAAACCCATTTTCGAGTTATACAACTAGGTGCATCAAATTGATTTTTATTTAGTTGATTGAAAACATCAATTTTGTGGGAAAGGGATTTTAAGGAAGTTGCATCCAAACACGCCCTGACCTCTCAAAGAGTTTTTAACTTTCCAAAACACAAAAAAAAAAAAAAAAAAAAAAACTTCTAAAATCGTTTGCAACCTTTAAAAACAAATATTTTTAACCTTCATAATAACATTTCAATAAAAATAAAATAAAATTAAAAAAAAAGAGGGTATTACATCACATGCTTCCACAAATTTTTTACGTGTGGCTTCAACATACCTCAAATTATGTATTTCAAATGTGAAGTCCACCATATATAGATGCCACGGTCTAGAAAATTTCACTAAATTTATGACCTAACTAGATAATTGGTGGACATCAAATGGATCATTGACAAAGAAATTCATTCAGTGGTCCAAATTCAATTATCACATTCATTAGTAAGACAATATTGATCATTGCATGTATTAACTTTAAGGCTATATTATGGAATTCTCGTATGGTATATTTCATTACAAATGCATGAATATATACAAAAGCTAGGAAAGCTTTGGAAAACCTAATAGATATACATTTTTTTTTAAAAGGTTTATACGACCTATTGTTAGTACACCCACCACCCCTGTTTGCCACACTGCAATGTTAGCCACCCCACTTTGGGAATCGATAACATCACCAGTATTGAAATGAGGCTATCTTCACTAAGTCTAAACCACTTGAGCTATGGATCCGGGTGTATACATATATACATTCATAGGCGGATGTACAAAGGCTGAGGCAGATTGACTACTAGACAGTGATCTATGGCCCCAACATGATATATGTGTTTACCCATGCTGTTCATCTAATTTTACAGGTCGTTTTACGGTATGAGCTCAAAAAAGTGCATGATCAAAATCTCAAGTGGATTAACCACAAGAAAACAGTGGTCATTGAACTCTCACCATTAAAAACTGATATTTGGTGCTTTCCCTTCGTCCATGACAGTCTGATCTTATTAACAAGTTGGATGGAAAATAATCATTATAGTAGACCTTAGTTTTCAAAGATGGGTTCAATCATCACTATTTTTTATGGTGCCGTACACATGAGTTTTGGATATATTTGCTTCAATTTTGGGCTCATGCCCTAAAATGACCTTGAAATAATGGATGCAGGGAGTAGAAAAACACACACACCATTACGGTGGGGCCACATGGCAGGCAATCGGCATCCTACAAACGCACGCCATAGTGCAGGACTGTACGGACGTAGGGAGAGATCTCTCAATTTCCTCAGGGGGTGTTTGGTGCATGGACTTAAATGAGAGTAGGCGGGATGGAACTTGAAATCCTACGTTGGAAACTGAAACGAGTGTTTGGGCAGGGCATTCCTCAAGCTAGGGTGTGAGCATTGGAGATTGTGCCGGTGCTATGCAGGCTGAAGATGGGATTTGGTCTACCCCTTACAGGACTTGAATAGCACTCAGACGTTGGATGTGAGCCTTGCTACAGAAGTGTGTCACCAAGTTCTGTGACCCCACCATGATGTATGTGTTATATCCACTCCGTCCATCCATTTGGAGAGATCATTTTAGGCAATGAGCCAAAGAACAAGGCAGATCCAAAGCTCAAGTGGACCCCACTGTAGAAAACAGTGGGGACAGTGATGCTCACCGTTGCAACCTTCCTAAGGCGTACCATGATGTTTATTTGAGATCCAAATGGATGGACAGTGGAGATACGAACATACATCATGTGGGGCCCACAGAACTTAGTGAAATCACTTCAATAGGAATTTGTTACTGTAGCCGTCACTCTGCTGTCGTGCATGTCCAAACATCATATGAGGTTTATCCCAGGTTACCTTTATGAAAAATTTACATTCCAAACTGGATTGAGATTTACCTTCTAATTCTCAATTCCCCACAATCCCTGACAATCCCTGACACCCTAATTATCACCTTCCATGCAATTCCATCCCACCTATTTTCATTAATTCCATGCACCAACGCCCCCTTAATGTCTCTCTCTCTTCGCACAACTTTCTTGTTTTCCATCACTTTCCAATATTAAAGTCTCTTCTTTCTATTTGGTAAGTCCTCAAGTGGGACGAAATTATAAATTCTTATATCTTGAAAATTGTAAAAAAAAAAATTAGCCAACTTATTACAGCAATGTATTTCTAATCACACAGTTTATTATTACTCGCTAGACTATGAATCTCAATGTTGGTTTTGTGGTCCTCAACGGAGGATGCACTAAGTTTAACCCCCCATTGTTAGTACACCCACCCACCCTGTTAGTCACATAACAATCATAGCCACCCCACTATGAGAATCGATACATGACCTCAGTGTTGAAACGAGGCTATCTTCACTCAGTCTGCCACTTGAGCTATGGACCTGGGGTAGGATGCATAAGTCTACTCTTTCTTTCAGTTGTTATTAGAGTGGGTGCCATTGTTAGGTAATCTATACCATTGATCGTTTAGTCCTTACACGGATGAATCTTTTTATCTCTTACCTGCAAATAGACGGCTAAGATTAATATAGACGGTTAAGATCGTGCTACTAAATATGCAACCACTGTGGCCTCAAATCCTTGGGTTTGCACAACTTAGACCTATGATCCACATCATTGATATAATGGAACGTTCCTTGGATAGGGATTCCATTGAAATTTTCATGGTCCATCGATCCTAACCTTTTAATCGGTGGCCTGTCAATAGAACAATTAAGATGTAAATATAACAACGGCCCATATTCAAGGTGGGGAAATCCAAAGATTGGATGCGGTGATCTTTCAATGTCGAACATTGTATCCTCAGTCTTTCACTTTTGTAAAAGTGGGCCCATGGTTGGGGTGATCCAGACCAATTTCCAGTTGAATGCTGGCCATTTCTTTCTTTTCTTAGCCGTCTATTTCAGACTACCAATTGAAGTTTTAGAATTGTCCCATCAACAATTTTCTTTTTATCTTTTTATCTTCTTTTTTTTTTTTTTTTACGGATTTAGTCCATCAACAGCAGAACTCATCAGATGAACGGTCTCGATCAACGAATGACAGTCCCTACTTCTACAAATTAAGGAAAGAAAGATACTAGTCTGTACGTTCTTAGGTTGAATAGGACTTTTCGCTACTGGGTTCTGATTTCCAATATTAGCCTTCTAAATACTCATCGAGCACATAGATAAGTAAAGGGTAGTTTTGGAAATACTAATTGATGGTGGGATATTTTTGGCCCATCACAGTTAAATTCCAACCGATCCTCCAAATGCCACCTTTTTTTAAGGACCATCTGCTTAGCTGTGGACGCGAATCATGTGCCACAGACATGAATCCAGCGGTATCTGCGCCACTTTCATTGAAGGGGATGTTAGTGGCACACATGCCATTGTGGTATCCATACACGAGATCTCGACCATTCATCAGGTGGGACCCACCAGGGACATGACCAAGCACCAGAGCCGACCCAAGAAATTAGTTTACACAAAAGTAGTGTCAAACCTTTATGAGAAAAAATGGATGCTCTGAAGAGAAGAATCATCAACCGTCCAAATTCAACATATTCTTGTGATCAGACCATACGAATGTTCATGCCAGGCATATGTACTTTTGGCCCCACCAATGAACGGCCTGGATATTGCGCGGGTGCAACTTTGGCACATGTGCCGCATTGAAAACCCTGATTCTTAATAGCGGCAACTTGACGCTAAGAGCAGTGAGATGGGTCCACACACACATAGGGGATTTGGAAGATGCTCAACTGATGTGTCTTTCTTTTCAAGACCTTGGAAAAAAATCAGACAGATCCTCTTATTAGGTGGGCCACATACGTCATTTAGACTCAGCTGTTGTTGTCCATTAGTGCACAATGCTTTCTTTCCAACGCATGTGAAATTTATGCAGAATATATGGGCTGTGCAAGTTGGGGGGCCCATACCATTAATATCATCTGGTGTGAAAAGCTGGACGGTCCACTCACAAGATGGGGCCCACCTTTTGCATTTCCTGGATGTCCTACATGAGAAAATCAATGAATGTTTATTCCTTTAATCACTTCATCTGCCATATAATACACGTTTAACCTGTGGTTCTAGACCTTTTCAATTTCCTTGGAAGGTAAAGCGTTCACAGTTAAATATGAATAAAACGACGGGCCCATCTTTGTCGCCCTAGCTTGACTGAAGGAAGACAGGTTTGATATTTTATTAAATGTCCAACAATAAAAATATATTGTGGACGTATGTCACATGGTGGGCCTGTAATTTAATAAGAAGGGTAAAATCATTATTTCATCAACGGAAGCTTCGACGTGATTTGCAGGGCCCAACATATGAAAGTGGGCCAAGGAATATCCCATTTCCTATTGCGTTCACACAGCAATGATTCCATTTAGTAGTTAGTTTTTACCGGATAAAGCATTTACAGTTAAATATGAATAAAAAAGAGTATCATGCATGGGGGGATGAAATGAGGTGATGTTGCCCTAGCTTTTAGATTGAAGGGCTCGGATTAGGTACTACCTCCACTAAGGACGCACGAGGAGATGGATGGGTACGTGGTTGTCGTCATTGGCCGACGTAATGGGCCCCCACCTTGGGTCCAACGCAGAGCTGTCAGACCTGTAACATCTCACCAATACCGAGGTGTGAGGCCTACTGAGTCAGCCAATAGCGACGCGCCACGTACTCATCCGTCTCCTCGTGCATCCTAGTGGGGGTAGTACCTGATCCAAGCCCGTGATTGAGGGAGGCGGGTTTAATACTTACAAAGTGTCCCAAAAGTAAAAAATATATATAACGCATGCATGTCACATGGTGGGCCTATAATGTAATAAAAGGAGTTAAATCAATGTTGATTTTCATCAACAGAGGCCCCAACATGTTTTGTAGGGACCACTATGTGAGATTCGGCCAAGGAAAAGCCCATTTGCCATTAGGCTCACATAGAGCGATGATTTGTTTTCGTACTAGTTCGGTGTTACAAGGTAAAGTAGTTCCCGTAGAATAAAGACAAAAACAAAAGGCTAAAGCATTCACACTTATATATGAATAAAAGTACGTGCCTGATAAATAACTATTAAATCAAAAAAAGCCTACGTGTGTAAATTGGTCAAGATGAAATGAGGTGATGTTAGGTTTGAGACCTATCGAACGTCCTACAATTAATAAAACAAATACTAGGCACCCGTGTCACATGGGGGGCCTATTATATAATTAAAAGGGTAAAACAATCATTTCATTTTATCAATCGAAACCTCCAAGCAGGGCCCACCATGTGACGTTAGGCCTAGTAAGGAATAGAACTGAACACGAGCCAAGCTAGCTCGGTTAGCTCGCTCGACTCGGCTCGTTTTGAAGGTTGGGTTCAAACTAAGCCAAGCCATTTTTCTAAGCTTGAACTGACCCAAGCTTGATTTGGCTCGACTTAAAGTTCGGCTCAATCACAACTTGATTTAGCTCGATTGGGTAATATATATATATATAATATATCTATATATATATATATATATATATATATATATATAACTTTGTGAAAACAGTACATTTTTTTTTCCAAATTTAAAAAGCTCGAGCTTGAACTCAACTCAAAAGCTCGAACGAACCAAGCCGAGCCTGCCAATTCAGCTCAAAGGCCGAGCCTAGTTGAGCTCGAGCTAGGGTTGCCTGCTGGCCAAGCCGAACCGAGCTAGGCCCAACTCGATTCGGTTCAACTCGGTGTACAACTCTAGTAAAGAATAACACATTTGTCATTGGGTTCACAAGAAGCATTGATTTATTTTTTATTTATTTTGTACTAGTGAGGTTTTACAAAGTAACACAACCAATAGATCGAACCGTGGATCACTCACATATGTTGTATCATCTCTACCAAGCCAACCAATGAGGTAAAGACACATGAAGTAAAATTTTAAAACCTTGGTTTAAACCTTCGCATGAGCACATGATGAGGCTTTGGGCATTGTACCACAACTATGTAGGAAATAAATTAATGTCGAGAGTAGTTTAAAGGTGCATATCATTGTATACTTCTTGAAGATAGTTGAAGCCTCTCAATTTTGAAAGGGACTCAGCCACACTACTCTGGAATTCAATTAAGTTTGGCTTAATCTAGTCTTCCACTCTTGTATTATCCAGGAAGACACAATACCAGACCTTAGCTCTAAATGCCCAAAACGAGTAAAAAAGATGAAAATATAAGTTGAAGTGGTTCAAGCATCTATCTCCATCTATTCTTATAGAAGAAAATTAATTATATAATTAATAAATGCATAATTCCAATGCAATGAATAAGTCCATCTATAAAAGAGTTTGGTCATAATGGAGGCCCAATAGCTCAATCCGGCCCTTCCACAACATGTATGAGCCAAGTGTCAAGTGCGCCACTAAAGTGCTATAATGCTCTCAAGTAGCCTTGCAGTGTACTACCCAGGCACATGTGCGTATCCGCGCTCGATGCTTCACACGTCGCTAAGCCACCATCTACTTCGTGAAATTAAATAATAGCTATATAGGAATGATCTTATAAATACCACGTTTCAACTTTACTTCTCTTCCGAAGTGGGACTTCGGAAAACAAGTTTTCTTAGTAATGCTTATATATAAAAAAAATTTAAAAACTAAATTACAATCGTCATTTTTTAAAAATTAAAAATGGATTAAATACTTTGGGCATCTATAATAGTTATGTACATAAATGATGTTAGCGTATTTTGAACTTGAACTATCACATAGCATGTAAAAGTTACAAAGACCTTTAGTGGAAAAATCTTGAACTAAGAACTCTTTTAGATAAACTAGACTAGATCACACATAAAACTGAAGAGGTTGATTTACTCTCAACTCGACACTTTAAAGTTTGTGCCTAAACCTAGCATTACTAAGTGCTCTAATTATGACTCATATCTCATGGAAAGTAACTAGGTTCACATTCAGATAGGTGAATCATGTAAGAGTGGTATTGTATTTTATCATAATCAGTATTGATCTATGACTCATTAAAAGATAATGAATTTCAACCCAATGCTTTACAAAACACAACAGTATTATCATGAAAATAAAATTGTAAAATAGTGCTTCCAAATAGTTGTTTGCTTTGTTGTTTTTCCATTAAACCATATAAAATAATTTAATTGAGTTTCTTCTAAGTACAACTTATTTATAAGCCTTCGGTCCCTTTTTCCTTTGGTGAGGATATGATTGGATCTCTACTTATGCCCTTAATTAGATAAAGGATCTTTCAAATTTTTCTTTAATTTTACATAATGAATAACAATGAAATCATTAATGATAAGTTCTTTCACATGTTTGTGCTTCAGACTAATTTTGTTTTTTCCATTGTATGCTTTCAACGTAACTGGTTGATTATCATAGTAAAGTGAGATTGTCGACATGACATTGCTCTATCAATACTTCTACTAATATATTTTTAATCCACTCAGCTTCTTTCCCGCAGATGAGAAAGCTAGAAACTTAGATTCCATGGAACAATAAGTTATGCAAGGTTTTTTTTAGACTTTTAAGAGATTACTTCACCTTCTAGGGTAAGGTTTTAGACTGTAACTAATTTAAATTCATTTGAACCCAAGTTCCATGTTACATCATTGTATCCTTCAAGTATAGGGATATATCTTACATTATAACTCATAGTCCATTGTACCATTTAGATAACTTAGAATTTTGACCAGTACTTTCCAATGTCTTTTTCAGTGTATTACTTACTTTTTCTACTACATAAGTTGTATCAGACCTTGTACGGTACATGGCATACATGACCATACTGATAATATGATAATACTCAAGTTGAGTAATACTTCTACCTTCTTTCTTCATTAACTTAACGTTAGAATCATAAAGTGTAAGAGCAGATATTCATTTTACTTATTTGAACTTTTTAAGAGCTTTCTTAATATAATTTAATTGTATAAAAACAAATTACTATTATCATACTTTATGATTTTTATTCATAAAATCGCATTTTCTTGTTCTAAGTCTTTTATATCAATTTTTTTATAAATAAAAATCTTTATTTTATTAACACAATGAATATTCTCACAAAATAAGTGTATCATCAACATAAAGATATATGATTACACCAAAATTGTTATTAAACTTACTGTAAACTGTTCACAACCCCAAATGTAGGGTCGTGATGTAATAATTACTCGGTAAATCCGAGGTCGATCCTCAAGGACTTATACGTGTACAGTATTCTCCCAAAATAATTTAGAAATAAAATTGAATAAAGAACTAAAACTAAAATCAAATCTTAAATTTGAAATTAAGTAGAGAAATGGTGAAGACAATAAATCTGGAAGTTTTAACAATAAAGTAGAAACACTAGAGCATCAAAGATCTACATGTAGTCATTCTCAATGCTCAATTCAGAGAGATTTAGTTAATAACTCAACTGGAATCAAAATTTCATCCTATGCAGCCAGATAAAAGAGCAATTAAACTATAATTCAATAACCCAAACAGATTAGAAGTTTGATTGAACTAGTTCCCCCATTAAGAACCAAGTTTTAGATCGCAGGAAATTCAAAGCATTTATCGTGCTCGGAATATATGGTATATCAATGAATTTTACAAATGAAGTGCTTGCAAAACATGTAAATTAAACTAATCTCAATATTCTTAAGCATCCAATGAGCCTGGAATCATCACTAGATCAAAATAGAACTGAAACTAGGACTTTATTCAAACTATAATCAATCAAAATCCAACATTAAAATCATAATCCAAATCTAAAGTAAATCAAAGTATCAAAATCGAACTACAAGCTTCTCTACTTAGCCCTAACTAAGAGGATTAGTTCATCATAAACATAATTGAACTAAAATCCTCAAAAATATGAAAACACAAAAGAAGAATTAGAAGAAGAGAAAAAAAACCCAAAGTAAAAATCTTTCACGAGCGATCCTCCTTGATTCTCCACATCCTTGATTTTGAGTAACTTTTTAACACCTCCATAGTTGATTGATCGATCATAAATTCGGGCCAACTATTAGTAAATGAAATTTTAACATCTATAGAGTCTGTCGATCAATCGCAACATGTTCATCGTCAATCGATGACACCTTTTTTTAGTCTAAAAAGGTCCGGCAACAATTCAGCACTTTGAAAAATTTTGCGATTGATCTATAATGGTTATCGATCGATTGCAAATTCCTGTCAATCGATCTCAAATTCTGTAGATGAATGACAAATCCTGTAGATCAATCTCAAATTCTGAAAATTCTAGATTTTGAGTTCTGAGCTCCAGATCTTCACACTTGGTTTCTTTATGATTCTTGGTTGTTGGAACTTATTCTCTTGAAGCTCTAAATCATTGGACTTATCTCGATTTGTCACAAACCTCTCTCAATCACCTACAATCATGAAAACAAGCTTAAGTTAATTCATTAAACACATTGTTTCATATAAACATTGCATTGAATTAGGGATAAATACGCACAATTCTAGTCTTAACATAAACTCATATATTACTATTATTGATTTGGAATTCATCAGCTAACAAAACTTTTTGAAATTTATCATGCCATTATTTAGCTGCCCGCTTAAGCCCATGAAGATATTTAGGCATTTTGCAAACTTTTTTCTCATTACCCCAAAAGATAAATCCTTTTGGTAGCTTTATATAAATCTCATCTTCAAAGTCTACATTAAATAAAGCATTTTTATATCCATATGATAGATAATCAAGTTATTAATTGTGGTTAAATCAAACATCATTCTAATAATTGTAGTTCTAGCTATTAAAGTCTAAGTGTAAAATAAATATTCATTCTCATTATTTGAATCATTTAACCACTAAATTGTTTTATATTTTTTAGTAGTTCCATCAACTTTAACTTTTTTGAAGTATCCATTTATTTCTTATGGAGTTGCACCCATATAAAAGGTCCACAAATGTCAAGGTATTTTTAGATAAAATAAAATGCATTACATATTCCATTGCTTCTCTCCATAGAGCAATATTATGAGAAGACGTTATTTCAACATATGAGATAGGATCTTTTCATTAAATAAATGAAATTAAGAACAATGTCCTTTAAAATCCTATTTCTTTATTTCTTGGTTTGAAAGTTTTCAGAGTCAATGTATTAGGAAATACAACTTATGAAGTATAAGGAAATACAACTTGTAGATATTTAATTATATTTTTTTTTGTATGAATTCTTTTCAGGACCATAATATGCTAGAGCTCTCTCTCTCTCTCTCTCTCTCTCTCTCTCTCTCTCTCACACACACACACACACACACACACACACAATGGTACATGTGTAAAGCTAATATATCATTTGGGACTACCCATCTAATCATTCCCAACATGGATAACAAATTGGTCAAAATATATATAGACTAAATGATCCTAACTATCTATTTTGTGGCCTTCAAATGGACATTAGAAAATGAAGATGAATAATTGTTGAATAGTATGAGAAATTAAAGAATTGAATCTCCTAACTTGTATATTTTATTTTTTCTCTTTGAAAAAATCATCAATGATAGAGTTAAGTAAATGAATGGATTCAATCGATCCATCATCATCATTACACGTGTATAGAGGAGAGATGCTTCTATGTTCTACCATTTTTCAGTTATTCAGCCTTTAACGCATCATCTCCCATCTATAGTTAGCAAAATAGCAAATAACTAAAAAAAGGTATAGAAATTTCATGTTTAATTCAGTCTTAATGGTAAAATATACGGTAAAAAAATGAAAATGTCAAAAGTTTTGAAGAATAAAAACTCAAGTCTAATATTGTATAGACAAAAATGGCATATATGTAATGTGTGTGTGTGTGTGTGTGTGTGTGTGTGTGTGTGTGTGTCTTACGTATAAATAATATTATAATAGAAAAGTTTTATTAAAATAATTAGAATTTCTATAGATATGAAAAATCATGTATATAAATAATCTAATATTATTTTTTGCCTCTCTCAAATCTTTCATTTTCAAGTAATCCTTTTGACATGTTTAATTGCAAATAACCTCAGTAATGTAACGTAAATATGCATTGATTATAAATTCATTTACTTATCTCCTGAAACATTGCATTTGACTAATTATTTATGTGTTTAGTTTGTGGTAAAATTGCAATCATAAAACTTTTCTATTACTCAATATCAAATTATTAGAGAAAACATTAATGTTCTTATTTGGATTCAAGATTTCCACTATAATGCAATATAAAATTGCATTGATTACAATTTTCCTTGAAAATATTGCATTTGACCGATGATTTCCATGTTTAATTAGTTTTACCCATGCAAAATCATAATGATGATGCTTTTACATTAAATTATTAAAATAATTTTCAATCCAAACATGCCTTTGATGCATGAAAGAGAGTGAAATAACAACAAAGAATATCATTATCTTATTTAAGTAATTAAAACCTTGAATCTACAAGGGTAATTCTTGAGTCCAAAAGAAATAAGAGTGAAAATTCAGGTAATTTTATTGAAAAATAATTTAAGATTGCTAAATCACATCACTTATATGGCAACACATTGCTAATAAGATCAGGGGAGGAATGAGCAGTTGATTCAAGCACGGGATAATGAGAAGAAGCAACCCAAGAAGGCGCTACAAAAGGGGTTCAATCTAACAAGTAAGTTATCAATTGTAAGAGTCTATCATGCTCTTTCCTTTAATAGGTTAGAGTGTGAGAGTTTGTGACCCAAACTAAACCGAGGTTCTCGAGTAGGGCATTGGCTCATTATTAGGCCTAAATTCAGGTTCTTGAGTAGGACATTGGCACATTTGTTAGGTCTAAATTCAGGTTCTTATGTATGACATTGGCTCTTGTATAGAGCATAAATCAAAGTCTCTAAGGGGAGCCACCGACACAGGTGTGTACGTCTTCCACCGACACGGGTACATACGTGCAGGTTGAGAGGTGAACCTGAAAAACCTTCATTAAAGATTTGCCTCAATTTTAGGTCCATGCCCTAAAATGTCACGCCTTGAATTTTGGGTGTCGGGTTGTCCGCGGTTCTCGACTCTTCTAGGGTGACTGTATTTTGCAGAAGCATAGTTTAATGGCATAAATCAATGGCATCAATTTAGAAGCAATTATTTAAACTAAAATAGTGTACAATTTTAGTTTAAATTAAAGTCTAAATACATACAATCCCACACAATTAAGGAGTCTACTCAGCTGGGGCTCAATTTTATACACGTACAAGGAAAAGATCTTTTGTTGTTAGGACTATCGACTTAGAACGTCCAATCCAATGCAGAAAAAGAAGCACAAGACATAGGCATGCCAACAATTTATACGTCTCACTCATCAAGCAACAATAACTCCTACATAAAAATAATTAGTTAGTGTTTTGAAACATCCCCAGGTTAGAATGAGTAATCATACTCAATGTTACAGTTCTCTAAATTAAACATGTTATCAACACAACAAGTATAAGTAATGAAGCATAACAAATAGTGGGGCTCTCTCGCCACTACCACACCAGCATCAGCGAATAGCACAACCTCACAATCAAGTTCCTATTCTAGTTGAATAATGCATGCAACCATGATATGCAAATGTTATGTTCTGAAAAAATAAATGGTGGGGCTCTCTCACCTACCACCCCAGAGCAGCAGCGAACTAATGGACGTGAAAAGGGTCAGGGCTGACATAACCAGGAGGGTAACTAGACACCTGAACACTTATGTGATGCAAGAGAGAAAAGAGAGTAGAAGGACCTCTAAGTATTGTCTGCTCTCCAAGAGAGATATCCCACCGGAATCCCAAATTTCGATGATCAGAGCACGAAAACTCGGCCATCAACAAGTGAGTCACATCTCTGGCGTGTCAGAATCCGCCCGACAAAAGTACCGGCACGTTAGAAATAACTTCGAAAAGAGACAAGCAAAAGAAATTAAAAAAAAAAGGAAAGAAGGGAAGAAACGGCTAAGGGGTCAAGCACGTCAGGTTATTCCCTGGCGCGTCAGCCCGACGCATCAATATGGGCGTCGGCGTGTCGGGCATGTTAACCGGCGCATTAGCACAATGCTTAGTATTCAGCTTTTCAACCGTGTGTCGTGCCTGTTTCACCTCTCAGGGACCTTTTCACCCCATTTTTTAGTATTTTTTGGAGCCTATCTAGAATATGTGGCCTCCCTAGGACCTACCTGAACAACAATAAAGGTCTCAAAGACTGAAATGGCTAATGATTTACTCAGAATATGTACCCTAAGGTGTCCATGGCACACCAATATGAGCTCGTATGCCTACCTTAATGCTAAAAAGGCATGTGATTCTGGTGAAGCAACCGAACGAGTATCATGAATCCATTTTACTCCACAGCTACACAAGAAAATAATTCTATCCATACAATAAATCAACATGCTCACTATAAGCGTTACTCTCATGTACAACCTAGTTAACGGCCATTTTCATATCTACAGAGGACTACTCTACATCAAACTACAAGAAACATAATCTATATCATCAAATAACTCGCTCTTGCAAGAAATGGTGTCAATGTTAAGGACTTCCATCATTCAGAGTCAGACAGTGCCCTATCTATTCAAAACAGCCTCCACGGACATGACTCAAGACGCCTAAAGTCGTAGTCAGCCTTCCCGAGGCGACTCGTCCTAAAGATGGGCTCCAAAGTTGCACTGCATGATTAGAGGCTAATCAGTCATCTTAGCCCGAACTGAAAAAATGAGACATAAACATTAGACTCACAGAGATGATGCGGTCCAGAAAATTAACTTGACACAGTCCAAGCGACCCTCATTATGACCCGGGGGGGGGGGGGGGG